>JAWNMO010000579.1:0-161539 GCA_035043915.1 Drosophila paramelanica
CCATATATACGCACATATATCAGCAGTTTTTCATCAATGGGCTTAAGTGAGGCCCATTAATGGCCCAGTAAATAATTAAGCGAACTGTGCAAAAGTCGGCGGCTTTAACCGTCCGTCTGTCGCCGCGTTGCCGACTAGCCCAGTTACTAACTAGCCCGGCGGACCAAACTTCAATTGGTAATTGTACAAATGGCTTCTTAGCGGGAAATGCGTGATACGCGCGTGTGTCAAAGAACTCGAGCGCCAGTATCGATTTGGACAAATTGTTGGAATTCCATTCGGCTTTGATCGAACCACCCCGGCCCCAAAGTTTTAATGGCAAAGCGCGCCAGTTGCCATCAAAATGGGACACGTAGCCCTTTAACATTTCAGAATCAATCTGGCAACATCATAACGATGCCCACAATGATGATGATGATGATTCGGTGCGTTGGTGAATGATAAGCGAGCAAAACGAATCAAGCGGCACACGTTACGCGAAAATTCAAATTAAATCAAAATCTAGCATGCTTATCAATTTTTGCCGCACAGCCTATTGTGACGTCTCCCGTCTCTTCCGTCGGCCGCAAAGGCGTCAGTGAATGGCAGCAGAAAATGGTTATTTTTTTTTTGTTACCAATTTGCATACAATGCAGTTTACAGTTTGGCTTTGGCTGTGACTTTTTGTTATACATTTTGTACGTACACACTCCTTTTTATACCCTGCAAAGTTCTAACAGAAGAAGTATGACAAGCTAGCCGAACCAATACTTTTAATTTCGCAAGTTTCTCGCATCAAAAAATTGTATTTAAAAATGATCAACTTTTTTGGTAAGGCCAAATCTTCAAGTTTTAAAAAAGAGCAACCATATTCGGTATATTTAATTTAATAATTTAAACAAAAAAAACCTTTTTGAGTATGTTTACTTGATTTTGTTATATATACACATCATTTTTATGCGATTTTCATGATCTCTAATGATCGAAAAAAAATTGCTACAGGGCATCTTCTAGTGATGCATTCTCTCGACTATAGGGTGTTGGTACTGTTTTTTTTTCTGTTAATATTTACTTTGTTTTGTTGCACCATTTTCAAAGTCAGTTTTTTTTTCCTGTGTGTGTGTGTGGTGTGTGTGTGTGTTATATTGTACTTTCTGTTGTGGGCGGATGATTGGACTTTCAATTTCCCTTCTGATGCACGGTAAAATAGCTGACGCCGGCGATGACACTGACGCCGCCAATCGTTTTGATCGATACACATCCAACAGTTGTGCCATCACGGTTTATCTTTGTTATTGTTGTTGTTATTGTTGTTGATATTGTTGTTGTTGTTGTTAGTGCTGTTGCTGTGGTTGTTACAATGCCGGTTGGGGTTCATTGACTTTAAACATTTGTTGTCGATGTTGTTTCGAACGCTTTGCTGTTGTCTTTTGTCTGCTGCTAGAGGCGTCGCCTGCTGCCAGAGTGTTAATTACTTTTTTTGTTGTTTTAATTCTCAATTTATCGATATATCGCAATAAAAAAAAAATAACAAAAAATAAAACATATATGTTACGGATAAAGCCACAGAAGACACGCGTTAAATGAAGTTGGTTTTTCTCTAAATTATTTCCCTTTTTAATAGTTGCTAAAGCTGACTGCTATAAAACTTTGGTCGCTGCACCTGTTCAGGCTTATTTTTAGATCCCTTCAGAGTGTTGTATATATTTTTGTTGTCAATGTGTGACGTTCATTTATTCTTGATCAGCTCCGAGTCGAAAGCTGCGTCCATCTGCTAGTCTTGTTCAATTGTAGCCACTTAGCATTGATTTGTATTTTCATATGTTGCATGCAACTAGTTAAAAATTATTATTATTTTTAAATATTTTATAATATTTGTATAAGCTCATTCAGTAAGCAGATGAATAATTGATCTCGATTTCTCGAACATCTCCATCAAGTTCAATGCACCATTTATTATAGCCTTAGTTGACACAGCCAATTGAATTATAACATTTTAACCAATATTTATCTTTTTGGTTGCTGTTCGTTCTTATTGCTGTTTTCTTGTTCGTGGCTTCGTGCATGCGCTGAAACGTTCAGTTTTAATTAACACATTTGCTGCCTCGAACTTTCGACTCTCATTCATTCGCTTTAAAAACTCGGCACGCTTCACTGTGCAAACGAGTACGCTGCTTTGCGGATTGGAGTACTATGTTCCGTGAGCTTGGCACTCTCTCGCTCTCTTTCTGCGCTTCACTGCGTATCGACGGGCGAATTCCCGGAGGTCTGGCCACACCAGATAGCGCTGGGACCGAGGCGCCAAGGCTGCAGAGGCAACAGCTGCTGCACGTCGTGCATACTGTCCAAGTAATTTATAATATGAGCGACGTGCTGATAAATGAGCTGTCGTTGCGCCAGTTGCTAAATATTAACCAGCCAGCCGCGTTAACTTAGACAATCCTAACCCGAAAAAAAACAAAGCAACAAAGAAAAACAGCAACAACAACAACAGCGTGATAAATGTGCGAAGAAGATAGTTAGAAATCGCCGGAGAGGCCAGCGATTCGGTTCGCTGCGTTGCTGGAAGCCTTCAAAACGTTCCAGCTGCAATTTAGAACAAGGTCTTTAGACTGCCATTAAGGCACTTTACGTTCCGGCTCGGCGTTCCGTATTCGCCATCAAATCATCAACACTTCCCGGCTACAGCCCTCAAGCATAGCGCAACATTATTTATGCAGATTTTTTGAAACAAAAGCTTCCAACTTAAACTGTCGCAAACGTCCCCGTCAACGCACCGAGCGCAACAAGCGTGAGAACTAACGCCAGCTACCGTCGTCCACACTGGTCCGAGCCACTCATAAAACTCAATTAAAATATTCGTAAAAAAAAAAAGAAGAAAGAAAATAATCAGTGTGTTAAGTGCACTTATAAATTAGGAATTAACTCGAAATGATTTGGCTAAGATTTGGCTATTTTTATTTGAACCACAAGCAGATTAAGTTTATTTTTTATTTCTCTTTCAATTGAAGAGTGCGCAATTGCTTTGAAACTTCTACTTTTGTGGACCGCCGTTCTATGTGATTCTCAAGAAGATGCATTCGTAACATGTCGCTCTCCATTCTCGCACAGAATCTGTCTCTTTCGCCATTTATATTTACCTCTCACTTCAGGAATTTTGACGTTTTGTATAACAAATGTGTTTAAAGTTTGTTCTAATAATAATTTCAACTTACTATTGTTACTCTATACTAATTTTATTGCTAATTTAACAGGTATTTTGTAATTATTTTATTATTTGTCACATTTTATGTCCTCGAATTTTTAATGCACATTATTTTTATTTATTTATTCCGTTTTGAGGACACTGTGCGAAAGGCTAAGCCAAATGCGATGCCATTAAGCTTAAGTTGGGGGGAAAAACAAAAAAAAAAAACAAAAAGTGCTAGAAGAAAAACCATCAAATAAAGCAAAACTCTTCACATGCATAAAACTTAATGTGGATGTGGGTGTGCGTGTGTGTCTGTGTGTGTGTGTGTGTGTGCATGCATATTATGTTCTTTTGTGGCTCTGTGTGTGAGCTTGTACGACTGGACTGCTGTTTGGCAATACAATAAAATTTACACGCTTATTAATTTTTACAAGACTTTGTCCGACACTTGAGCGAACCGCTGGCAACATGAGCGATGAACACAAACAGCTAAAACAACAACAACAACAACAATAACAACAGCAGCGAAAACAGCAACAACGGAGGTGCCTTTTGTAAGGTTCCATCGTGTTTACCATTCACCCAAACGCACTCAAACACACACACACACACGCACACTCGCACACACACTGCCTATTGAAAAGTAGTTGGATGCTTTGGCGGTCAGGGGACGCGGGTGGCGGGTGGCGGGCGGCACCTCTTCAAACAAAAATTCAACTTATATTTTGCTGTTGGTTTATATTTTTTTGCGCTGGCTGCTGGGAAAAAGAGAGCAGAGACAAAGGCACGAGGGTGAGTACGGCCCGGGGGGAGGGGCCGTTGGTGAGGATGGGTGGTAAGGGGGGCGGTTCCATTGCTCTAGTAACTTTGCTCTAAAAGTTTTCGGGCCCTTTGGGCGTTGCTCTGGCTGAGGCATGAGCACAGGAACAGAGAGACGCCCGTGGCCAAAAGAGACGAGGAGCAGGGCAAGGCAGAAGTACAGAAGTGGAGAAGTGCGAAGAGGTCAACGCGGTAGTAAGGCTTATACAGCATTTTGGGTTTGCATGTAAATATATAAGCCACATTTTTACTATGCAAAATATGGCAATAGCAAAATTTTTTCCTTATATCAAAACTTTCATCAGACATGGAACACAAGCGAGAAAGTGTATGAATCAGGACCTTCTGTCATGTGTGTACACAAATACACACACCCACACACACACACACACACACACATTCACGCCTCATAACATCGAAAGGGCGAAACACATCGCACCGCAAACTTGAGGCTTGTCCGGGAGTTCTTACCCGTTTTCAGTTGGCAACTAGTTGGCTAAGAACTGCTTGGGGAATGCACAACAAGTAGCCAGAGACCGTTGCAGGACACACACTCTGTGACCGAATGTGTTGTGAAATTTATTTAGAGAAAGGCCGAGCACGAGCAAGGTGCACAATGAAACGAACGAAACAAATTGGATGCATTCAAAATGCGTTTAGCTTGAAAAACAGTTTGCAAATTACAAAAAACAACTTGCCAAGAAAAAGAAGGAGGGGTTTAGACAGAGAAGCCAAAGTTATTCCCGCTGCCCCACCTATTACCTGGCCCTAATCATTAAAATACTAATTAAAAGATTAGCCTGCGGCTTCTAGCAGATGATAAGCAGGGCATACCTTAAATTAAACTCGGATCATGGCAGGCAGTAAAAAGTGTAAATAAATGCGTTTTCAAAAACCTAAAAATTAAGATAGCATTCATCAGAATATAATAATTCATGTTCTTCTACTCCAAAGTAGATAAAAGTTTATGAAGAATTTCAATTTAAATTCGCTTAAACTAAAATAAAAACAAATTAAAATCAATCCTTGAAAACTGGATAAATTAAAAAAAAAATGCACTGCTTTTAATTTTCCGAGCTGAAATTAATCGCTTTGTAAAATATAATTGAGTGGAAAAGTGAACGATAAATATTTACAAAAACAAACCAGCTAGTAGTTAGTAAAAAAAAATATATATATATATATATCCGACTACAGACTAAGTCGAAGACTTATGTTCAAATCTCAAAGTTCAGCTGGCTGCGAATGGGCAGCGAATGGCAAGCAAGTGAAACGCTTCTTGACTGAGTTGCTTTGGATGGGCTTGGCACTGAAAGCTGCTGCTGCATCTGAAGTTGCAGCTGAGGAGCTGTGGAGACTTGTTGTTGTTGTTGTACGGTTGGGCACGGTTGGCTTCAAGTGCCGCCATTGCGCTGGCAAATGTCCGCCTTTCACCGGAGCACGCTCCGCCGGGGCAGATGCTGTGATGAATGTCGCGTCGACATCGTACACTCAGCTAAGTATATGGCCACTATATAGTCGACACTTGAGCACTTGAACAACTGCTGTCACATGCGAGCGGGGTGGGCAGGGCGGTGCGTTAAAAGTAAGCAGCAGTAAGCAGCTTATAATATAATAAAATTCTGGCATCGAGTCACGTTCACGTGTCATATATAGCTTATAGTTTATGTATTGTATTCTATGTGGCAAGAATTTATAGATGTTTCTAATCAAATATATCCCCAGCAAACATAATAAATATGTTTCACATTATTTACACACACGAGAGAGAGAGAGAGAGAGAGAGAGAGAGAGAGAGAGAGAGAGTGTTGTCTATCATTGTTGAATATTTCAAAATTGTTTGTTTTTTAGTGTGTTGTATCTGCTGTCTGTCATCAAAGTAGTTTTTTGTTTTTTTGATTGTTTGCATATTGGCAATTGTTCTAACAGTTCTTCATTTTCTGTGCGTATCCGCCTCGCATTTTTCTTTCACAGCTATGACGGAGGAAATAACCGGCAATTGGAGCTATTATGTGTACATATCACTAACACTGGTTCCAGTCTATTTGGCATTTCAGCTCATTAAGTTTTTGGGCTGGCAGCTATTCGTGAACAACTGAGCAAATAACCAAACACAGCTAACAACAACAACACACAGTCGACACTCAGAGAAGAAGGAGTCATAATCACAATTGAAATTAGAATTGCAGCTGGGTAGCTGAAAACTGAAACTGAAGCTGAAACTGAAGTTGGAAGCTGCAATTTGAGAAGGTGCGTAGTCACTTGAAGGCAGTCGCTGCTGTCAGTCGAGAGTTGAGTTGAGTTGAGTGCGCCAAAGGAGCGCGAAGGAGCGAATACTCCGAATACTTGAGCGTAGCCAAAGTCAAGTTCTAGGCAGCCGTTGCACCAAAACGAAAGTCGGTTGAAAATAATTTGAAAACTATTTAAATATGCTTATCACTGAAGTTTTTCACTTGCAGACACGCTCTCACTGACAAGGACCTGAGCGAGAGAGCGAACGAGAAAAGTTTTAGCCAGCCAGTCGAAGCCAAAGATCCTCGAGCGCATGTCCCCACACAGTGGCGGTTAAATTAAACATAATTTGCCTAAGTAAATATGTTTAAAATGCAATAACAAACTGTGCAAAGCAGAGCAGAACAGCAAATCAACGCTAAAAGCAAAACAAAAAAAAAGAAGAAACAAAACAAAACTGAAGCCAGGCGCCAGCTGTTAAAAATTTGTAGTTGAGTATTGAGAATTGAAATCAGAGAGTTAGTCGCTGCTCTGCTGGCTGTTGGTCGCGCTGACCGCACATAGTTGATGGGACGGTGGGACAAAGGCGAGGAAATGCAAAGTAATCAACGTCATAAACAGCAGGAGCAGCAAGAAGGAGCAGGAGCATAGCAAATGCCAAAGACGCAATCATAGCCGTGCTATAAAACAAAAACAACAACAGGAACAGAAACAGAAACAGAAACAACACTAAGCACAACCAACAGTAGAAACGTTAACCGGAACAGAAGCAGCAGCTGAAAGGCAGCCAACTGCAAATAGAAGCATCAACTGTTGTTAAAGAAAGTAAACCAAAAACTCGTAGGCGCCAGCTCAAGAAACCAATTTACATATTTAAGCTTGTAACGTCCGGCGGGCCCCAAAGCGGACGTAACGAACACAGTGCTGTCTGTCGGGCAGTCAGTCATTTGAATCAATAAGGCAATATAAATAGACAGGTCGAGTGCACTGAAGCCGGATCTGAAGATAGAAGATTGGAAGGCGCTTGCCGGCAATCGAAATCAAAAAGCAGTTAGCTTCACACCTCAGTTGGCCGCAGGCAGTTGGAAAGTTGGAAAGATGCGGCTGCCATATCGCAATAAGAAGGTCACCCTTTGGGTACTATTCGGCATAATTGTCGTCACCATGTTCCTATTGAAATTCACCGAGCTGCGGCCAACCTGTCTATTCAAGTTGGATGCCACAAACGATTTGCCATCACAAATGATGCATGTGGAGGTAAGCAATAACTACATATATATATATATAATATATTTGTGAATATACTCTTGTCTATATACACAGAAACATACTTATATACACACACAGACACATTCACAGACATCAAAACGAAATCAACTCAAGTTTATTTACACTTGAGGGCATGTATTTAGAAGCGACCAGTGACCAGGCGACGATTACAAATGATAAATCAAATTGTGGCAAGAACCACCAGCTGCACCAGCAACAACAGCAGACAGCGTCCTCTTTATGCTCAAAGGACAGGGATAACTAATTTCATGTTGACTGCACACGCTGACCCAACCACAAGCCATGCAAAGTCATTGGGGGATTTACTGGTTATCGGATGGCCGAACACCATTTTGTAAACATTAGTTGGCCACATGGCAACGAGTGCTTGCTGTTGTTGTTGTTGTAATCGTTGTTACTGTGGTTGATTTGGCTGGCAGTCACTGTTAGTCCAAACACTCCAGCATGCAGCTGGAACAGGTGGAAGGCAAGTTTGCTTGCTTAGAGTAGAGTAATGACAGGTGCCATTCGTCTTCGCACGAACCAAGTGCTTGGCTTTTTTTCTTTTCTTATTATCAGCATTCCCCATTCAGGCTGGAGTGGATTTTTTTCAAATCACGTCTAGATAAATTTGTTGTGTAAAGATGCGAAAATCGGTTTAAATCTGTTCAGGCGAAGATTTAACTAAAAAAAAAAACCAACCTATTTGAATTTAAAACTGAGTTTAAAAGATTTTTTCCGCCATATTTTTCTCTAATTAGTTTAACTGGCGTATTTGTAATTGCCCAGATCAATAATTTATTATTAGGCTGCATTCTTATCGCCTCAAAGCGATAACATCCGATAAGGTCCCAGCTGGAGTGCTGAATTATCACATCGATTCAAAATGCTGACTAACGGTCCCATATTGTGGCAGAGATACCACAATTTATTTATTTTTTCTAACAAGTTGTCAAATCTCTCCGGCAACAACAAAGTTTGTATTTTTATTTCAAGCATATTTTCACGCATATTTCCGTACCAATGAGTCAGCGTTTTAAGCGGCGCATAATATGGGCTCAGATTCTTCAGTTGAACGCTTTACCTCAACAATTTTTAACTGCGCAGGAAAATCCTTTAAATTGACATTAATGCGATAGGCGCCCCAAAAACTTAACGGGCTGCTGCTGTTACCCAACACCAATACTAACACGAACACGAACATAAACACCATCACACACACACACACACACGCGTGTATGTGTGCCCACGCAAATTTAGTTGGCATCAGCGTCAGTTGCCTGTGGCACCTTCACGACATCCTCTCTATCCTCCAGCTGCTCATCCTCATAATTATCATCATCATTATCGTCATAATCAGCGTGGAGACACGTAATTTTTGCCTGTAACTTTTCTCTAATTTAATATATATTTTTTTCTATCCATTTTTTTTTTTGCTGTGCTTTCAACGCCTTGTTCCGCCCAGAAATACGTCACTGATGACAATCAACGCGTCTATTCATACAACCGTGAGATGCCATTAATATTCATAGGCGGCGTTCCCAGATCTGGTACGACATTAATGCGCGCCATGTTGGATGCTCATCCCGATGTTCGGTAAGTTTGCAACAGCCTGTCCTTTCCTCAGCACGTACTCAGATGCGTTCACACCCATTCCACTAGCTGTGTGCGTGTGCGTGTGTGTGTGTGTGTGTGTGTGCATACATGCAACCCTTTCGGGATGGATGCCACATTTGCAACGCACAGCGCCTGGCTACATTTCAATTTGCGGTGAAACAGTTGAAGTCAACAGGTCAAGCTTTACAGATTATCCAAAACTTTATTTAAGCCCTTTATCCACTTGCAGGCTTTAGCTATATGTGTATATATATATATATATATATATATAAATATATAGATATTTAACATTCCAGCGTCCATTCACTTTGAGTTCACTTTGTTATTTCTGTTTTATATGAATTGGGTTAATTTTGGCATCATTGCAAATAGTTTTTTTTTCCAAAAAATTCCCTTTTTCCGACAACAGTAAATTTTTCATTCAAATATATAATTAATTTTTTCTTTCAAATATTTATTGCCATCCAAATCGATAACAAGCATGGTGCTGTTACAGAAAAGTGTGCTATACAAAAGAAAAAAAATAAAAATGGCAATTGGGTGTCACCGACTGCGCAATACTCGTTCACAATATAACAACTGAAAATAATCAAAATCGGTTTTATATATTTAAATATTGTTTTTTTATAATTTGTCAATAGTATTTGGCTTGATCTTTAGATCCGATTTTCTGAACCTTAGAAGGCGCTCGAACCTTGCAGAAGGCCCAATAAACACTTTTCACTTTGTGAACGAGCAAAAAAAAAAAAGAAAATGCGGCTCACATTCGAGGCTTGTTTATCACATGTGACATGATGGATGGAGGCCTTACTCTCATCTTGGTCTGCGCCTGGTTGGATTTATGCGCAAGTCGGTGCGGTTCCTGTCACAGCATGAATTAGATTATTAAGTTTTTGTTACGCATGAGTAATTAGCTACGAATTTTTTGCTGCTGACGTCCTTTGTGCCCTTAGCCCGAGATACGAGTGAGCTCGGTGCGAGGGGATATAGAAAGTAGAAAGTAGTGGGGCATAGGCAGCTGAGGGTGCGATATGATGGATAGGAAATGTGGCCGGAGCGGGGAATGGGTCGATTTTTGCCTGCTTATTTTATTAACAATTTGCTTATTTTATTTTTTTTGTATTTCATTTTGTGCAGCTTGTCAGCCAAGTTCTGACTTTTGACTCGTGCTTAGCTGTTGGCTCCTGGCTGCTGACAGCAGTCAGCGCCACTTTTTTCTGATGGCTGCACAGCACAATTTCCGCTATTTAAAAACTTACTTCCGCCCCGCAAGAGGCAGGGACGCATTTAGTTAAATTTGTGCCAACACGGAGATAAAGAGAGAGAGAGCTGCATATACACAGATACACGAATGTCTATGTGTGTGTGTGTGTGTGTGTGTATGTTAAATGTATGTCTTTAGGGATGGATCCACTGTTTTTGCGCTGGCCTCGTTAGCTTTTGTTCGTCCGATTTGCATATAAGCCACGCGCATGTAATTGCTCCAAGATTATATATATTTGTAGAGCTTTGCTGCCTTTGTCTAAACTGGAGCCACTCCAAACAGAATGTGTGGACGCTCTACGTGACTCGTGCGCCCGCCCAAAAAATTTCTAAAAGTTGTGCAGCTTTTGCGCGGGTGACTGCAAATGCGCTTCAAAACTGACTCAACTTTGGGCAAAATGAATTTTGGCAAGCAATAAAATACTTAAAAATAAAAGCAAAATTCGGTCGAGATTGCAATCGAATTCTCTATTAAATACTCGAAGACTACCCAAAGCCTAAAATTTTCAATTTGAATAAATGCAGCAGAAACAAATAACCGAAATGAATTCAATTTGATATAACTAAGGCACTCCAAGTTGACAAATGTGCATTCACTTCATTCATTAAATATGAGTAAGTGAAGCTTTAGCTTTCCTATTAAATTAATCAAATTAGAAATATATATATGTGTGTATATGTCCTTGCTTGCTCAATTTAGTAAAGCTTTGAGAGCATTCAGTATCCTTGCACAAAACTCCACAATTATCGTACAATTAGAATGCATTCAATGTATTTTGAGCATAAACCATTTTCAAATAATCGAATAATTTGCTTTTGCACAATTGCAATTCATATAGTATAAAGCTGAAATTCCTTGCGGATTTGATGCTGCTCATTTGGAAAGGACATGAGGTCGCAAAACAAATCAACAAACAACATGGTTCACCGATTAAAGTTCCCAAACGGTCCAGCGAATTTTTAAGAGTATGCTGGTCTTTTGGCGCTCTCTTTCTGTTCGTTACGTTCTGATGTTGTAGAGCGGCTTCCATTAGGTCGATTGCAGAGCTGCAGTTTGGCAAAGATGCGGGGCGATGGGGGGAGTGTGGCGAGGTCGATTCAAAACCAACAATGCGATATCAAACATCATTGTTGTTCGCTGTTTTGTAACATGGCATCTCATCCCATTGCCAGTCGCAGTCGCAGTCGCTGTCCCTGATGCACTCACTCACATCCTTCCTCCCGTCCATCCGGCGCTGTGTCCTCACTAATTCGCTTTTGTATGTCTCATCCATTTTAGCTGCGGGCAGGAGACGCGCGTCATTCCGCGCATTTTGCAGTTGCGCTCGCACTGGCTAAAGTCCGAGAAGGAGTCGCTGCGCCTGCAGGAGGCTGGCATTACCAAGGAGGTCATGAACAGCGCCATTGCGCAGTTTTGCTTGGAAATCATTGCCAGACATGGTGAGCCGGCGCCGCGTTTATGTAACAAGGATCCGCTGACGCTCAAAATGGGCTCCTATGTAATCGAGCTATTTCCCAACGTAAGCTACACACAAACACACACAGTCAAGATATATATATATATATATATATATATATATATGTTATGTACTTTACTTTTTTTGTCTATAACCGAGTCGTGTTCAACATTCACAGGCGAAATTTTTGTTCATGGTGCGGGACGGACGCGCGACGGTTCATTCGATTATATCCCGCAAGGTGACAATCACCGGGTTCGATTTGAGCAGCTACCGACAGTGCATGCAGAAGTGGAATCACGCCATCGAGCTGATGCACGAACAGTGTCGCGACATTGGCAAGGACCGCTGCATGATGGTGAGTATCCGGCCAGCTGGACACACAATCTACATCCTTGCTCTGTGCGCCTAAATATATAAAAACTAATTGCTATGGTAATTCGATTTAAATTACAATTCCAATGATTACCAAAGTTCCTGCAAGTGATGTTAATTCATTTTGTTTGAAAGTTAAAACAGAACTTTCATTCGATTCAGAGTTCGATTACGGAAACAGGATTTCCTGATAATCAAAGGTATTGCAATAAGTCTTGTTCTCACGCTTCGCCTTACTTACATAAGTCACTGTTACGTTACCAATTCGATATCAATTTGTTATTTAATTAGTGTCTTATGTAAGTTAGCCTGGTAATTAAAAGATATCAATTATCAAAAAGAATCAATAAACTGTGTCGCAACTGATCCGATAAAATATTCAAACGAAAATAGTTATTATAATTAAAAAAACAAACTAATTGGTTTACTGCTCATTGTTGGTATTAGCTCTATGTTTAATCAAGTCAATATTTGTTTTACAGGTGTATTATGAGCACCTGGTGCTCCATCCGGAGGAATGGATGCGTAAAATTTTGAAATTCTTGGATGTGCCATGGAACGATGCGGTGCTGCATCATGAGGAATTTATCAATAAGCCCAACGGTGTCCCTCTGTCCAAGTGAGTAATGCCATGCAGCAGCTGGTTGCATTTACTAATTGCAATGTGCGCTTCCATTTTGCTGCCGCCGCCGTTTGTGCACAGAGTGGAGCGGTCATCGGACCAGGTCATCAAGCCGGTCAATCTGGAGGCGCTTTCCAAGTGGGTGGGCCATATACCCGGCGATGTGGTCCGCGACATGGCTGACATCGCGCCCATGCTCTCCGTGCTGGGCTACGATCCGTATGCGAATCCGCCGGACTACGGTAAGCCAGATGCATGGGTGCAGGACAATACATCGAAGGTATGTGCAACAAACAATCAGACAGGCAGACGAGCAGATGGGTAGACGAGTAGACGAGTAGACAGGCAGCCAGACAGACAGACAGACAGATGGTCAGACAGGCAGTCAATCGGGCAGGCGCATTGCGCACCAAAAAACATCAGCCATTACCCAATTCCATTCCCAACTCCCGCTGTGGAGCCTTCACCATCAGCAATGCCCGATCCGGATATCCCCAAAGCATTCAACATGGCGCCCATCCTCTTTGTTGTCGTTCCAGTTAACGTTTTGTGTTGCCATCTTCATTGTCAGTTTTTGTGTGTTTGCCCTGCCCTGTCATAGTTGTAGTTGTAGTTGTAGCTGTAGCTTGAGCTGGTCTTGTTGTCCCCGTTGTTGTTCCCGCTGGCTTCTGTCATTGCCATATTTTGCACTTTTGCTTTGTGGCAACGAATTTGAACATTGCGGGCCATATTCGCAATTTCTTTTATTATGATTTTTCTTTTGTTTTTTGTTTTTATATACCCAACTGGTATTAAAGCTAATAAATTATGGCAGGCACTATATAAGTTTTTGATCTAATCAAATGGGACGCAATTTAATTACTAGCCAAATTTTTTTCATATGGAGAAAAAGCTTAGCTTGCATTTTAACAGGATATCTGCTAGTCAGGTCTAGTTTGTACAGAGTATTGTTACTTGTTACACTTGATTTTGTATATATTTGGTTTGTGTTTTGTTCGTATGTTTGTTTGTTTCTTGCACTCGCCTTTTTGCACTTTTTTGTGTATTATTTTTTTTCTTTGGTTTTTTTTCTTTTTGTTTTTGTTGTATTTTTATTTGTTTCAGCCACTTTAACATGCGTTGCTGCTGCTGGCATCGTTGTTGTTGCTATTGTTGTTGATGCTGTGCTTCCTGGGGGCATTCACACAAACAATCACACACACACACACACACACATGCATTGGTTATACATATTTATATGGGAAAGTGCATATGCATAATGTACAGACATATCGATAACCATGATAATAATGACGTTTGGCTCTCCATTGGGTTTTTAAATACATAGCTTTAGGGCACGCTTAGGTCTCTATACACATACAAATCGTATATATATATATATAGCATAAAAATGAGGGCAGCACACATTCTCAACTGAGTACGGTTGAATTCTTTAGCCGCCTGTTGCAATATTGCTTGCATATTTTACGTTTGAAATAGAAAATAAAATATGGAGTACAACCAGATTAAAGCCAAAAATAAATGAATTCTTTTAGAGTTGAGGTTTGCCTAATATATACATAAATGAGAAGCTTATAGTTTCTGCTGTTGCACAGAATTTTCCATTATGAGGCAAATAATAATTTACATGCAGCTGCTCCATGGCAACGTCAAACTGGCAGCAACCAGAGGCAAAGCCGGACTCATTGCACATCCTGTAAAGTGAATTGCTGCACAGCTGCTTTTCACAGTCGCGTTAAATTAGCGGCTAATTAATTACAGCAGCTCCGCGCACACTCCACTCGAGTCGAGTCGAGTCGAGTAGAGACGAGTCGAGTCGAGTCTGGCAGATTGTTGAAACGGCTTCCCATTGCAGGCAGCACTTTTGGGTTGACAGCGGAAAACGCTCGACATTTGCTCGAGGATGGCTCATAAATTAAAATTTGCACGCAACTGACAAGCTGCTGTTGCTGTTGCTGCTGCTGCATAAAGCTGGCTGTGTGCTGTGTGTTCCAGGTGTTCCAGGTCGACTTTATTCGGCCGTTGCTTTGATTTTTTTTCGATGCTGTCAGGTGACAACTCGACTGTCACAACGGCAATTTCTGCATTTTTGCAGTTCAGAATTGCGTATATGCGGTGGCCCAATTGCATTCACTGCACACACACACACACACACACACACACACACACACACATACACACATACACACGTACACAAGTGCGTATTTGCTTGCAATTGAAATGCCAGCAACAGAACCACAAAAAGACCTGAGTTGCATGCCCCAAACATGATGCTACCCACACATACATACACACACACACACACATTATCAAATGAGAGGCGCCCACGTGTCGGTTCGTCGACTTGTCGATCTGTTAAGGCGTCAACGGCAATTATAATCAATTGAAAGGCTGCCAATTATATTTTATGCGCGTAATTTATGTTAATTACAAATATTTTAATAAATTGCTTTTTCACCGCCACTTTCACAGAGGAGGGGGGGAGGAGCAGCGAGCGATAAAATGCTATCAAAGTTTTTGTCATTTAAATATTGTAGAGGAATGAAAAATTAAATTACAAACTAATTAAACTAGCATATTTGATTAAATCCGTGGCGCGGAACCGCTCAACTCTCTCATCGCGGTCAATTAGCTTCGGCACTGAGTTCTTTACATATATAATATTCAAGCGCCAGATACGCATTATTTTTTAGAGCGGATTACGATTACGCACATCCGCTTTTAAAGCGTCAGCATTTCGATTTGCGCGTTTGATTTTAGGTGTTGCATGCGTCATGATCTATTCATGTTGCCACGGAACGTGGTAAGTGCATAAATAATTATGTTAAAATGTTTGCGAGACATTTGCACTCAACGTTGCAGCCGTTTGCATATGTGATGTGGCTGGCTTCTGGCGGCGTTTGTTAGCCCAGTGGCAATACAATGAATTGGTTAATGTGCACAGCACAAACACAACAACAACAACAACAACAACGATAATAGCAACAACAACATATGACAGATTATAAATAATGCGTTCATGCGCGATTTATGCCCGCTTATGGAGAATGTAGTTTTATGCTATTAAGTACCATAAACTTGGCTATATGTATATGTTTGTATAATATATGGATTATATTTGTAACTCATTCGTGTTTATATTTTGTGAAATGTATTTCGTGTAGCTAAAAGCGAACCGTATGCTGTGGGAAAGTAAGGCGAAGCAAGTGCTGCAGATGGATCCAAAAGCAGATGAAAACAACAACAACAACAATAATAATAATAATAATAATAATAATGAGGATAACACTGACAACCTCAATGTTAACAATAATAACAAAAATATGCTCAATATCAATAAAATAATACCAGAAGAAGAACAAGAACAACAGCAGCAGCAGCAGCAGCAAGGAGATCGGGAACAGGAGCAGGAGCAGGAGTTGGAGCATGAACAGTCACAGCTGTTGCAACAACAAAAACCAAAGGATGTTATCACGATAAAACAGCTGCCGTCTAACTACAACAGCAACAAAAATAACAACAACAACAACAATGGCAAACAATATGTCGGTGCAGTCGAAGACACATGATATCCGCATATACCGATAAGATTACCGCGCGGCAAACATTGAGACAACAGACAGTGACAACAGCAACAGACAACTGACAACAGAGAACCATCAAATGTTGGCAAACCAATTTCAAATTGTTTTATCAAGAGTGAACAGATGCATGCATGTATCTGCATGTATATATAGACTATATATGTTTATTTGTACGTACTAAATGCTTTTAGCTGTTGTGTTGTGAACGAAACGAAGCATCAAACTTGAAGACACATTTGCCGTATACAAGACACAATATATACAAATACATTTATAAATTTACATATTATTGATGTACACATAAGTTAAAGATGATAAGTGTATACCACCAAAATACAAATAACAAATATATATATATATAAATATTATTATTGAAAATAATTATAAATTAAATAACAAAATAAAATCGTTTGCAGGACGCTCACTGCTAAGCTCCCTAAATACTATCCCTATCACTATTGTTATACCGAGTAAATTGTACAATTACATATATATTTAATTTTTATACAGCCTTTGGCCATTTTTAAAGGTTTTGTATAAACATTTTTCGAGACTTGTGTCCGTTTAACATTGCTTAATCTTTTTTTTTTCTACCTGTAAGACACAAATGAAATTTAATTTTTGTACAGTACGTATTTAAAATATTTCGAGCCTTTTTTTTTAAAATAAAATTATATAAATCTTTTAGCATTGAGTTTTTGAGTTAATTAAAACATATATATTTTTTTTTTTTGAATCTCAAGCTTATAAATTCACTTTAAGCATCATCTGAGAGTCACAACTGAGTGCTCAAAATAAAATTACAAAATTTCTTAATATGCTGAGCTGTATTTTGCTTTTAACTGATTTTAGATCAATAGACATTTTAATAATGTTGACAAAAATCTAATGAAACAAACTTAAAGAGCTTTTAATATGATATATTTTAAATGCAATCACATGTGTGTATGTATGTTAACAGAGTTTAGCTTGAAATATACGAAAGCATGTTTAACGATAGCCTTTAACAAATTTTTTAACTTGTGTTGCAATAAATTGACTGACTGTATGATAATATATTTATATATATATATATATAAATATGCTCATATATGTATATATATATATATATATATATATATATGTATAAATATATAGGCAAATATACATACTACAAATATACTTATACACGTACATATAAATGTCTAATGTAAATTAAAGTTGTAATAGTTTAAATATATATGTGCATGTATATGTGTGACATAAAAGAGGAAGAAGGAAAAATCGTATAAATAATATAAAGTGCGCCTAGGCTTAAAATCTAAGAGCTGTTCATGTTATAAGACTTAGTTTTAATTACAATAATATCTGGTGAATGTTTAATTTTAACAGTCAGTGTGACACACACGCGCTCACACACATTGCACTCTCCGTCCCCATTCGTGTGCGTGTTGTATGCGTGCTTGTGTGTGTGTGCGCGCGTGAAAAGGATAGAAATCAAGAAAGTACTTACTGTTAGCTTTAATCTTTAGTGTTTATCATTATTATTAATATTATTTTTTTGATTTCGAAAATCTTTCGTTTTTGCATTGTTATAAAACAGTTGCTGACAATAAATAAAAAATGAATTTGCATACCAAAAAAAGAAGATAATTATTGATGAACGCAGAAAGATATACTGAATATAATTGTTTTTAATGTCAAATATTGCTGTTTGCCTCACTATCGTGGCATATATGCGTTAAACGATAAATGACATAAAAGAGAACTTTGCAAAGTTTATAAAAACTATTTTGATATTTGTGTATGGATGTGTAACCTAAACTGTGTATGTGAATGTAATCCAATTTTGTTAGCTACTTGGGCAAATTATTTTTTAAATATTCGCCCAAAACATTATTTGTTGGCAGTTGCTGCAGCAAAAAGAAAATGAAAATAATTAAACATTAGCATCAAATTAATACGAGTATGTATATAAGTGAATGTCCATGAATTATGCGCATCTGAAATGTGGCTAAAATTGGGGGGGAGGAGCAGCGTGCTTGCATCCGACAGACAATCAAAGCTCAAAGATACTAAAATCCAATACATAACTACAAATGAATGTTTAGCAAATTTATAATGTGTTTATCAAAAATCGAACTAAACTGTTTGGCGTTTGCACGCTGCCAGATCCAATAAAAATTGATTACGAAAGTATAATAATAATAATAATAATGCCAGAAACTGTCATCAAATCAATAAGAATTGTGTTTTAAACAGCAATAATTATACAAACATGCAATATAATATAAACTTTAAGCGAATTGTACAATATTTATAAATGGCAACCAACAACAAAACAAACACAAACAATACAACAACAACAAAATAAATGAATCAATAATATATCAAATATATTCTAAAATCGAAAGACAAAATAAAAGTTAAACATTATATAAATTAATTCACAAGTCATTTTTTTATACACCCAATCGTCGAAATACAGAATAGTATCAAAACTAAAGCTCTTAAAATGCGTTTTGTTTATTTTGGGTATAGTGGAGTTATCAAAAAATTCATTCAAATCGGTTCAGTTTTGACAAATTTATGGGTGTTTGAAATATGTTACCTATACCTACCGTCAAAATAAAGTCAAAGATTTTGGCCAGTTTCCATACGCTCAACGCGTCTGAAATTTTACAAGTTTCAAATTCTTAGATGCCCAAAAAATCTGCAAGGATATGGCCGAGTCCGTAGAACCTTGGACAACAAATTTTAAAACCAAATTGGTTCCTAGATGACCTCCATATCTCTGGTAATTATACTAAAGGTATAGTCCTGGTGAACCTAAAGAGCTGCATCCTTAAAAAATGAGGAAGAATACGCTCAAGAAATATGTATGCTTCTTTTTCAGCTGCCCCATCCCCTTCACACCTTTCCTCCAGAAACTGCTGCTGCTGTTGCGTCGAATTTAGCATAAAGAGTTGAGTCTGTATTGTCTGAGTCTGAGTTTTCACTAGAAATCTTGCACATCGGTGGCCCAAAAATGTTACCTTAGAAGTATGCAATGGAATTTTGCACATTTTTAAATTTTTCTATCCACTTTCTGACGATTTTGTTCGCCTGGTGTTGTAGCTCGATTTCCATTATGAATCTCGCACATCGGCGGTCCAAAATGATTACCTTAGAAGTATGCAATGGAATTTTGCACATTTTTAAATATTTTTGTTAACCTTCTGACGATTCTGTTCGCCTGGTGTTTAAGCTCGATTTTTAAAAGAAAAGAACACAAAAATTGCTCAGAAAGGTTCTCCTAACAGCAATAAAAGAGAATTTGTGTATTTTTTAAAAATATATTTATTAAATTCGTCTTTTTACATTCCTTTAATGTTCTTATATTTATTTTGTGTGCATATTATATTGCTCTTAAACCATAATTTCATTATATTATTTTCATTTCAAACAAGCTTATTATTGCAATATTTAAAATATATTGTTCTTATACTGTGTTATATAAACATACCTAAAATTCGTTGATACATTGAAAAATGAATTAAATTCGTCGGAACTTTAATGTTGTTGAAAAAGAAATGTTTCACATCCGGGGCTCGAACTCGCGCTCTCCCCGTCTTAAGATGCACGACTCTTACCAACTGCACCACACTACCACATTATTCACGGATGATATAACATAAGTTAAACATCGCCAAAAGTCAACGAAAATTTTGCAGTTGTCATTAAAACGATTAAAATTAATAATTATAATAATTATGAATAAAGAAAAAATAAAATAATTCAACATTGCTCCACCTCACCATCGCTGGATTCGAACCCGGACCTCCACGTTACGCGGCACGACTCTTACCAACTGGACCACGCTCTTACTGCGCTTCGTTGTGCTAAAATTCAACTTAACCGTTGCAAAAAAAAATTCCTAGACAAATAAATTTTTAAGAGAATTTGCCAAACGACTACACAAAAATTGCCGAGAAAGGTTCTCCTAACAGCAATAAGAGAGAATTTGTGTATTTTTAAAAAATATATTTATATTATATTCTTTACATCCTTTTAATGTTCTTACATTTACTTTGTATGCGTATTGCTCTTACACCATATTTATACTCGTTCACGAAGTGAAACTAGTATATTGGGTTTGAGCAATGTCCGTCATGCTGTCCGTCTGTCCGTCCGGATGAATGCAACTTTTTTCGGCGCTATTGAAGATAGAGACTTGAAACTTTGGATATATACTTGTAGTTATCCTCTTCAGACAAAATGTTAAGATTTTTGTGCCACGCCCACTGGGAGGCTGGCAATACGATAACATGTCGATACACCTCAAATCGCAAATTGATAAAAAGTGAATATTTCCCACAATTTTAAAGATAGAGCCACCAAACTTGGTATGTATATAGCTGGTGACCTTCCCCTTGATATCCTGGCCACGCCCACTAGAACGCCCCCAGCGCCCCCACCCTACAAAATTGGAAATGCCTATATCTCCCACAGCTTATGAGCTGCAGTCACCAAATTTTGAATATACATTACTGGGAAGCTCCCCCAGAATTTAAAGAAAAATATTTGTCAATATATTGGACAAATCATGATCAAAATGCCATCAAACGTGAAAATCGGTTAACTTTTGACAATGTTATGGGGTTTGATATATGGGAGTTATGGAATCTGACAAATTTACATGTCAAAATTTTTGTCGATTTTGGCATGATTTTTGACCAAAAATTTGACCCCCTCAAAATCAATTTCAATGTTGTTTTTTATGCTAATTGTGACAAATAAAATCGATTAAAACTATAAATTGGCAATTCTAAATTTTGAAAAAATATTTTTTCCCAAAATTCACAAGGGGGAGTACATGCTTTTTTGACCAAACAATACAAAAAAAATTTATTTTCGAAAATGAATATATTTTGAATATGGGATCAATATATTGGACAAATCATGATCAAAATGCCATCAAACGTGAAAATCTGTTAACTTTTGACAATGTTATGGGGGTTTGATATATGGGAGCTATGGAATCTGACAAATTTACATGTCAAAATTTTTGTCGATTTTGGCATGATTTTTGACCAAAAATTTGACCCCCTCAAAATCACTTTCAATGTTGTTTTTTATGCTAATTGTGACAAATAAAATCGATTAAAACTAAAACTTCGCAATTCTAAACTGTGGGAGATATATGCATATCCGAATTTGAGAGCAGGGGCGCTGCGGGCGTTATAGTGGGCGTGGCCGGGATATAATGGTCGCAATCTTTTTGGGAGGTCAGCAGGTATACACATGTACATACCAAGTTTGGTGACTCTAGCTTTATCGATGTTCGATTTTAGGTGTTATCGGTTTACTTTATTTGTCGCGGGTACACATGAGTAAACATCCAAAAATTCAAGCCTCTAGCTTCAATAGCGGCGAAAATAATTGCGTTCATACGGACAGACGGACAGACGGACGGACGGACAGCAAGACGGACATTGCACAACATCAATATACTCTTTTCACTTCGTGAACGAGTAAAAAAAGGCGTTTAACAACGTTATTCCGGGCAGATGTTTCAGGTGTGCAGGTATATGGAAATGTTATGCACTAGTACGTATACGTGATATGGATACAATCAAGGCAGCCGGATAATCTAACCCTCGGCCCGTTACCTACATTATCGCAGCCGGGCAAATATGATCTTTACCAATCTGTGAACTTGGCCACCGCTTAATTTATGTTCTCAAAAAATCATGGCCCACATGCGCACAACTTGTTTGTCCAGAAGATGTCACCCTGTGCCCAGCAGAGGTAGCCCAAAAAACATTGATGGCAATCATTGAAGATTGTCGTATTGGGGGCAGGACAAGTGTTACAGCATTCACACACACAAACAAGATAAATTGTTCATAGATATGATGGTATAACACTTTAATGTTCCAAAAATTTTGTTTGCTTTTGTAATTTAGGTTTCTTTTTTTAATTGGTGTTGTTGATGTTTTATTTGGAAGAAATGTACATTTCTTGTTCAATAAAAAAATGTGATACTTTTCATGTTTGCTTCTTCTTGAGTATTTTGAATAAGCTAATAATAACTATTTAGTTCATTCTTTTACTTTTATTAAAATTGTTGGCTTTTGGTTTTTCTTCTTTGGTTTTGTTTAAATGTAGTTTTACGAAAAAATTTATTTATTTATTCTTCTTCCTCCTCTTCTTCTTCCTCCTCCTCTTCTTCCTCCTCTTCCTCTTCCTCCTCTTCCTCCTCCTCTTCCTCTTCATCTTCCTCGGCCTCCTCGTCCTCTTCCTCAACGACCTCCTCCTCGACCTCATCCTCATCCTCGACGATATCCTCATCGGCCTTGGCATCCTCCTCACCCTCAGGTGTCTCGGGCTCACCGGCCTTCTTGCCTGGTCGTTCGCCGAACCACTTTGGCAGTTTGGCTAAATTGAACAAAATATTCCAATATTAAATATACAACAAAATATACTTAAATGATAACAGACATAAATAGATATTTCGACATGGAAAATATGGGACGACAATGAACAAAAATAAATGTGACTGTTAATTGTGTTTTGTTGTTGTCGCTGTTGTTTTCCCTGCGGCACGGTAGCCACAAGTACCAGGATGGGATACCAGATACTATAGTACAATGCCAAGTGTAGATCTGGGCAATTAATGTACATACATTTTTGGCGGCCGGTGTATTGTTCCTTCTTCTCGTTCCAGATCTTCTCGTTCACATCCTTCGAGATTTCATCCCAGCCCTGTTGCCCAAAAGTGTATTGCGTTTGTGTATGTTTACAAAATTGTTGTTGTTGTTGTTGTTGTTGTTTTTAGTTTATGCAAATGTAACGAAACAGTACGAAACACGCAAGTACAGTTGACAATTATAAAATAAAGTATACAGAACATAGAAAGAAATAAAAAAGAGAAGACGTTAAGTGTGATATCGTTTGTTACCAATTTGTGTGTTTGGCCCCCAAATAACAAAAATACCTAAAATCCAAAAAAAAAAAAACACCTCTTAAACTGGACAACATTTAAATTGCCGTTAACAAAAAAAAAGAGACGCAATGGAACGAACTTTGGTCACTTTGGCGGTGCCGTTTGTAAACATAAAGAAAACAAAACATTGTATGTATGCAGGTACGAATAGTACAGAGTAGTACAAAAGAGACATAGACATATAATATGCATATATATATATATATATAAACATTGAAGAGAGCGCAAAAGATTCGATTTGTGCGCGCTTACATTTTGTGCGCTGAGTAAACCTTTCCTGTTTCTCTTGCCATGTCTTTTCTAAGTTTTCCGCATACACCGTATTATAGCCCTATTTAGATGGTATATAGAGAGAGAAAAAAAAATACAAAGAACAACCCGTTTGTTTTGCTTAAGTTTCTCAAGCCAGCCCGCAGCTAAACAAATTTAGCCAGCCTTGGTTAACCGAATACTTACACCCTCGAAGAGCTTCTTCTTGTCGTCATATGAGCGGGTATCCACACGTCTCTCATATTTGGAGGCGACTTGAATCTTGGGCTGTAACCAACAGAAGAACATACCGATCAGATATGTGTGATCTATATATGATATGGCGTAAGTACTTACCGGGTATTTGCCAGTCAAAGCTTCTGGGTCGAGACCCTTCTTCAAGGCTTTGTGCCTGAGCTGTTGCTTCTGTCTTTCCTTCAGCTCTTTCAACTGTAAGCGTGAATAGTTTTATTGCCATAACTTCAAATGTCCGATTTGGCTGTGGGTTACTCACATCGTAGTCCTGACGTTTCTGCCTTTCTTCCAAGTCATACTTCTCAGTTTCCAATTTGACGATGAGCTCCCACAGTTCCTGGGCCTTCTCACGCAGCTTCTGCTCGCCAAAGCCTTCGATAGCGAGGGGCTTAATGCGGAACGACAACGAGATCTTCTTCTCTTCCTCCAATTGTTCCTTAGTCTTGTTACGTTCCATGGCGGCGGACGACAGTCCCAACTATATGCGTGCAATTTTCGATTTTGTTTCCATTTTAATTTAACACATTGCGTTGTGTTTTGTGTGTAATTTTGTTTTGTTTTGTTTTTGATTTTTTTTGGTTTTTTTTTTTTAGAACAACAATTTGTGGTTGGTTTTGGGGTTGCAGGTTACGGTGGTACGTGTGGAACAGGTACGGTTTAGAGTAAAAGACATGATTGCAAATGATAGATTAGCAAAATTGTGGTGTGTGTGTGTGTGTGTGTGTGTGTGTGTGTGTGTGTGAGTGTGTGGGTTTGTGTGTAAAATGAGATTAAATTATTTAAATGGCAATGAACGGATACGAATCGGAAACGGATATAACGGATATAACGGATATAACGGAAATTACGGTATTACGAAAGATTACAACAGAACGTAGAGGTGGAGAACGATAAAATACGAGAATGGTTTGGGGAAGTGTATCAGTAGGCTGCATTTATGGAGTTTAATATAATTACCACGCCTGTCTCCTTCTTGGCAATGGTGAAGTTGGGTCCCTTCTTGTCCTTGTCCTTCATGGCCTGCAACATAGCCTGGCGCTTCTTCTCGGCCTCCTCGAGACGCATGCGCTTCTCTTCAATTTCGCGCTGCTTCTTCTCTTCGGCCTCGCGGACGCGACGCTCCTCCTCCTCCTTCTTGCGCTGGGCCATCTTTTGCTCCTCCTCGGCACGCGAGATCTTGCGCTTGGCCTGCTTCTCCTTCAGTTTCTTCAGCTCATCCTCCTCCTTGGCTCTCTGTTTGCGCCATTCGCTGATGTATTCTTTCAGCTGTTCATCGAGATCGGAGCGCTTCTGATCCTGACGCTTGATGAACTCTGGATCGCCCTCACCTCTGCACAGCACATCAAACAGGACAAACGGAATTAGTAATCGCTTCAAATATATGCAAATCGTTTAGGCATAGCTAATATAACTAAACTGTTCGACTAATACAGCTAAATCTACGTATTTACGGTATTTAAAATTAATTACAATGACGTCAAATTGCTTTCAACTTTTAATTGAAGATTAATTTTACAAATATTATAAATATTTACGCTCCGCTAAATTGGATACTAGGCATAACTACATAGTAGATGGATGTATATATAATATATATATATATATATATATATATATATATATATATATATATATATATATATGTTTATGGGCTGGTTAAGACTTAACAAGCATTAGTTCTACTTGCCCAGATTCTTGGGCAGCAATTATTATTTATATAGATATATATATATTTTTGTTTTAGACTACACTAGAAAAAAATTAAGGCAAGAACACACCAAAATCGTTGATAATATCAATAATATTTTGGAATATGTAGGTTAATGCACATATTGTGAAAAAGAGTATTCTATATACAAAAGTACAAGAGTACCTATAACTAGGTCTGGTTAACGTATGTGGGGAGTTGTGCATACTACAAGGGTCAACTTTCGTTGCGACTATGGTGAGTTGGGTGAGTTTGGTGAGTATTCAATAAGCAGGCAGTATAGTTACATATACATACATACATATATAGTACTAATTATATATATATTTCAAATGGGTCAGCTTAAGATATCACTAAGAATTTAGTATGTGTTAAATTTTACATATCATTTTTGTACACATTTTGTATGGCATAAACTTACTCGGCTGGTGTCTGAGGTGGTTTTCTATACGTGAGGCAAACATGGAGGTGGTTTGATATATTTGGTGGTTTTGTGTTTCAAAAATTGTTTGGTATTTTTTTTTATTTATAGATTGGCACAAATTCACGATGAAGTACGCAAAAACACGTGTTGGGTTGAGATTTTTGTTTTTGTTTTTTTTTTCATATGTAACAAAAATATTTATAGTTTTTTTTTATTATACAAACAAAAAAATCGTTGAAAAGAAAGAGAAAAACATTTTTGTTTAAAAAAAATGATTAAAAAATTTGTTGTTGCAACGAAACGAAAACATTTGTAAAACAATAAATTAAAGATAAGTACGTATTTGCTGTTTTGTTGTTGTTGTTTTCTGGCATGTTGTTGTAAATTGTAAATTCTAAAACTAAATTCCAAGCAACGAACTGTAAGCTATTTATACAAATGTTCAAAACTCAAAACTTGAACTGGAACTGGAACTGGAACTGGAGCTGGAACTGGTGCTGGTCTCAAACGAACAAAATAAATTTAACAATTTTGCTGTGCTTTATACAAAATCAATGAGAAGGTTTTTTCTGTTTTGAACGGTATAATTGTTGGAAATGATATTCGAGCAACGAATTGAATTAAATTTTGAAAAGGCGAATTATGGTTTTTGAACATTCCGGTATTTTTTTTTTTTTTGAGGATTGCACACATATTTGTATTCTTCTATTTAAGTTTATTTTTATGCATTCACAAAGCACTCTTAAAAATTCACTATGATTTGAACTATTCAAATGTTCCTGAAATATGTAATATAGTTTTGAAATAGCTGTTGTCACCGATAAGCTTGATCTTTGATTTGAATAGTAGCAGCAACCGAGCCGCTCTGGAATCAAATATAAGGTACATACATACATATATATCTCACACTACACATTTTTCTACAAATTCGTTTCGGATAGTTTAAACAAATATGAGCTTGATTTGGTAACGCAATTACTTACTTCCTGTAATAAGAAAGAGAAACAAAGAAAATGGGGAGAGAAAGAGAGAGAGAAAAACAAATTGTGATTTAAAATTTTCCATGTCTTAAATTCTTAATTGGTTGAACAAGAAGCCAGGCCAGCGATAGGCGAAATTTACTTTTGCGTTTGTTTTATTGTTTTTTCTCAGAAATTTTGAATGGTTTTATTCATTTTTCAAATTTTGGTGGAAAGGGAGAGACATGTTACGAATACGATTACAAATACAAATACAATACATGTACTTATATATATTTTTACATATATAAAAATAAATGTATACGGAATTTTGACACGGGTTTGGGGTGGATGGGGTAGGCAATAGTATAGGTGGGATACACATAAACACAGCTTTATATATGTACATAACGGTTGCCAATTTAGTTGTTTGGAATTTGGAATTTATTCTGATATGTTTGGGTGGGGTTTTTTTTTGTTGTATTATTGTGTGGATTCGAAAATATATGATTTCATTGCTTGTTTGGGTATGTATGCGAGTTAGAGATTTGATCGAATTGTATTTTTGATGGGTATACGGGGAATAGAACTTAAAGACGAGTACAACAACATTGAAAACAAAAACGAAAAACAAACTAAAATATATAACAAATGTACAAAATGATAAAAACGAAACGAAAAGAAAAGTAAATTAATTACAGACAAATACACAAAACAGAAAATTTGCAAGGGATAATTTGGGCGTTTGCACATTGACAATTTTTTGTTTTTTGTTTGTTGTTTTTTTTGCATAACAAATACAAATACATGGACGTATACAAATACAAAATCAAATGTAAAATACACACATATAGAAAATGTTTGGTATGAAATTAAAATCAAATCATAATTGTTAAAACACCAATCGAGTTTAAGCTGCTCATTTTGGCCACAAAAACTACTTACGTCTCCTCTCTGGTCTCCTCGACAACCTCCTCCTCCTCGGAACTGCTGGCGTGTTCGTAATTAAACGAGTTTCGTGTTTTTGGTTTTGTGCAAAAAACAATATCACAGGTGCATATTGGTTCGATTGGTTCATAGATTGGATCGATTGGTTCGTGTGTATGCAAAATAGTTGTACAAGTTGATGTTGTTGTTGTTGTTGTTGTTGTTTTGATTGTTGTCAAGTTGTTTGTTATTGATTTCGAGAGAAACAAAACGACAACATTAGCAGTTGTTTGATTAAAACATTTGGAATTGGGTATTTTTGGTTTACAGGATCACGGGTGCCGGCATATATCATTTGATCATGTGGTAAGTGGTTGGTGGTTGGTTGGTGGTGATTGGGTCCAAAAAGGGGAGTGTGATGAAAGTAGAAATGGTGGAAAAGGAATACAAATCAAACATGTGCCATAGAAAAAATACACACACACAACTACAAAAAAAAAAAAAAAACTGTGCATGTGTGTGCTCAAGTTAATCAAAACGAAATACAAATTAAAAATAATCGCAACTCGAGTGATTTTCAATAATTAGTCAAGAAAGGTTTCCGTAACACAATATCGATAATAATTTACTTTATATTTATTTAATTAAGTTTATTTTGCAGAGATATCCAAAGACAAAATTTAACTTACTACCGAACTGAACTGATCAGAATTGAAGGATGATTTTATTATAATAATAATAATAATAATAATAATTATAATAATAGACGTGTCGCGGCGCACACGGCGCATACTTAATATTCTTTGTCTGCTGTTGTCTGCCCAGACTTTTACTTACGTGTATTCCTCATCGTCGGACATGATTACGGTTTAGGGTTGAAAAAACCTAAAAAGCAAACGGAAAATGTATATTATTAAAAGTCACACATAACTCGAATTGTTATTGTTACAGTTACTGTTACTTGCACTGTTACTGTTACTGTTACTGTTATCTTGTTGTGCACTGTTTACTGTTCACTGTTCACTGTTATTGTGCACTGTTACTGTTCAGTGTTCGTGCTGCTAATCGCTAATTGTCAATTGCAGCAACGCCAGCAGCAGCAACAACAACAATAATGGCTAACACCAAAATAGCAACAGCCTCCTCCCATTGTTGTTGTTGTTGTCATTGTTGTTTTCGCCTTGATATCGCGCTATATTTAGACACCACATATTTATACAGGGCAGTATTTGTGTCTGTATCTATATATCTACAATATATCTGTAGCCTGAATGCTGTCATAACACTTGCACAAACACAGGCACACACACACACACTAACACTTTATACTTATATAGCCGGCGACAATATTATATGAAATCATAATTTGTGCGCCTCTTACAAAATTCGGTTATTTAATTTTATATACTCTCCGCTTTGTCTAGCTGCTATATATTATATATATGTAAATGTATATATAAATATATATTTATATACTTTTTATATATACATATGTCTGTGTGTAAATGTGTATCTTATTTTGCTTAATTTTTCTGTTGAGTTTTGTGTGAAATGCTTTAGCTTTCTAGCTAACCGTTAAAAATAGACGCGCGTATTGAATTTCCCTGGCGGCAGCCGAAAGTCCACGAAGCGCCAAAAGAGCTTTTACGATGACTTTCGATCGAGGAACGTTCTGATTTTTACCTTGGCACTAAATCAAAGGCAAGAATACAAAACTAACTAACCCAACCAAAATCAGCTAAACTCTGACTGACAACCAAATGTCAGAAAGTTAAATGCAATTGTCAAAAAATGGTTGACAGAAAAACTGCAATGTTTTGCGTGTGTTTTGCTGTTTGTGTGCAGGTGTGTGTTTGATTGAGTCGGTTTGCGATTTCATAATTACAAAATTTTCATATATATTTATGCATTTTTCAATGCAGCTAAATTGGGTCACATAATATGACTACATATATGCATATATATATATATATATCATGTATATACATATTCGATTATATTTATATATATTTTTATGTGTGTTACTTTAATTGATTTAACTGCTTTTGTTATGGCAAGTTAAAAAATGTTAGGAAAGCATTCAAAAGTTTAGGCTTACACTGCGTATACTTGATAAATACAAAGTTATTCACAGTTTTTCGTACTCTAGGACCCTGCCTCTAAGTCTTTATAGATGCTAAAGAAGAGCTAAACAATAAAGTTAAGTAAAATATAATCTCTTGAATAAACTCTTTTTCAGTTTCAATACTTGATAATCTGCAGATTTACTCTTCCGTTTTGAATTTACTATCCTTAACGATCTTTTGATTTATGGGAACAGAGCAACAAAATTTGAAAATATCTTGAAACTAGAGCAGAGCAATCTGCTGAGATGAAATAAACGAAGAATATTACGTTTTTGTGCTGAGCACTAAATATAGAAATTTTCCAGCACCGATTTGGATATGGCAGATATCTGTGCGAGATCGCTTCTGTGCGTATTTGTATGTATCTATGTGTGTGTGTGGGGAAATTGTAGAATACGCGCATGGATGTGTGCGTGTGTGCGTGTGTGTGTGTGTGTGGGTGTATCTATGCTTGGCCAACTCGTGCTTTTTAGAGACGCCTGCGCATTTTTGACGCACATCGCTCTATCTGTGCCTCTATCTGTGTTGGCCATTTTGCCAAGGTAAAAACAAACACACACACACAAGTGCAGAAACGCACACACACACACACAAATGCGCACAGATTATTTTTAAAATTTTTAGAACGCAAGAAAAAAAATATAAAATGCTTTTAGTTTTATATCTGCGAGATCATATAACACTTGGCTCTCAAAGCGCTCTCATTCTGAGTTCGTTTGAATTTGTTCGTATTCCTGCTTGTTGTTGCTGTTGTTGCTGCTGCTGCTGCTTATGTTGTTGCTGTTGCCGCTGGGTGCTGCTGCTGGTTGTTGCTGTTGCTGTTGCTGCTGTTGTAGTTGTTGCAGTTGTTGTCGTTGTTGTTATTGTTATACGCCCTAGGGCAATTATTTATAGTCTTTTGCAGGCGTTGAGCAAAAAAATGAACAAAAAATACAGAACAGAAAAAAAATTATATGATCCTTAAATTCCAATTCGAAAATTATTTTTGTGTTTTTTTCATTTTCATTTTCTTTCCTTTTATTTTAATACACTGCGTACGTCAATTGTTTCTGTGTTTGTCACTTACAAAAAAAAATTAATTAAAAAAATACCAAAAAAAAATTTAGTTTTCAAGAATATGCGCACACAGGATTATATAAGAACAATCTTAATACATTTGTTTATAATCTGTTCTTTTTCTTTTTTTTTTTGACTCGCAAGGATTTACGTTTAAGTTCGTTAGAGATTTTATCATAAGTTTTTGGCTTGTTCGTTAACTTTGTAAGTTTTTTATTTGATAAAGTTTTTATATTTTTCTTTCCTTTCTTTCTTTTTTTTTTTTTTGGCAACGGCAACACACTTGGCCAACTTACTTAGGGAAAAAGAAACAAATTGAACTCTCAACTAAAGTCCGAGCAGCTGACGTCGTAGGAGCGAATGCTGCGGTTCGACTAAACAGACTGACGATCCAAAGCGATGCTACACGTTATGTTAAAGAATTTTTTTCAGCTTGCGGAAAATGAAAAGCATTTCCCACCACTACCAATGCACGCTAGCTATGTGCACACAAACACATAGAGAGAGACGACGACAAACACAGATATTTATATATATATATATATATATGTGCATATATATTAGCGGACTCTATTAAACGAACGGGCGTGAAAAGGCGAGCTATATGCCGGCCCGCCGATGATCACCAACGATGGCCAACAAGTGGCGGCCGGCGGTGTGCAGAGGAGCACACAACGACAACGACAACGACAACGACAACGATAGCGACTATGCAATCGAGCTACAAAATGCTTGGCAACCATGGCGCAGGAGCGCATAGTTATGCATGGCGGCATAGCGTGGGCGTGTGCGTGTGTGTGCGTCTGTGTGCGTGTGTGCGTGTGTGCCAGCTTGGTAGCAGTAACAATTTCAGGTGGGCTGCCCGCCACCGCCCACATCCGCCCGACTGAAACATAAACTTGTCGAATAAACAAAAACGCACACACAGAAACGGAGCGAAACAGAGATTTCCAAAATGAATATTTCCATTAGGCTATGTGCTATATATTTATATATATATATATACATATACAGCCAGATCAGGCATGTATATTGTGAATATAGCTGGCATATAGCGCATCTATGCGTTGGCGTTTGAGTTGTTTTTGGAATCAAATATCGTTGAACATAAATTTCACAGCCATTAATTTGTTGCTATACACATCAGCATATATATATGTATATACATATGTACATTTATTCAGGCTACGTGTTCACATACATACATACATACATACATACACACATACTTAGCTAGCTAAGCATATTGTACATAGCTTAAATCGCAGCAATAGAATAAAATTTGTTTGACTACGTGCAAATACATTTAAATATTTAGATCACATTTATAAGTATATGCATGTGTGTGTATGTATGTGTATTATGATTTTGAAAATGGGAAAACAACAACGTTGCAACACTGCAACATGTTTTGAGTGCATGCCCTTAGGCCCAAGTATCTTAACGATTCAGCAGCTATAGCTTTGAGCAGTCGTCAATACATTTGTCTTTATATATAGAAATATAATATATATATATATATAGTACATACAGACACATACAAATGTATGCTGACGTCGATTTTGGCTGCCAAATAGCCGGCCTTAGCGCTCTGAGACTATTTGTCCGTCCATCTATCTGTCTATCTGCCTATAAGTTCGATCTATTCGTCATTGTTCTGCTTTTGATATTCATTAGATTTGTTCGCTAAACATTTTTTTTGATTTATTTTCAAACAGAATACCCTACATTTATTGCAATTTTTAAAAAACATTTTTTTAAACTTATTATATTAAGCAACAAAAAACATAATAGATTAACCTATATATAAGCATACTCCACTGCAATCATGTAAGTTTATCCCTTGTTTTAAACAATTTTATATATATTTAATTTTAGGCAGCAGCAACGCATTGAATTTATAATATCTAGCATAATTCCAATTTTTTTGGAACTTTCCATTGGATATATTTAAAGTGTATTTGAAAACGTTCATACATACATTTATACAAGGGAACTGACTGTGGGGAACCCCATGGTGCCACAAACATTAAATGAGGGCATAAAATTAGAACCAGCTTATTTGAAGAATTGTATCATTCAACTAACTAACTTAAAGTTAGCTTAATCAATATTCTAAAGTTGCAAATGAAATTCTACATTTATATATTGTTTGTCACACGATTTGTAACGCAACCTAAAAAACATATAGAATAGATATATTCTTGAACAGTCTTTATATCGGTTTCTAAGCAAACTGCAGGAAATATATATATCAAAAAATCAGTAGATAAATGAATTTTTTTTTTGGGTTTTTTCTATTAAATATTCTGACTTAAAAATCCCCCAAATCGAACTCATATTTGAGCATTCAGAGGAACAATTAATAGTTGATAAATATGTATTTTTGTTGCAGGGAATACATATATAAAAAAAACAATCAACAGAAAAATAAATTTTTGCTGAAAAATTTTTTTTTTAAATATTCTGACTAAAATATCCCAAATCAAACAACTATTTAAGCCTTCTAGAGCAACAATAAACAGTTGTATAAAAGGTTTTTTTTTGCAGTAAATATATATACATAAAAAAAAAAATTAATAAATAAATGATTTTTTGTTTCAAAACATTTTTGTTTTTTTCTACTCAATATTCTCATTAAAACATCCCCCAAAACGAACTCATATTTAAGCCTTTTAGAGGAACAATAAATAGTTGTTAAATATGTATTTTTGTTGCAGGGAATAGATATATAAAAAATAATCAATAGATAAATGAATTTTTGCTTTCAAACTTTTCTGTTTCTTTTTTTTTAAATATTCTAACTAAAATAGTCCCCAAGTTAAACTACTATTTAAGTTAAGGAACAAGAAACAGTTTTTAAATAGGTATTTTTTTGAAGAGAATAAATACATATTTAAACAAAAAAAACCTTTTTTTTTATATCCTGACTAAATCTACGATTTAAGCTTTCTAGAGGAACAATCTACTATTATAGTTATACAGTTCACATTTCCCATTTGTCTGTAAAGGTATTTTATTTTTGGCACCCAGAATATTTGTGTAAATTTGTATGCACCGTAAACAGATAAAAAGGGAATATCGGTACTATGTCCGTCTTGGTATGGGTCCATATAACCATCCGTCGTTATCCTAATTTTACAACCATTAAATTTAAAATATACAGTTTTAAAGTCAATCCGTAGGGCTTAAAATACAACAAAATATATTTCGAAGAATGTTTATTAGAATGTAAACAAAGTATTTTGTAGTCATTAATACCCGACTAGAATACGTTTGCTTTCTTTATTTTAAAAGAAAAAATCGTTTCAATTACACAAAAAATTAGGTTGACAATGTGAACAAAAATATGAATGGAAAAACTACACTTTCAAATTCCCTTGAAAAACAGATTTTCGTGTTTTTTTTTATTATTTATCAAAAATAAATAAAGATGATTGAAAGTGCTGATATAGTTCGACAAGTTATCATAATTAAATCATTTAATTAATAACGTAAAATTATAATATTTTAAAGTGCATTTTATATATTTGGCAGGCGCTTAACATTTAAAAATTATTATTATTATTCAATAGTCAATTATACGCATATTAATAATTATTTTCGTAACATAAATAGTGCTGTTAATCGAGATTTTTTGTTGTTGTTGTTGTTGTTGTTTCATTTCGCATTTCATGCCACTGGGTAAAAGTATCTGCTAGTTGCTTAAATTTAGACCTGCCTATATGTGTGCGCACATCTGTATAAGTGTTGGATTTATAAATACATGCATATGTGTGCAAGCCAAATGGATATAGACAGCACGGGACTCTAAGCAGTTTACAACGGGACGATCGCAAAAAGCTCTTCGAGTAGGAAGACAGACACACCTGCAGCAGATGGCGCAATTGAATCGAGTGCAGAACATGCAAACGAGCAGAGCCAGCTTGAGATTGACCTACTAAATTGGCAATTGCATAACCAATGTGTAGAAACAAAAGTTATATTTTTAAAATTAAAAAGCAATAAAAAAAAACATTATGTTTTAAATATACATATTAAAAATCATATTTTATTTTATTATGAAAGCATATTCTCATTATTCGATTCATTGACCTGTTTAGATGTGAAAAGCTTAATCTGCATTAGCCGATATATATGTATATGTATACATACATATGTATATCAATTTCAAACAGGGCGTGTATCTGTAAATGTACATTTACCATATGCCAATTTTTTGGGGCCGTACATTCAAAACTTTGAACTTAGAGAGAACAAGCCAAATATTTCAACAATCTGTTTTGCATATAGTCCATATATATATATAGATATAGATACATACGCACATACCTATATATTTTTGTTGCCTTCAACTAAATTTCAATTCGCATCATCTTAAACATCAACAAAATCAAGGAAAACAAATAGCAATGTTTCGGGTTTTGTTCTATTTTTGGGGCTCTGGTGTGGGCGAAGATGCGCTCGGCTAGCCTTCGGATTTCTTCGTTTCGGCAACTACATACCTACATTGAGAATGGATATATATATATGATATGTAGGCGCTACGACAATGTCTTTAAATACCTATCTATGGAGGCTGCTTTCTATGACGACTTCTTACAGATCAAACACATAACTTTAGCATAAACATTCAAATCGATGTATTTTTTTGAATTCAATGTGTTTAAAATAGAGTTCAAATTTCTTTAAATCAGCTAAGAAAACTCTGTCAATAGATATTCAATTACGGCTTAAAACCTCAATTATTTCAGCCAGTAAAACTTTTAAGAATGACTTACAGTTATAGAAACAGATTGAAATTTTGCAGGCGGGTGTAACCGACTGCGTATCAGCAGCTTGACTTGGTCGAAAACGATTTTTATGGTTCTTGAAACTTAAAAGCTGGAACTTTTGAACTGTCTTTTGTCAAAATAGCGTTTTTTTTATTTATATTTATTTATAGTTATATTTATATTTATATTTTTATATTTCATTTTGACTTCATCTTTAAAGGCAATCATCAGTAGTCTAACTGGCAAATATGCTGTCTGGCTTAATCTGAAACGGGTATTCAATATACAAAGATACACGCCATTAAACTTGAGTACAGCCAGACGGACGGACATTGCACAAACTTAATATACTCTTATTACTTCGTAAACGAGTTCAAAAACTGAAGCTCAAACATATGCTGGAGCTTTAAATTGAAAATCATTGAGGTAGGACCTTATCAATTTTGCGACAAGGGGCCCGTTTAAGTACATATATAAAGCTGAGTAGTATGTACATAAATATATATACATAATATGCAAATATGAATGAAGTAGAAGAACAAAAAACATAAATATAAAAAATAATATATATGTCAAAATTGGATTAATATTTGTATTCAAATTCATATTCAATGCTTATTTTACAAAAATATAATTAAACTTGTAAATGCCTTCTATATTGCTGTTTTTCGATTCATTATTTAGTCGAACTTATTTTTAAACCAAACGTCGCACGTATATATTCTAAATTTGGCACACAACGAGTTGTTTGTTTGTTACAAAATATGCTTGCTTTTTAGAAACCGAACTATAGTTTCTGAAAAGAAACCACATTTGCTAATTATTAACACAGTTTGTTGTACGAAGCATACATATATTCAATTTTATAATAAAAAAAATTACAAAAAATTTTCTCAACATAAACCAATATATATACCATTTTCTTACAAAACTATTATAATCAAGAAACAAAAATCTTACTCGTAAACAATTTTTAAACTGAAATATAAAGCGCTTTAAATAGAAACTTGATTCTCCGAATTCGTTTGTAAATAAATACATTAAGAACAAAAAAGTGTACTCGACTGGAAGTTACCTCGTTCTAGTCTATTTCATTTATATTTTATTGTTGTTTTTGTTTAAATTGATGTCATACTTGTTAAGTTTTTCATAAATTTACCCTACTGAGAAATCTCCAAGAATTTTCTCCTGTGCTCATATTTTGATGGCCATAATTGTCATATCAAATTCTTTAGCCTATGTTCATTGTCTCAGTCAAATTTAAAAAAATTTCAATTTCAATCTAATTTACCTTTAAATAATGCTACCCCTGAAACTAAAAATATAAAGTATTTAATTTGTAATTGGGATTAATTTTTGTTTTTCGAAATATAGTATTAAAGGAAACGTTTTTAAAACCGATTTGACACAATTGACACGTTACAATCCTCCCAAATGTTTTCAATTTTCGTTTCTATGCCTGTCAGTCGAAATTAGTTCTTTAGTTAAATTAGTTATTTGGTTAAATTCGGCAATTAATATTTACTTGATTATTTTATAGTTTGAAAAAAAAATAGTTGCCAGGAAATTATTATTTGCTAGTAAAAAGAATGGCATAAAAGCTGTGTTTATAAGCATATTCGATAATTGCTTTTCTATCGGTTTGCAGTTGTTAATTTATCGTAGTCAATGTCCAATTCCGATTGCTTTATCTTTATCGGCCGGCCACCACAGGCTTTCCTCGATAGTTCTACGGCTCTGTTTGCAAATTTTAAAGAACAACGAAATAAGATATCTATACAAACATACATACCCATTCGTACGTGTGATTTAACGTTGTTGCTAGATGCGTTCTTGAATTTTTTTACTATCCGCTTCTGTTGTCCACAGTGTCGCGCCTCCGTTTCCCCCCGTTGCCCCACAAGCACTGGTCGTTGTTCCTGCCTGACTGACGCATTTTTCGCAGAATTTTATAAAGTTTGCGTCACTTTCAAACGTAAACATGGCCAGCGAGCCAGAGAACAAGCCGCCGATACTGCACATTCTGGTCGTTGGCTTCCATCACAAATTGGGCTGTCAGGTGGAGTTCTCGCATCCGCCGCTGATCGCCGGCTCAAGTGGGCGAAACGAATGTCCGTCCGGCTGGAAATATTTGCCAACGCTGGCCCTACCCGATGGCTCGCACAATTTTCTGGAGGATACGGTGTTCTTCAATCTGCCCAGCCTGTTTGAGCCTGCGGCCAGCATTTACGGCGTCTCCTGCTACCGCCAAATCCCAGTGGAGAAGCTCAAAATACGCACTGCAGACGTGACGCGCAGCACCGTACAGAAATCGGTGTGCATATTGGCACGCCTGCCCATCTATGGCTATATTGAGGTGAAGCTAGCGCTGATTGCCGACGCCTTCTTCGATCAGGGCGACTTCAGCTGCACCGAGCTGCTGGTGAAGGCGTATCAGCAGCTAAATGCCTGCCTGCTGGACGAGGAGACGCGCCGTCCGCTGCGCCACTTTCATGTAGGTCTCTCGCTGCGCGAGATCGTGCTCCACTGGCGCCACAAGATGCTGATGCTGTTCAAGCTGCTGCTGCTCCAGAGGCGTGTCGTCTGCTTTGGGTCCCCGGTGCGCGGCATGTGCGTGCTAATACTGGGCATGGCGTCGCTTGTGCCGCGCTTGCTGGAAAAGGGCTTCCAGGAGGTGGCCTGTGTGCGCACTTCGCGCCCACTCTCGCCGATGCCCGACTTTACGGATTCGCTGCAACGCGAGGCGGAGGCCGAGGCCGAAGCCGAGGCTGAGGTGGATATCGTAGCTGAAGCGGAGGATCTGACGCTCGTCTCATCGGCAGCCTCGGCTGGGTCCCAGTGCTGCAACAGCAGCGGCAACACATCGCCGCATACAACACCAAACTCACAGTCGCAGGACTCCAGCTGCCCGACCACAACGCCAACGCATCACGAGCTGCAGCGCGTTGACTCAACGGAAAGCGGCAACGGCGCCGGCAAACGGAACGGACGCAGCAGCTCATTGACGCGCGAGGCAAGCGTGGACACCTTGGCCTGTAAGTGCAACAGATATTTGCCAGAATACTAACGCAATTCCATTTGCATTTGATAGCTAATCTTGCCGCGCTGTGCGCGATTAATCCTGATGAATACCGAGCACCAGTCAGTATATTTGCCAGCGGCAATCTGTGCCTGCCCTACTTGTCGCTACCATACATGGACCTGCTCAGCGATCCAATGGTGCTCTCCTACATTATTGGCACCTCCAATGTGCTGTTCCAGCAGAAGCGTCAGCTGGCCGACGTGCTCGTCGATATCGAGGCGGCCAATTTGGAGGCGCATGATCCGGAGCTGCGCCGTCAGCTGGTGCTCACCACCGAGGATCTGCGCTACATGGACTTTATCCTGAAACACGTACAATCGCCCAAGGAGGATGCCGAAGGTAGCGAATACTGGATACGTGAACAATTCCAGGGCTACACATTGGCTCTGCTGCGCACAGCTGTGGCGCCTGGTGAGTTGCTTTAGTTGGATCTTATCAGCCACAATTTTATTATGGATTATTCAATTATTTTGCATGTAGATATTAAAGACAATGATCACTTCAATCCGCACTTCATGAGCGCCTTTAAGCGCACACAATGCTACCAGGAGTGGTTTGATGTGCGACCTGAACCCGAATTTTTTGATGCCCTACCCGGTGGTCATCCATTTGCTGGCACCCTGTCCGTGGCCGACATGAAGCTGAAGCTGGCGCAGTGAGTTACCCAGGCGTAAACTCGAATTGAAAAAAAATCATGTAATTGTTTGTCCGTACAGAACCATGCAAAACAGCGAAAGCGGACGAAAGATTAACCAGGCGGTCAACAACACCAGCCGTGCTGTTGGCGGTGCCATCTCGCAGGCCAAGGGCGCCTTCTCCAGCTGGTGGTCATCCATAACGACGGCGCCCGCTAATAGCGCTGGCTCCGCTGCAACCGGCACTGGTGCTGGCAGTGACAGCAGTCAGAGCCACAGTCTGAGTCACATTGACGAGGGCATCGATGGCGCCGCGGCTTCGCAACAGGCGCAGGAGATCTCAGTAACATTCCAAAACCATAAGGACGAGGTGCAGCTGGACGCGGCTGGTGTCAGCATACACATGGCCAGCCAGATATGCGAGGACAGTCTGGAAGAGTTGCACGAATCGAGCGCTAACTCACCGCAAAAGTCGCAGGGCATCGTCGAGATTGGCCGCGAGGCCGAACTGCTCGACAAGATCAACCACGGTGAGCAGCCAGCGACAGCAGCAACCACCCAAGCCCAATCTCAGCCATTGCGTGCCGGCTGTGGCGGTGATCTGGCACTCTCCAGTGGCAATACGTCCGCTGTGGAGCGCAACAACGGCGATGTTTTTATAGTTTGAGCAACAATCGCACAAGTGCAGTCACAGTCGCAGTCGCAGCAACTTAAACAACAGCAACAAAAACATTCACACACACACATACACACACTAACACACACACACACTGTATAAATTTACCTAAGCTAAACTTTACATACTTATTTATTACAACAAAAAGTTATTTCAGTGCATTGTTTATTCTGTTTCCCATTATTCAAATTGGCCAAAAATAATATTATATTATGTATGTGTATTCGTATGTATGTAAGCAACCCAAAGAGTCTCGACCACTCCCCTCCGCGCATCCACAAGCCCCAAAAGTGCTCGCATATATGTAACAGTACAATGTAAAGCTAAACCTAAACCGTACCAAGTGCAATTTATAACAATGTAATCCAAATATTTGATCCGCGTAGAAATTAACTGCGCGCGAACCCAAAGCTAGCGATTGTAGCGCTCTCTCTCTCTCATATTGATATTTTATAGAGTATTTCTCAGTCAGCTGTTCAGCCCAACTATTCCTGTACCTGTGCGTACAATAAAATTGAAAGCTGTTCACAGGCCCGACTTGAAATCAATCTATGTAAGAATTTAAACATTCATCTTATAATACTTATAATCAAAATGTAATTAATTCATTTGTACGTTTTTTCATGCAAATTAAAACAGTTAATGAATTGAATAAATTTTAAAAATTATTTATCAATGACCAAAATATTAGACTAAACTATGGAAACAGAATTGGAACACAAACAACCTTCTGCTTAAGTATCATTGTATATTGTACATTTTATTTTAAACAATTCATTTCATTTAATTTATATATGCAACTTTGGCTTCTCTCTGAAGACCGTATTCAGTACGTCTTCAAATGGCGGCAATTCGGTGTTTTCCAGCTGCCGTTTTAAATTGGCCAACTCGGCGTCATTTTGCTCAACTGACGCATGGAACTCCTTGATCTGCTCCTCGGCTTGGACCAGCTGCTGTTGGTACTGCTTTAGGAAGGTTTCTCTTGCGCGCAAGCGTTCCTCTTGTCGCCGCTCGGCAGCGCTAAGATACTCTTCGTTCTTTTGCCTTTTGTTTTCCAAAAGCTCCGTCAGCTCGTGGTGTTCCTGCTGCAGCTGATCCAGTTTTGCGTTTAGTTCAAATTTGCGCACATCCAAGTGCTGTAGATGCTGCGTCCACATGCTGCTTTTGGTCTTGTAGCTGTGGTGCAGTTGCTCCTTTTGTTGTCTGGCCGACTGAAGATGTGCATCGAGTAGATTGAGGTTCGCTTCAAGATTTCTGCTTTGCAGCGTCAGCTCCGTGCTGTGCTGCTCCAGCTGGCGTTGCCGCTCTTCGAGCTGTGCGCCACGCTGCGCCAGCAATGCGGCCAATTTGGCCAGGCGCCGGCTGCGTGCCTGAATGTCGGAATGCTGCGATGGCAGCGTCAATACCAGCTGCATTTTATCCTTCTCGCTGGCGCTGCATATATCCGAATCGAGGCCAATGTTTTGCGCGTGCGTGTTGAACTTTTCCACTAGATCAAGGAAATGCTTTTTGGCACGGGACAGTTTCACCTGCTGATTGTAGCCGCGCTCCGAGAATTCGCGCATTTGCCGTTTATAGAATTGATCCTCGTTCTCCAGATCGCTCAGCATCACCTTCATGCGCTGGAACTTTTCGGCCGAGCACTTTTGGCCATCCACTTCGCGCTGCAGCTGTTGCAGCTCCTTACGCATCACTCTAATCCTGTTCACATTGGCGACACTGCGGCCATCCAGCTGTTCGACCTGTTCGCGATGTTGCTTTGTATGGTTGAGCGTGTTCAACAGCTCCTGCTCTAGATATTGATCCTGGGCTTTTAACTGCTCCAGCTGCTCGAGACTTATGTTGGCGGACAGCTGCAGCTGCTCCTCCAACTGCTGCAGCTCCTTTTGCTGGCGTGCGATGTCTGCATCCAGGGCTGCGGTATCAGGCAAGTCACAAAGGCATTTAATGAATTGATCGCTGACTTCGCGCTTAAGCACCTCATACTCGTCCCATTTATGCTTGTCCCACACCGCGAAGCAGTCCGCAGTTATGGTGAACAATAACTGAATTGCCTCCTCGTTAAGCAGAACGCTGCTGGCCTGTGTGTTGGATAGCGCCATGGAGTCGAGAGTGTTCTGCACATAGCTGGGTTGTTCACTGGTCTCCATAAAGGGAAACTCCTCAAATTGGCCAGCCCCTTGTTTCTTTGCGGGCGACGGCGGCGCAAAGTCCTTGAGAAAGTCAAGCATGACAATGACATGTCCAAAGGAGTGCTGTGTGGTGGGCGTCATCAACCATGACTTGTTCACCTGATACGGATAATTGAGCTTATGCAGGGCGCTCTGTATATCCTCCACATGGTTTGTACCAACACTGATGCGATTGCGCCAAATAAACTGCAAGAAGAAATTCACGATGCCAACAAACTGTTTCATGGTCATTTGGCGGAGGGAGGAACCACCGCGACTGAAGAACTCGCTAGAGAAGCCTTGCAACACATGAATGTGCACCATTTCATCCAAATATTCGGCAATCAGCTGCGACTGCTCCTGCACCCATTTCTTATCCGTGTGCAGCACAGCGGAACGCATCGGCGTGCTGCCACTGGCCAGGGTACGATTCGTTGTTGGTGGCGGACCTCCTGTCCGCAGCGGCGTGCCGCGATCCCGATCCTGACTAATGCGCGACTGCGCCTGCCAGTTGGGATGCAGCAGCTGGCTCGGCTTATGCGCAGATGTGGAGCGCGACCTAAGCATGGCAAACGAAATGCAAACATTTATTTTAACTCTGGCATACGAATATTTTACTGTAACTTGCCTAGCTTGCCGTTTGCCCAAGACACCGCCATCCTCCCGAGGATCTTCGTGGAACTCGGAGGTTCGTCGTGGACGATACATTCTCTAATAACACAATAACCACACACAGAAGGCAATTTGATAAACAGCTTGCAAATAATCGATTGACTTTCAGTTTCTATTTTCTTTAGCGCGTCAGCCGCTTTGAAATTTAACATTCATATCAAAATGGCTTCCAGAATGCCGGACGTTATCGATATATCGATATCAGTTCTGATCTACAGGGCTGCACTAAGCCACACCAAGCTAAACATCGATAATTCGTGTCTTGGCGCGCTTTTAAAACTTCAACCATGTTTACGTTTACGAACTTCTTTCGTTTATTCCAACATATTTAATTTTAATTATTGTTTGTCTTTGTTTACAATAATCATGCTATGTTTATGAATTACATTAGTTTATAATTATTATTATAATTAAATATCGATCACATTTCCTTTCAGAACGTCTCATCTTTCCCTGTTCGCTTCACATAACGCACAAACAATACAATAATTAGATACATTATATTACATTCTTGATTTTTAATACATACAAATACACAAATATGTTCAACTTAAATTATTATTTTTTACAGATAAAATTAAAAAACAAAAAAAAATTATACAATTATGCTCTTTAACAGACAATAATAAATAGTGTTTTATTGTTGTTTTTTCGGAGGTGCGCGAAGCAAAAAAAAAATTGTTGCTAATATTAGGGGGGAAAAATGTTTAAAACAATAGAGCGAGATTTGCAAAAATCAAATCTGCGGTAATACTATCAATTGGATTATATAAAAATTAAGTAGGCCATATTTAAGACTATTTTTGAATGTAAACTATTTTCAGTTTAGGTGCTTAAGGAATCGGAAAATCAATCAGAAAACAAACAACCAAAGAGAGCAATCCGATATTGCTTGGTTTTAAGTTTTACATATTGTATGCACTTGGCTGCCCTTGTTTTGAGAAAGCTTATTTGTATGTGTATAATATTGTCCTAAAAGCCTTAAAAAATATTATGCTGCATCCGGCCATGTGCCTGACTAGGCCAAACCTTCCAAATTTACAATATACTCTCGTACTTAATATCTTGGTAGAGCAAAGGAACACAAGCAAAAGCCATGTGAAACTACAAAAAAATGTTTAAACATTCGAAATATTTTTAAAATATTTGCATGGTTATTTTGTGTTGTTTTGGTTTATACGTAAACGTGTGTTGTGTTTCGTGTGTTTTCATGTGTGGTTTTGGTGTTTATCTTTGTCTATGCATACATACAGAATCTACGTTAGAATTTAGGTACATTACAGTTCTTTGTATATTGTTGTTGCTGCGCCTGCAATTTTATATTACTCTCAATTTGCATTATTCTATTGCGTGCTAACTAAGAAACTGAGCGCCACCAAAAATGATGCCGCTCCACAGCTAAATGATGTATGTAGGATATTTTTTTCTCCGGTGTGAGTCAAATGTCGCTAGTTGGGCGCGTTCAGTGTATCCAAATTGGAGCCGTATTGTTTGTTCACCGACATCGTAAAGAGCCACGCGACAGCTAACAAGCTGCTGCCCAGCAGATCACCCAGCGCGGTCAGATATGGTATAGCCGAGTTGTCCGGATCTATCTTCCATTTCCACATGGCGTGCACAATGATGTGCGCAATGTACAACAGCAACATTACCTGATGATGATACAAACATGTTAATTGACCCGCTTCTAATGTGCGGGGAGCACCCAAACTTACCTGTATCAAACTGGCGGTTAAATAGGATAGCATAAACACCCACGTGACGGTGGTCGCATTCATGTTGATATAATCGGCCGCAAATATGAACAAGATGTTGCCAGGTATGGACATGGCGATAAGAATTCGTGCCGTTTTAGCATAGGGCACTGTGCGGAAAATGAAACGAATTATTATTATATATATTATTTATAAACTTGTGTGTCAAACTTACCGCCCTTGAACAGAGCTCGCCACGGCCACTCAACGATCTTTGTATGCGGTGGTATAATGCCAATAATTGAGCTCTGATGCAGCATTGTCGATATCTTACTGGCTTGCACTGATACCAGATTGCCGCCAATACCGTTAATAATCGGCTGAAAGACCACAAAACCATTGAAGACATCCACAGCGGCATCCAACACGAGTCCACCAAGCCTGCATAAGGGTTAAAGATAATGTAGTTGGAAAAGCACTAAAAACAATGTGGATTTTTGGATTTTGAATGGAGTAAATTTACTGTGGATTTGCATTAGGCGACCAAATGCTGAATAATTAATAAAGATATAAAATTCATAGATATGAGTGACTTGATTTTCTATCTAATTTCATAAGCCGCGTCGTGTGGACTACTTTGGCATAAAAACCATTTAATCTATTAATAAACACACACACAATTGGAATGTCTAATAATTTCTAAAAAAAAACTAAACTGGGCCGCGCTGACCATCACGTGGCGAGTCAAGGACAACAATTAACACCACTTTATAAATAATGGAAATAAATAAAATAAAATGAAAAAACACCGATCAATCAAAAAGTGTTGCCAAATTTAGCACACCTAATGCCAACAACTGGACATGAAACGGCACAAAAAAAAATTTCAAGTACAGAAATAGAAGTTGAAATTGTGCTTATCATGGCCCCATTCAGGCGGCAGCTTCCAAGTGGACTTAACCAGGCTTAGAAGAAAGATGAAGTGAGTGCGAGTACGAGTGCGAGTGAGTGAGATGCGATGATGATCTTACCCGCTGATGCAGAGCGCTGAAAGCACTGGGACCCAACCGCTTTTTAACACCGGTCGCGTATACTCATTCTTCAGCACAATGACGACCCACATGGGCAGCAGCACCAGATAGCAGGTAATCACAATGAAAGTGATCCACAGATGGGTTTCTGAAATAGACGTGTTTGGGAATACGTTAGACGCTAGATACGCTCATATTGAAAATGTGTGTGCGTGTGTAAGATTGGTACATACTTATATGCTCGTAGAGCAGCGAGGCAATGAACGACAGCAAACTGATGGAGACAACATCACCAATGGATGCAGCCAGCGGCGTCGCCAAATTGTCCGGATTTAGACGATACTTTTGCGAGAACAGAATCACAGCCACCAGCACAAAATCTGCAATGTCATAAGTAAGATATGTTAAACCAGGGACAATTCGGTGAGTAGCGAAAGGTTTCGCTTACCCAGCACAAAGCACGACGAGGTGGCCGTAAACATTGCCGATGCGGTCAGCAGCATCACATTCTCAAAGTAAAAGGTGCCGGTCATTGTCGCGCCGACACTTGTGGCGAACATGGCCACCAGAAAGGATGCGACTGTAGCCTGAACCTGAACCAGTGCAATATTTCCAACGATCATGCGCACCACATTCGAGCGCGACGACATGTTGCCCAGATTGACCTGTGTGGAGAGGCGCGAGGCGAGGCACATGTCCAGATTACCCTTCAAACCAAGCAGCGCTGGGACCAGAATGAACAGCTCGCTAACGTTTTTGAAGACGTACCATTTCTGCGATCACAAAGCATCAGATACATATTAATATATTAGCCATATATAATGCATATTGCCAGCGATTTATAGCTGCATATAAATTTCGATTATAAATCTGATAGTGACGTCATTATCATCTTGAGCGACGCTAGGCTATATATTATTATTTTCGGACTGGTTATTATTTATTATTATTTTTTTTATTTTAGAGTTGGCTTGGACAGGCAAGCGCCGCTTGTAACTGGCCCAGTCGTTAGTTTAGACCAGAATTTTGAGGCTAATTAGCAGTCAAATAAATGTTTATTAAGTGCTGAACGATTTTGACTGCGATATAGATTTATATATTTAAAATTTTATTCGTAAAATTAAGTCGACTTTATACCAATAAAATGGTATACAAAATACAACTGATAATTTCCTCAATACTTTATTACAGTTGAAACAACAATTAAATAATTTAAAATTGCGACTTTTCAATTGATTAAAATCAACAACAAATCATGTTTTCAAAACAAAACAATGATATCTTTGTGTCCAACAAGATGCTGTCTATTTAAATTTCAATTATTTTTTAATTCATTTTGGACAACTTGGGATTAAATGTGAATAGATTTAAGTATTTTAAAGTAAGTAAATTGAATAGCTATTCAGTTAGAACAGCTGCTGGGCAGGTGGCGATTGCGTGTCTGTTTCTTTTGTGTGGTATTTGTTGGGGTTTCTCAGACTGGAGACGGCAATAAAATTTTTTTTTCTGACTACTTTAGTTTCTATCTGTCTGTCTCTCTCTCTCTCTCTCTGTGTCTGATTTGGATGTTTGGCTTCGTTTTGTGATGTATAACTTTAATGAGTCGACGACAGAGTCTGTTATTAGATTTTTACAATTTAATTTGCGTGTCATTTTGATTGTGCACAACTCTTTTATCTACATCTTGGCACTTGCGCAATGTCAATGGGGCAATTTATGAGATTTATCAGCTCAGCGAGGGAAAGAAAATCCCATTAGCCAGGCAACCGGTGAACCAACCAACCAGCAAAACAAAACAAAATTAAATTTAAATTAAAAAAAAAAAAAAAACAAAAATAAAAAAAAAAATACTCATTAGCCGGGCCGTGACACCCTGAGCCAGAGCATGAGATAATTTGGTGGACAAATTTGGCAATTAGATGCATTTAATTAGTTAAACAACAACAACAATATTTACCTCGACGCGTCCAAGCACAATGCCCGCTCCGATAGTCCCGATGCCGGCCAGGAAGAACGGTATGGACACCTGCAGCAATATGGTCGTCCATTTCTCCTGCTTGATGCCGGGCCGATTCAGTGCCAGCTTCTCCTCGGAGCTGCCATTGATGCCCGCAATGCTGGATGCATCTGGTGCCAGTGCGCCGGAACCGCTGTTGCCGCCATGACCGCCTCCGCTTCCACCTCCACCGCCGCCGCTGCCACCGCCCGCCGCACCAGGATCCGGTTCAGAGGATGCTATGGACGTCGTGATGATTGAGCTTAGTGAACCAGTTGTCGAATGTGGAAGGCCGGACAACTTCTCATTGTCGGGGTCTTCGCGATACGAAAGGAAATTGGGTGGTGGAAGAAACAAAAATTGGGATAGAAAGAGATGCAGTTAGTATGGACATATCTCGCTACAGTCTCTATTTATGTGTGTGTGTGTATATATATACTGGTGTGTGTGCGTGTGTGGCATGCAACTACTAAATTCAAAAGCGTTGTGCAATTAGCAAGGTAATTAATTAACGTTTCTATAAAACACGAGTATGACTTTAAGCGCTACCCTGTTGTACCCTATCCCCTTATAATAAAAAAGCGCTTTGTTCTGCTTGTCTTTTTGTTGTTGCTGCCTTTTTATTTTATTTTTTTGGCTGCTGGCCTAAACGAGTTTTTAGCTGCCAAATGAGTAAAAAAAAAAACAAAAATGTTTGTTACTCGTGTATTGTTTAATTTTTTATTTTTATTTTATTTTTATTTTATTTGATTTATTTATTTTTATTTTATTTTTTTTTTGTACTGTGCCAAGTTAATAAATTACAAATCGTTCGTCCATAAAAGCGCAGACAACAAAACAAACAAACAAACAACAAAATAGCATGCAATAATTAATAAAGATTTTATGTGTTTATCATCTACAATAAACATGCATAGTATCTGTGATTGTGCGATAGTAAAATAAGACAATATAATAAAGAGAAACAATAACAATAAAAATACTCTAGTGCAAAATTTAAATTGGTTCTCTCTTTCATACAATGTATGTTAGTGTAAGAGCAATACTTGAGATTTTGAGACTTTAGTGTGTGTTTGTTGTTTATGGTTCAAAAACTAGTTGAGCATAACATAAAAATTCGAGATGGAAATATGCATAACCATTAAAAAGAATTGAAGAAAAATGCCAAGATCGGTTAGACCGAAGCTCTTAATGCACTTGCAGAGTATTCTAAGGTCGTTTAGGATAGGAATTTGTGCTTAATTTGAACTTACTTTTTGCTTTTTTTCTATAGTTTAATAATATATTCTTATGCAAAATTTTCAAATTTTAAAATATTTCTTACTTAATTTAAATAGGTAAATCTTTAGCAAATCAGACAAGATAGGGTATCTGCAGATTTCTAATGTGAATGAAAAAACAATACGATCTAATGTTTATTTTGGTATTCTGATCTAATCTGGCCCTACAACTATCACTTTCCTTGTTAGATATCGCTCAATAAAATAGCCAAACAGATGACGATTATTCAGACATGTACACAAAAATACTCTGCAAGGCAAGTATAATATATATATAATCTACTGTATAGGTTAGATCAAAAAGGGTTGGTAGAGATGGGGCAAAAGAGTAAAATGAATAAAGAAGATAGAGAGAAAGAGCTCTAGCTGAGAGAAATATAATGAAACGGGGCAACAGTATATAGTGCACAGCACACTTGACGCAGCAGCATATCGTGATTGTTATCGTTATCGCTATCGCTAGCATAATCGTTATCGTCATCGTTATCGGCAGTGAGCGTAACTGATCTAGAATGCCCATAATGATGACGCTGATGCTGCTGCCGTTGCTGCTGCCGCCTCAATTGTCGTCACTCACCGTTTCCATTGTAGATGGTAAATAACTTGTATTTATCATCCAAGGCCACATCTAGCGGCGTCGTTGTGGTTATTGTTGACAATTGTTGTTGGTATATTGGTGGCGTGGCGTATGATGAGGACGCTGATGATGTGTTGTTGTAGTTGTTGTTGGTGTTATTATTATTGTTGTTGTTGTTATTAATATTATTGTTGTTGTTGTTGTTGTTGGTGGTGGTGAAGGTGGAGGTGGTCATGTTGATGGTAGTGGACAATGGCGGCGCCACACCATCATCAGCCCCAAACTCGGCGGCATCATTGTGGGCGGCATAAGAGGAAAGTCGTCGGACATTCAGCGGCGAGAGCGCTGGTTTCTGTCGCTGCTTCAGCTCATTTGGTATGGTTGGATTGGGTGGTGTGTGGGGTGTGTGTTGTTGGTTGTGGTCGGTGCTATTGTCAATGGTGTTGCCAGTTTGTGTTGTGTTCTGATTGTGTTGCACGTGTGTTGTCTGATGTTCGTTCGGTTGCGACATTTTTGCATTTGTCGCTCGTGTGTGTGTGCGTGTGTGTGTGTGTGTGTGTGTGTGTGGCTTTAAGCGTGCGCAGCAGCTAAGGGCAAAGCTGTGTTCCAACTATTGTTGTGTTTGTTGTGAGTATTCTCAGTTGGACAATGGAAATTCATTAAATTAACTAGAATTCGAACTAAACGAACAAAATATATATAAAGTTGCAGCAAACTGAGGTGCAACTACAATTATTAATATATATATTTATATATATGCGTATATAGCTATTAAGTTTTTTTTTTGTAATTATAATTATTATTTTATGCTTATTTATGTCGCTTCAACGTTTTGGCATATTTGCATTGTGCAAAAGTTTGCCTTTTGCTTTAGGTTCTCGATTGGAACTATCACTAAACAAAATCGAAAATCGAAATATCACACAATTTGATTGACTTCCATTACATAGATTAAATAAATAAATTAATAAATTAAAGATGAATGTGAGTCTATTTAATTATTGATATTTGTTTTGTTTTTTGTTTTTTTTGTTTTCGAAAATGTGTAAGGAATATAAATTGAATAAAAATTTTATTGAAAAAAACCAAGGCCCTTTGGTTTACATTGTATGCGTGTGTGGGTGTTTTGTGTGTGTAATGTGTGTGTGTGTTGCGTCCAGTTCGTTGTTGTGCGTCCAGTTCTTCGAGGCGGGTGGGGGTGGTGGTTCTCAAATGTTTTGGGGGCTGAGAGGGCAGAGCTTTAGTCACCGGACCGTTGATATGGCTGCAAGCAACAATATAACGTTCATATATTGTTGTTCTCTTTGTAGTAAGTATTTGTTTTAGTGTATATGTTATTGTATAATATTAAAAAAAAAAACAAAAAAAGGAAATTGCCACAGCTCCGAAAATCAATGAATATAAAAACACTTTTTTTTTCTTGAATGTTACGCTCAACACAAAGCAGCAAAAGAAATTAAATGAAATACATAACGGCAACACTTTTACTTTAGGTTTTGACCTGCCCCAAACATCTTGCATTTCCGCACAAACAACAAGATCCAAATTCCAACTCACTTGAAAACAATTTACTCATATTTGTAGTTTGGATTGATATACTCTTGCCAGAGTATTATGACATGTGCATATATCATTGGTATATATCTATTTTTTTCTTTTATTAAGACACATATTATTGACCAGAAATAGTGTATTTTTTTTTTGTTGTTGCATAAAAAGTACCGCAGGGTATCTAATCTTCGGCATACTTAAGTTAACTATTTCCCCGTTTTTTTAATTATTTTTATTTTTATTTTTTTTTTTTGGTTAGCAGACAGCGGCGTGTGTTCGTTTGTTTTTATTACTTTATATATGTATATTTTTTGTATATTTTTTTTTCAAAATTTTGCCGACAGTTGGGAAGTTGGGGACCTGTTTTCTTTCGAAGCGTGTTTGCCGGCCCACACATTTTGCATTTGAATTTGCATTAATGAAAACATTTAACAGCACATTGAAAAGCAACCAGTTTCGGCCATCCGAATGTGTGCTAAAGTGAAAAACCTGCAGGTGCAGCAACCAAACACAACCAGCCAGTTGGTTGCCAACCGCTGCCAACTAATCCCAACAAAATCGAACAGCCGACACTCTTCGCCAGGCTTTGCAGCGTGTGGCGTTTTCAAGTTTATGGACTTTTTGACAGTTTATACGATTAGATTTGGAGCCCCATTGATCGCTGTTACGACAACAAAATCCGCTATTTATAGCACCCCGGCGAGTGTCACCTGGGCAACAAATCGTTTAGCAGTAAACAAAAGAAATATATGTACATATATATATATTTATATATATATATAATAAAATAAAATCAAAATGCACACGCTTATCAAAACGATCCGAAACTCGGTCACGCGACAAAGTCTCATCGAAAATGCACAAAAACAAATTTAAAGCGATCGATATCAGTGGATGAAGATTAACAGTGAAGTGGAAAAAAGTTAACTAATAACCACAAATGGTTTTACAATGCGCTTGGGACAGATAGATGATATACGATCCTGATATTCGGAAATTTAATACAAACTTGAAAAACCAGCATATCGACAACATTTTAGCTAGCAGAGTTTAAAAGGCGATGTTTTAAAAAAAGAGTTGGAGAATTACTGAAAATATTTAAATATGATTAAAGACCTATTGCAATTCTAACTTGTGTCAGAAAACAGTTTCTCAGTATTGGATTAGATATATTATTAATTAATGTTGGTAATGAATCTCTATAAAGCCAATTCTACTAAGCGGTTTTATTCTATAATCAAAGTTGTAGCATAAAAAAAGACAAATCCAAATTATGACGAACATTTATAAATTGTGATATTTTTATTGCGTATCTACTTTTATTCTACGACGTTAGATCCTCCTTATAAATAGTAATGATGATTCATTTCTAATAAAAACAAGTTGAAACACAATTTTCGAAAAGCAGCATAATCTAATCAGTACCTATTGACTATTTTTTTTTATTTATGGTAAATAATAGTTTAAAGAAAACAAAGGCTGGGTCAGATTCACTAGAAAACACGTGCAAATTCTTTCAATAATATTTACGCAATTTAGATTATGGCACATTTCTTCATTTACGAATTACCAATTCTCAGAAAGTACCGATAGTTGTTGTTTCAAGAGCAGACGACTTAAGTGCTGATTGACACTTTGGATGGAATATAGAAATTCGCTTAGATTTATTTCAAAATTCAAATTAATAAAAATATTTAAAGGAAAATTTTCAAGGATTTTAAAATGTACGCTCTAAGATTGCAATCTTAGTTTATCCAGGAATTGGGAACCTCAAACGATATTTTTTTAAAACAATTTTTTAAAAATAACTATATTTTTTAATTTAGATTTTGTTTTCAAAAACTTAAATAATTTTAATAAAATGAATAAATGAATCCAAATTTTTAAAAAGTTATTTGGGAAACTTTTGAAAAATTGCCTTTAAATAGACTTAGTATATACTAGTAATACAAAAACTCAACGTTGGGCGTGTGTGTTGAGTGTGTGTGTATGTGTGTCCTTGCATGTGTTTGGCACTTGAAAGCGATAATATTTCAATTTGTGACATTAAGTACGTTTATCGCTATATTTAATACTGAATTATTTTGCTTTCTTATCTCTCAAGCTCTTTTCTGGCGGTCATTGAAATTGACAACATTGAAGTCATAGCCCTGGCCACGGGCCATTCGGTCGGGCCATTTACAATCCTAAGAAGTGATTGTCAATGTTATAGTTATATTTTTCTCTTTCATTGATAGCTGATAAACTGGACAAATAATACAAATTGTACTGTTTGAGCATTTAATTTGTTGTTATGAAAAGTTGTTGTTTTATTGTTACCATTTCACAAGTTCCAGTGAAAACAAAATTACGCACTGGCTCACACATCGCGTATACGGCCCATTGAACGGATAAATAAAGATAAAGACAGATCAGACGAGATGACAATTTAGTGAAACGAACGCTGCCACACACTCAAGTTCAAAGTCAATAACTAAATGACGAAACCAATTACTAAAACAAAAAAAAAATTGACAAACTGCAAATTTACGCCTAAGCTAAACCAAATAAACTATTTTGTTGCCTAATTGAATTTCTCATTGTTGTTTAGTTTCTCAATTGAACTGCTACATAATTCAGTGGCTTTTGATTCGATTTTAAATGCGGAACTTTTGCGATGACTACACAAATTGTATAATTATTGAGTGACGATGATGATGTTGCTGGCGGAAGGGGGCGGTCGCACTTTAATTGCCACTCAAACGCTACAACGCATGCAAATGCACACTAATTTTTTTGGACTAGACACAACAGCGCCATGAGAATCGTCTTCAAGCAGAGTGCATAAACAATTTAAAATATGAATAGCTGTATTTTGCATTAGCAGCTAAAGGCGACGTGAATACCCCATATTGGCTTGTTAATGGCCATTTGTTACATTTTGTATTTTATTTTATTTATTTAAAATAACGGCTAAAGCTAATGTGAATACCTCAAATTGGCTTGTTAATGGCCATTTGTTATATTTTGTATTTTATTTTATTTATTTAACAAACTTTAAAAGCTTCTAACAACAAATTTTTGAAAAGAGTTTACAACAATCTGTTTGAGAATAAAAGATCAAATAAATTTAATGTGTGTTTAATAAATAGAAATTTAAAGCAGTTTTTTTAGTTTGAAAGACCTAATTTCAAAGAACATATGGAAAACAAATTTACACAAGTTTTCATAGAGGAAATAGTAGTTTATATTCCAGCGCAAAAAGAAAAGTGGGTAACAAATATATTTAGGCAATTGAATTAGCGTATATCGTGTGAATCTAAACGATAAGAGCACAATATAATTTATTATATACAGTCATGACTAAATCGCGACAATATTACCCATTAAAAGGTTATATCTATTCAGAGCACTATTGTTCCTGTGCCGTGCATAAGATTGATTTTAACATTTTCTGGCAAGGCAGTAAAACATCAACACCAACCACCAACAACAAAAGCAACAAAAGTAAATAAAACAAAGCGAAGCCGAAACACAGGTAACTACCAATAGAAATTCAGTTGGCATTTGATTATTTGCCTAACACCAGTGCCGATTAGATTACAAATGATCGCAAATGGCAACAAAGAGACGACTGACGCGCTGCGCATTGCAGCCGAACTTGAAACACTCCCCGATATGGCAAATGGGACTCAGTAAAGATCCGAAAATACAAGCAATTTGCCAAAATTTTTATGCTTTTTGATTTTGCAACAATTTTTTTTTTTGACTCTGGCATACAAAGTTAGCTATTGCTAGGGTTTCCACATGAGTTGTGGAACCAACACACACAAAGTTGTTTTTATAATATATACATATTTTTTCAATAAAATGTAATTAAAATTACTTCCAGTATTTTTGATACATTTTCTTTAATTACTTAACATTAGGAGCGACCCTCGTTTATAGAGTAAGTCCCTGATATGATATGTAGCATCTGTCGCCGTATAATGGCCGCGCGGCCCGGCAGCTATCCGTTTAACCCCAGGAAACCCGTTGTCGCACTGTCTGACGTTAATTTGCGAAACGTGAGCTAAATGTGCGACGCCTGTTAATTTCTATTTATTTCCATTTATTGTGATTAAGCGTTAGCGTTGTCGTCGACTTCAAGATCTTAGGCACCATTCCCAAATATACGTATATATATGTACATATATATATTTATATGTATGCCAAATAAGCGCATAGTTCCCAGGCTTTGGACGCTTTGGACGCTTGCATCAGTTGTGTCGGCGTTAATTTATGAACGACGTGCGCGAAACTTGTTATTTTAGTTCTTGAATTATTTTAAATTGCACAAATTAAACGTGTAAGAGGATTCTTGAGTGGTAAATGCCCAACTAACAGATACTCTCCCACAAAACGCGCCAGTCAATGTCTGAATTGTAATATTTCCCCGTTCTTTACCTGATCGAATCGTGCTCGAATTGTCTCATTGAGTCAGAAGGACTTGAATTACTTTCAAAATCAATGAGCATCCGTTTACATCTGACATACATTAGTATGTATGTGTGCTCCCTTTTGCTATTTTCAAACCGTTTATCCGTTCCAATAAGTAATCAATTGATCAATATTACATTTATCAATGATCGTTCACAATTGAAATAAGTAATTGAGTGATTCACTTAATGATTAAGTAAGCAGATTACTGGTTTAACTGTATCATTGCATATATGATAATAACATCGACGTCATCTACATATGAATAGTCTAATCTCCCGCCCCGCTGCCCCGCCTGCCACGTCACGAACAAGCCGCCATTTAAATAGCTCTGGTGCTGCTGTTCACGAGCTTAGATATTAAAACGTGTGTCCAACGTGTCGGCTACGTAATATTATATTGACATAAACCTGCATATATGCAAATTTAATAGCCCCAACAAACACGTGAAGCGACAACATCTGGCCATCTCGCTTGCTGCTTTTTGCTCAGATCAAATCTGATCAGATCAGCTCAGTTCAGTTCAGTTGAGTTCAGTGGGGCAGCTGTGTTGCATATAGCGAGGGGCGCCCGATTCGCACAGAGTTAAACTGATTTGAATACACATTTATTTATAAGCATTTTGCATTTAAATATTGATGTAAACGAACTTTAAATAATGTCAACTAATCTGATCAAGATTGATAATAATAATTCCGAGCGGATCTTCAGGAGGGTGTTGTGGGTGTGTTGCTGTTACCTGGCGATGGCCAGGTACTGGGATTAGTAATGCCCGATATGCTAATCGAAATCATAAATATTTACATACATAATAATGTTTTATGCTTATATTATTCTTGACGCCTTGCGCACAAAAGCCTTTCTATTGAAATTTTTTTGTGAGTTTTGTCTGTTTGCTTATTTCATTTAAATTCACTTAACTTTATTGCAATTTATTTGACAACAAGTTTTTGACTGCTGTTTATTGTATATATAAATCTTTGAAATATATATATATGAACAGACGAATAAAACACACACAAAACTTTTGCCGACGCTTTTTTGATGACGCAGGTGAAATCGCTGGTGATTCTGAGCCATGGGATCAGTTATTATATTATTTTTTATTTTGTTTGCTCAAGTTGATTAATTTATGGAACCAGCGACATCTTTTAATGAATGGATCGAGCAAACAAATTATTGGTAACAATAAAAGCCATGAAATCAAAATTATACAAATTTGCGGGCCCTAAACCATTTATTGTTTGGTATTAAATTAAATTCGTCATCCGCCTAAAAAAAAAAAGTGGCAAATGCAACCGAACTGGAACTGTAACAAATGTCATTCAACTTGGCAAAAAAAAAACAAAACAAAACAAAAACAAAAACAAAAAATGCCTGTATGTGTACACAGCCGAAATGGGTACATATATATATATTAAACCAGGCACTTGTTTATAAAGTTCATCAATCCGCCATAGTTCTTACTATCATGAATATACGGAATAAAAATTTATCATTCCCAATTTATTAAATGTAAACATTTAAGTTTATAAATTATTGCATTTTCTAAATCAAAACGCAAAATTGTTTGTTCGCATATTAATCTAATCTAGTCATATAAGGGAGTTTTGTCTAATCGTTGCTTCCATAGAAATCAACCAAAACAGAAATACATCTTTTGGCAAGTCCATAAAAAGCACTTTGAATTCAAGTGCAATCTCGGCACTTCGAAGATTAAAAGACTTGTTTATTCGATTGCCTTTGTTTAGCAACATTCTCAAAGATCTTAATCTTAAGCGATTGTAAATTAAAATTGATTTATTTAATTATCGCTTGTTTTTAAAATCAGATGCAGATGCATTAAGAAATAATCCAATTCATATTTGAAAAGCAATTCCTTCTTCCAGATATCCATCAAAATGATAGTTACAACATATGTTTCATGTCTCCCTTTTATATGTATCACTATTGTCTATGCAACTTAATGGATATTCCGAGTACAGACAACTCTGAAAGTAAACAGCAACAATCCCCGATAGGTCTTGTTATATGGCAAACCTGGGTCTAGGCCCCATTAGCCACACGCAGCAGCTCAACTAAGAAAATAATGAGAAATTGCACACAAAGCAAACAGCTGATTTTCGAATTGTTTTCGTTTTTTTTTTTTTTTGATGACAATTTAAAACGCATACAATGACAAGAATTAAGAATCGCAAATGTTTTACGAGCATTAGATAGGAGTGTAGAAGAACAAGAAGATCAAGTCAAACAACTAGATGAATGCGTTGCGAAATAGACACAGACCCGTCTTGACATTAACAGACAGACGATGTCATAACAGCAGGGCCAAGCAAATGTAACTGTCCGTAGAACTTGAGTAATTAGGTGCAGACAAGGCATTGGCAACGGCAACAAGCTTTGGCGACCCTAAGCGATCCATTGATTATGGTAATGCATAGCACTACACTGTGTATAAGGCAAGCGCGACTGCAAACAACAACAACAACAACACCAGCAGGCACGAATGCAATTTGGCCGTGAAAACGAAATGCCAGCAACATAAATTAATTATTATTATTTGTATATATTTTTTTGTTGTTGTTTCTTGGGCAAATTAATATTAACTATGCATTAATTAAATGCTTTTGTTGTAGTTTTTTTTTGTTTTTATTTTGTTGTCTTGCTTTAGCCTTTCGTTTCGTTTGGTTTTTGTTTCATTTGATTTTGTTACACTCGTTTATGCTAAAGGGCAGGGCCTGAAACGGCCCGAACCTTACCCCGAGCCGCCTTAAAGCGGTGCGAATGTTAAGGTTGCATATTAAAAATTATTAATTAATATTTTTATTTTTTTTTTTTAGCAACAACGAATTGTTTGTACTGTATTATGTTTTTAATGTTTTACCCGAAGGCATTGCTTTTTTATGTGTCTTATTGTATTTTTTATCATTTATAATTTATTGCATGCGAACTTGCTGCGGCTAGTATTTTTTTTCTTTCTTAACTGAGATTTACATTTATTTATAGAAGCTAAGAATTAAGTTTTGATTGTTTTTTTTATGTATTTTTACAAGTTTAAGGTGCATTTTAAAGGTCAAAAACATGAACGAACGCTTTTCGAAATAAACTGATAGTTTCCCCAGGATCGATCAAGCAAGATCAATAAACTCAAGGTTCATCGTATAAATGCACAAAGAAAGATCAATGCAAAAAATCTATATAAATACCAACAACCTTAATATGTACTATAAGAAGGGGTTCCCTTTTTGATATAGAGGCAAAACAAAAAAGAATTGAAACCCCCTCAATTCTTGGTACAAAGATCGTTAATTATTAATCAAATATTCCCATTTTTATAAACAAAAAAATCCTACTACCAGTTAATAGGGTAATTACATGTATAAGCTTATTTCATATTGTTGCCAATTATGCGTTTAGTGAGCTGCATATTTTTCATTGATTTCCGCCTGCCTTTCTACTCCCAGCCTAATACTGCATGATCAGTATGTGCTAAAAGTAACTGGCAACCTGTAGCATTTATTAATTTTTCTTTTTTTGTTTTTTAATTTAGTTTTTTTAATTGTATACATTTTGAGGGCTTACTTTTGTAGTAACAATTTTACACTGGCACTAAGTTTACACTTGTTTTTTTTTCGAATATGTTTTACTTTCCGATCGGCACTGAATTTAATAAACTTATTTTCTTTATAACTTTCTTAATTTTTTATTTTATTTTCGATTTGTTTCTCTCTCTCTTTTTAAGCACAAACAAAAACAACAAAAAACACAATACAATTTGTGACAAAAGGGTTCGCCGTGCGGCTTCCGTAAGTGGGTTCTATAAAATTAAATTATATTTTTTTTCCGTTATTTTGTTTTGTTTTTATTATTTGAAGGTGCTCTTTCTTTGGCGTCGTCGTCGTCTGCACCGTACGCCGGGATATCGTACACTGAATGTCCAAAGACGGCAAACACTTGTTATTATAACGCGTCAAAGCGTTTCATTTAGCGTCGCAGCGACGCCGGCAGAGACAGAGACAGTGACAGCGACGGCAGCAGAGACGCTGAGCGCACGCTCAGCGCCGCCACGATCTGGCCGAATCAATAAGCCAAGCGAGCGACTAAACGTTCGACAGACGCAACTGGCTAAACTCCGAGCCTCCCGGCCAGAGACCGCCTCGTGGCGGCGTTGATAAGCTTTACCAAGACTTGCTCTCAGCGACGGTGGCCCGATAACGAGCGTTGTCGCCGCTCGCGGCTTTTCTTATCAATCGGAATCAAGTTCAGCTATTGATAGTCACAGCCAAAGCCAAAAAGCCAAAACAAGTCAAAACCGAAAAGAAATTATAACAAAAAAAACACTCATACGACAAGATCAATGAATGAAAATGCCGTTAGCGTCAGCAGCGGCAGCAGCAGCGGTAGCAGCAGCGGCAGCGACGTCGACGCAACATTGTCGTGTACACCGTTAGAACACAAACGACTTTCGTCTGTTGCTCGGCTCGGCTCGTGATTTTTCGGCTTTGACAATTATCAGTTTTTGACAGTTAGTTGGCTCATTACTCATTATTAATTGTCAACTCGAGTGTGCCGGCGCATGGGGCGTATGGGTAATGCCAAAGAGTTATGACCACCAGGCCCCGCTATTAGCCGAAACAATGAAAAATGATTTAAGCATACAGTTTATTGCAAATAGGTTACTGTGCTTTTTTTTAAATTAATTTTTTTCAGGACTGCAATTTTTATGGCTAAATTACATCTACGGATACGTTAGGACGTTACGTGACTCTAAACTGCCAGTTCAATCCGACTCGGTTCAGTGTCCAAAAACACTGAGAAAAAAATAGTTAAGCAGCTAGATATATATAGGTATAGATCTACAGATTTCAGTTCGTATCCTCCCCTCGTCGTATTGTTTTTTTTTTTAAGCTTCGCATGTGAGAAAACATGAAAAGCATTTTAGCTTTTGGGTCAGGCAATTACTACCTGTCCGGGCCTCCCAAAATGACGCACTACTGCGACACACTCCATGCGCCCAACAATTGGGTTTAGCATATTGTTATAAACAATATATGCATATGTACGTACACACACATATACATACATATATACGAATACGAATTCAAAGAGCATACAATGAATACAACAATTTACAAAAATCGACATGTTCGTTGCCAAAAAAAAAAATACAAATAATAATAAAATAAAAACGAAACAAATACAAAATAAATACAAAAAACTGGTTTGCCCGCATCCGGATAATTGATACGAGCCGCATAGGTCCAAAAACTCTGTCGATTGGCCATTTCTTTAGCCATCTCGCTTGCGCATGCAAAAGCCCCATGGCTTTAATTAATAAAATTTGTATCTATATTTTGTTTTTGTGCCCGAAATCAGCTTAGAAACGGATCGATGCAGGATGTAGACTGAAGAGTCTGTTATTTCATTCATTCGAAAAAATTGCGAATTAAATTTGGTGGGATTTAAAAGAGGCTCTCAGCGAAATTGTGAAGTGGCGACAAGTAGACCCACAAATCAATATTTATAAATAAATGGTACAATAATAAGCAATCAATAAGATCAACAACAAACAAATTACCCAACAATTGTTTCTAATTATGGCAAACCTAAAATTAGCAATCAATGATGGCATACAATTAATTTAAGTCAACAAATTTTATAAATATATACGTGCAAAATATGAGCTTCTACAAAAGTTGTAAAATAAATCCAAACTCAAATATAACAAATAATTTCTAAGGGTTTCTACAACGCACTAGTTACATATAACACATCCTGTTACCAACCAATTCAACTATTATTTTTGTAAATTACTTTGCCAATAAAATCAAGCTAAATGTAAATAAACAGAACGCGCGTTAATTGGTAGGCAAAACATGAACAACAAGGTTCCGGGTTCGAATCTTTAATTTCTAGACAGAAGGCTAATCGTTATTTATGTATTTTATTATATTTATTTCTTATATTTGGGCTGGGAAAGGTAAAATTTTTATATTTTATCCCAAATCCCTTTTTTTTAAATGACGGATATCGCCAAGAAAGATCGTTACCAGCTTCCAGTTTTCTTTGCGATCTAAATGAAAAATCATAACCACAAAGCTATCAGACATGAAAATCGGTCAATTTTGACAAATTTATGGTTGTTTGTAATATGATACCTATGGGTTCGAGAGCTTTACATGTCCCAATTTTTCTCAATGTTGCCTTGATTTTGACAACAAATTTTACCCCCTAAGAATCAGGTTAACTGTTGTTTTTTTTATACTATTTATGTCCAGTAAAATCGATGGGAGCTCGCTATCTACAAACCAAATTTGGTGGTTCTATCTTTAAAAATTTCACATTTTATCGATTTGCGATTTGAGGTATATTGATATGTTATCGAATTGCCAGCCTCCCAGTGGGCATGGTACAGCAATCTTAACACATTGTCTGAAGAGGATAGCTACAAGTATATATCCAAATTTTAAAGTCTATATCTGCAATAGCGCTGAAAAAGTTGCATTCCTCCGGACGGACAGCCCAAACCAAAGACAATATAAACACTAAGATGAGTAACGCGCATACATTTGAACGTGCGCAAAAATTTCTGGTGTGGCTTTTCAAGTGGCTTTTCGCTCTTCAAACGCCACACCAGCCGAGTGGCTTTTCGAGAGCGAAAAGCCACACGATTCAATGCCGAAGTCCATAGAGTAATAAAGAACAAATAGGAGAAGTGTGCGGGGAGGGGGGTACAGGCTTAAGCAAGGCGCAGGTAGCTAGAAATTTTGCCTGCCGGAGTAGCATAGTAAAAAGGGAAATGGTCCATAATTCGACGCATCGACGTGACGTCACATCAGCTTATGCACACTCGCAACGAAACCTAAGATGTGACGTCGCGTATTGAAAATATATGCAACCTTTAGATCTTCATGCATATTATGGGTTGCGGACACGCATACTTATGCATTGGCTCGACAATGTGTGTATTGTTTTGGTGCATCGAGGCAAAAATACCCTTATTTATACTTTTCATATATAAAATGTTTATATAAAACATATTTAATGTATTAGTTTAATTGAAACTCAGTATATATGCAGCAAACATTTTGCTTCATACTGATAAACAATTACATATAACAAAGTTTTGAAGTAAAATGTAAAAAGCACTAAAAAAGTAAACATAGCTTATTCAGGGAAAGGGTGTACTCGCGGCTGGAAAATCAAAAGTTATTAAAATTGGCCGGCCTTCTAAAATTGAAACCAAGACCAAACCATAAATGCTCTCACGACACTTAGCAAGCCAAGCTGAGAGTGGATTCTATTTTTAGAATTTTACGCTCTTTAAATTGTGAGAGCGCAAGTGCATCGATATCGTTTCGTTCTCAATTTTGCAAAATATCAAGCTGCCTTGTAGGATTTCGGTGTACTGCGTTACTCATCTTAGTGTTTATATTGTCTTTGCCCAAACCCAATATACTAGTTTTACATCGTGAACGAGTATAATAACATTAAGATATTAAAAACTTTATTTTTAAATTTATAATCAAGTAATTAAGGAGTATGTAGTATATAAATTAGCATAAAATTACAAAATGGTTACGTAATAAATGCGAATACATCTGTTATCATACATTAAATATAAAGTACATTATATTCGAAATTTTTCCATAAAAATTCGCTTTATATTTAGTTATCTATGTTATGTGCCAATTTTATTTTTGTTATCATTGTATTTTTCGATCAGAATGACAACGTATTTGGGAAACCCCTCGAGACAACAGAATATATTCAAATCACATTTTTGATTTGATAAAGGGGAGGTACATCTCAAGATACAGAAGAATAAAAATATGTTTTGTATGACTCAGAGATTTATAGGACGATTGCGATTGCAATATTAACTTGACTATGGGACTTTCCGTTTCAAAGATAATGGATACGAGACCTGGTGATTATGTACTTTCTTAATAGCTAGGGACTTGGCCTCAGCAATTGCGGAAACAGTTGGGAAATGCACAAAAGTAACTTGCGTGTACTTATATTGACACTTATCAGACAAAGCGACGCTCGGCCCTCTGCCCGCAGCACACCTGTGCCTAGCTGTAAGAGCCGGATGCCTATGTGGGGCGGGGACTTACACGAGGTGTACGATTCGTTTTTATTTATTTATTTTTTCGGTACGTGTTGGAGTGGGCGGCGGTGGCAATTTTAAAGTGAATTACTTGAACGAATTGCATTGCAGTTATTCCGTATTTGTTTATCGACAGACAATTGACAAACTTTTTGCGGGGGTTAAAAAGGGGGTCGTCGGTCAATCAAATTGTTGGATAATGGTCAATCAACTGCCGCAAACGATGCTTTTGATCTGGCGTCGATTGAGTCTCTATCAACGATCAATTGCAACGTTTTTATTGTCTTTGCTTGGGGCTCGCCATGCAAATGCCAAATCCGGGGGGGCCGAGCTTCCCCTTAACGCCCCACTTTAGGCACGACCATAGCGAGTAACGGACCTTAAACTTGAACTTGCAGCTCTACGGCTTGTTTAATACACAAATTGTGCCGCTCTGATCGTGTCCCAATATTTTTTTTTTTTCTGTCCAATTGTCCGGGCTCTATGCACACGCTATGGAAAATTATCAGCTGCAATTGCTATATGCATTATAACAAGCCCCTCCCCCCACCACCCAACCACATAGGCAATTAAACACATGTAATGTGCTTAATTGTGTTTTAGGGAACCTTTGACTATTGAAATATGTTTGGCATGTTGTATTGCTGTAATCGAAGGTCGCGTGGTCAACCTTTGCAAACGAATTGTACATAAACCAGGCCAACACAATACAAAAAATGAACATTTAAGAGCCCCCCCCTCCCCACCACTCGAACACTAAAGTGGCTATCAACGTCGCGCCTGTCACTTTCTATTGACAATCTAATCGGTTATTCGGGAAACGCATGTTGATTGCAATTATTCCCGCACTTATAACTAAAGTATTTGCGTCGTGCTACCAAATATCGAGGTTTTTATCTATATCTGAAAATAGACGCATCGTCACAGTAAACACTTGAATATGCCAGGGGAAATCCTATCAGAATGGGCCAATGCCCTTTCAAATCAAATAAAGAGCAAATACAATTTTTTTTCAAATCCAATACACTAATTTTAAACTGTAAATATTTTATTATTATATTTTCATTACAATATTATTCTAGTTTATAAGTTCTTTACTTCTTATATTACTATACCAATTAATATCATCTTATTTTTGGCTAGTACTAATTGGAAATTGGAAAAAATAAAAAAAACAATTATCTATGATTTTTATCTAATGCCGAAACAATAAAATAAATACAATTAAAACTAGCTAGAAGCGTGATTTAGAAAAGAAGATTATATAAAATATTTTTTTTTTTAAAGTTATTCAAACAATAAATATTTTTTTATGTCGAAACCCGCGAGATTTAAAAGGTTTAACTGTGAAATACCTTCACGCTTGTTTAAACACAGCCACTGTGTCACAAGTGGAAAATGGGTGGAAAAACTAATAAGTAGTAGTAATAAAAATGCTCAAAACGCGCAATATTTTTTACTATTTATTTACCGACCATACTCTTGACTTTGGGCGTTAAAAAAGTGATATATCGTTTTTGACAAATTTGTTACGACACGCCCATATTTTTAAACATTTAACGGCCCGGTTTAGTAGGTTAGGTGGTAGACGCCTTATCAGAGCCAAAGAAGTGGTATATTGTAAGTTGTAGCAGTCATATTAATCTTATAACACTGGAACATTGCTCTATAAGATTATCTTCGCTTTAACAGTCTGACTGAGTGCCATAAAAAATGGGAGTGGCATTTCCTAGAATGGTGTACAGGTGTCAACAAGATTACCCAAGCCACCTATCGAAAGGAGATGACTTTAGCCAAAAATAAATTGACGATAATGGCTATCAGTTGATTTAGACAGGAGTATCATGCTTTGGCAAAATTCGTGACTGTCAGCAGACGTTAACTTAATTGAAAGCTTAAGTACGGGCGATGCTGACGCAAAAAGAAACCAGATCCACAGCTAGCTAACTTTGTTCGATTCTTTGTACTTAACGTATGTCTGCTTTCCAATCAACTCGTCAGCTCACTTGAGATACTAAAACAGATAAAGATACTACGTACATAGATTATATATAATAGTCACTGCTCCTAAAGTGGTTAACAACGAACCCCTTGCCCACATATCAAAATTGTGTGTACTTATAAATTCTCACGTAGCATTCTTAACTAATATACATCTAAAGACAATCTATTAATCATCTGTTCTAAGTATATGAAACGGATCGTTTATAGTTTCCTATTTAAGTTTTTTTTTATGTGCATAGCCTGCCTTTTTTTAAAATTGTTTTAACTCCAGGGTATCACAAATTCGAGTTTTTTTTTTCGTTTTTTGTTACATGCTGTTATTGCTGTCCGCGAAAAGTGCGATCTTGATGTGAAGTAGATGACAGATATGAACACGCTTATTTATATACCTACATGGTCAAACCTTGACGTGAGCATTTACAGCAACAAAAAGTTTAATAAATAAATAAATAAAATAAAAATCAAAACCGTTTTCAGCAAAAGCCCAAATTTAATCAAAGCGATTCCCCATATAGATACGGTGCTAAGGACCCCCACAAATACTTCTGGATATTTCAATGGTTTCTGCACGCGATTCTTATCACGTCGATAACTTTTCAAATATTTTTGAGCGTGTTGATATACTCTCTTAAATATACCCTGTACAATGGGCTTAGATGGATGCATTCGCTTATTTGTTTTTAATATTGCCTAACTTTTAGACTCTGTGCAGGGTAACTCTGCTGCGAGCATTCCCTGGTGGCGTGCGTGATTTTGCAGTGATTCGTCAATAAACCAGTTAATAATCATATTGTACTCGTCTTTGCGCACTCGCATTTAATTGAAGAGCACTGCGGCAATCGACACGCGTCATTTGACTTGATTAGTATGTGAGGCGGCATCTCCGCTCGGATACACAGAGCGCACAGATACATAGATACATCATTGCAGATACACTAGTGTACAGGTATTTGGCGATTTGGTAGCATATATATATATTTATATACATATTATACATAGATATATATTGGCCCTATGCTCGAGACGTATGCTTTTGTTTGCTTACACCGATACAGTAATAATAACAACAACAACGATGACAACGTCGACGTAACAACGACCTTGCCCCTGGGCCTTGAGTTAGGGCAATCAAATAGACTTAACCCATACACAATTAGATGACAACAACAACAACAATTGTTCCCACACTGTTAACAAGCAAGTAAACTGATATCTAGGCGCCAGCAAATTATGTCTTTTAGAGCATGCTGAATATAAAACTTCCTATCAATATTGATATGGATAACATCGATTGTTAACAACGGTTAACAAAATTCTAGCCCACTTTCAACTAGTTTTTACTATCAATAAATATGCCCTATTTATCTAAATACATATATAGAATTGTTCATAATTTGATTTGTTTTACATTCAATGAACTCAACATTACAATGCTATTATAATTTTTAAAATTTTAATTTTAGAAAAATTTGGTATACAACAATCAACCAAAAAAAAAAAACAAAAACAAAACAATTTTGAAAACAATAAAAGGTAACTACTGTTGAATTTCCTAATTTCAATCAGTTATATACTATGTGGATTATAAAACATAATACAAAAGAGATGACGAGAAAAAACATTATCAGCCTAATTTTGGTGGAAATAAAAAAAGAACCTTTGTAGCGCCGTTCTGTTATATGAGCCAAATTAGCTAATTGCTTCCAAATCGGTGCCAGAATTGAGCTATAAAATACCAGTTCGGCAGCAGGCCCGGGGCAACCGATTTGATAGTATTCGAGAGCTTAAAGTTAAGAACAATTATAGTACAAAAATATTTCCAAAAATTCAATTCGAATGTAAGATGATATCGATTTTTGTTGTACTATTTTTGGACTATAGTTAGTCATCTATAATGTTTACAATATATAAAGATCTTCCTCAGAAGTTGATCGTAAAAGTGAAGAAATACGCTTGAATTGTTTACTTGCTGCAAAGCCGTTATCAAATGCGCCGTAATCACCACGAATTAAGGGCAATGTGGGCGGCATTAGGGGAAAAACATTACCAATGAAAAGGAATTCAACGAAAATGTTTTTAAGCTTTGCGAATTACTTTACAATCCGCTCGGCGTGGGCTGCAGTCGATTATTCGTAGACGGTTCCGTCACCTGTTGGTGATATCTCATCATTATTCCGGCGCAATATCGACGGGCGGCTCGCGGTCTGCCCGCCGGAATGCGAGTACGCAGTTAAGCACAACCAATTTGCCCAAAATGTGTGTATGTGCAACAAACAATGAAAATTACCCATAAATTAGATTAAAAAAGTAATAACTTTATAATGATTATTACGGCTATAAAAAACGAGCGCACAACTGAATTCAATTCAAGTCGAAGCGCACATACTCTAGCAAAATAATAAGTATATCTCGTAACGATTCTTTATTCAACTTAACAGATTAGTCGATAGGTCCTATTAGATGCATGTTTCCACTGCTCTTAAATTATATATAATAAATTCAATTACCAATTTGAAGGGTAATTTATCAAGAGTGTTTCAGTAGAAAGTACCAAGTTACCGCACTTCGAACTTTCTTGCATACAAACGTACACACAATTACCTATTAAACACACATGCGAACATGATCTGCATGTTTGAAAATATATCGATACTTAAGAAAGGGGGCGTGCAATCAAACAATTATTATTATAGATTATTTAGTCTACATTTTTAGTTTTTCGACTAATCAAAAATATACATTCATTTGCACAAAATCATTTTACCCTTTCCCATTTATATTGTGTACAGGGTATCGGGTTAAGTATCAATATTAAGAGAAGCGATTTTTTGTCATTTTAAGTCGATAATCTTTTCGACGCATTGATGATTTTTAACACGATTATTTTAATTCGATGTAAAAAATGGATGTTCATTTCGGATTAACATCCCTAGGGTACACAGAACCATTGCGACTTGGCATTACAATTTAAATATGCCCGAAAGTATGCTCTGATAAACTTAGAACACATCAACTAAAGTTTGAAATTTAATATTCATATTAGCGAATAAATGGAAATTATTCGCTTACATAATTTTTTTTATATGAAATAAATAATAAAAATAAATAATTGTTTCAGCTTAAAGACACCCAGTGTTCGGACGTGGTTACTAAAAGCTAATATAAATGGTTACGAAAACTGGTTAAGTTAACCGCACTTTCGCTTAACTAGGAAGCAATGCCAAATAAAATACATTTGATAATAATATATATGCATATATATCAATCATAAATTGGTATAATAAAGGCAATATGCCGGACCTTAAAATTTAAATGGTGGTTTTATTTAATATCTCTATATATTAATAAAATATCCACAGAGAAGATTTTAAAGCATTATATTTCAAAGTTTTTTACATTACTGAGTATTTTATTAGCTGTACTGTTTCGAATGCGGCTTTCACTCTCCGTTATTTAGTGTCAGATCAGAATAGCACCTACTTATGTATATACACATTTTTCTATAGTATGTGACCCGATTGCACAGCTTGAAGGTGCTTCCGCTTAACGGCGACGTATCTTAGATGCTGACAAACTTTATCTTTAGCACAAGGGTTTTACATATACAAAAAAAAGCGCTTATCTCTGTATAATAATATACAGTGAATGTTCGATAGAGTGAATTGGATGTTTTTTTTTATATTTAAGCCAAATTATCCTCAGCATGAAATTGACTTTGTTTATTGTTTTATTCAAATAGCTAACAAGGAGAAACTTGTTGTCAAATAATTTCACAGTTTCAATCATCATTTGAACTTATTAACTAACGAATATATATACATGTGTGTGTGCACCCATTGGATACAGCTGCATTTGAACATACCTGCCGCGCACCCTTCGTCGCTGCTGCTGGCATTATCGTCGTTATTCAGCAGCGGGGCATAGCCGCAATGTTTGTCACGGCTGCGACAAACATCGCCCAGCAGCTTGCAGTGCATCAGCTTTTTCATCACTTGTGCTGCTTTACTTCAATTTAATGTTTCGAGTTTTAACTTGGCCCAAACGTTATCACATTTTACCCAACGCCGAGTAGAGTAACAACAGCCATCCAAAAAAAAAAAGTTGATTCATCCGCTAACGTTGTGTTTGTGGCGCTATCTGCGCTAATTTAACGTTGACTGCGACGCTGTGGCTGCTGCGACTGCCGGCTGGGCAATAATTATTGTTGTTGGGCAGCTACTGTTTAATCTGTTTCTTTTATGCATACGCACACGCACAAACAAAAGCACACACATTTGTCTGCTTCTGCTGTCTCTGGCGCTCTCAATGTAGTCTCAAATATATATCACATATTATCACTTTGTATACTCGTATACAAACGTTAAGTCTGAAAGAAAAGCAACAGAACTCGGCTAACAACTGACTAACTGTCAACTGAGCTGAGCGTCAAAACCAAAACTGCTCTGTCAAAATGTCGCCGCGTAGCATCCAGCTTAGCGTCACAGTCATTTGACTTGGCAAAAAGCAAGAACAACTGTAACAAAAACTATAAAAAGAGAGCGACACAAAATCAAATACAACTGCATAGCCCAATTCGCGCGCTCCTCTGTCTAACGTGATTTTTGTGGGTAGATGCGTTAATGTGCATCAACAACAAATATATGAACGCGTTCTATCACATACTCTGCAGCTTTGCTTATTTCTCTATATATAAAGAATAATCAGAGCTCGCTATGAACATAAATAAAAAAAAACAGAAACCAATGAATTGATAACTGAAACAAGTTTGACCTTTGGCCTGGTCTTTGAGATAATTAATAAAAGTAAGCTTTTGAAAAAATATAAAAATACCTTTTGTCTATCAGGTATTAATTAAATACTTTGGTTTTTAAGAAATTCATCAACTTCTTAAAAAAAAAATTCCTTGTCAAGTTCCTACGAATCAATACAATTGCTTTCCATAGCTTTTAAAGGTATTCGCATGACAGGTGTCATATCATCTTATCATTTTTGAAGCTCAATTAACGGCGACAAAGTAAATATCGATATGCTCAAGAAAAAACCCGAATAAAAGAATACCCTAGCAAACGCACAAATGAAAGTTTCGTCAATTTGATGCGTGCTAGGGTAAATCTTAAAAAAAAAGTTTATATAATGGTATTTATTTTGAGTTATTATACACAAAAAACACATCAGTTTGAACGAACGACACATTTCTTAGAATTTACAATTGATGCAATTGCATTCGGTTTTTTTTTTTGGCTATGCGACAGATTATATTATTATTTAAAGTAAGATTAATAAGATTCATTTGGGTCAAGCCATAATACTCTTGTTTCTTGTCAGATATATACATTTATGTATATTTATGCCAAACAATATACCCTTTACCCATATAAAATTAATACGGGGTATAATAAGCGCTTGAGCAAGCTGTCAGAGGGTCATAAAATATGAGATTTTCATATTTTCGTATGCGTGCGAAGCGCACGCGCACACGCGTAAGCCCTTGAGAGAGCGAGAGCGCAAACGAGAAAAACGCAAAAAAAAAAGAAAAGAATAGTAAATAAAGTACAATGACGCAAGTGACTAAAAACACTTGAGACAATCTCCCTCCCTCACACAAACACACATACACATACACATACATAGACAGACGCAAGCGAGCACAAGTTTAACAGCTGGGCTGAGGCCCGTTATGCGCCGGTGCGCCGACAACGACGGCGATATTGATAGAGAAGCCAATAGCCGACAATGGCAATGATTAGAGGGCCGCCGGTGTGCTTACTGTTTGATAAACTGTTTTGCAACAACAACAACAGCAAATGTTACTAGGCCAAGCAGCGAGCCATTGACAAAGAATATATAATTGCAAGCATGTTGTTAATTATGCATTTAAATAAATAACTAATAACTAATTGTAAGCAAATATAAATAAATACGTATTGTCTGGGTGTTTATGTAAGTATGTATGTATGTGAAATGTTTAAAATAGCATGCATTTAAATGTATTTCAATGTATGAAGCACAAAACGGAATATCAAACTAGCTTAAACCAAAACGAATGTAATTAAAGCATTAAACTCGATTATTCGTACTAGATGTGACAAATGCAACTTAAACTAAATAAGTGTCTATAAATAAGGATAGCAAATAAAAGAACAGTGATATAAATAGCTTACGTATGGGCCTGCGACGCATTCTGGACGCACTATTCTCGCCGCCACTGTTAATGTTGACGCTAATCGGCTGCATGTTGCCCTCGAGTACGTAGTGGACGACGAAGATGACGACGTCGATGAGGACTGACAACAAGTGGGCGTAAATTTTGTAACGAAAATATGTAAAAAGAAAAGAACCAAAAGAAAGATATGTACATATGTATGTATGTGTATGTTTGTTGTAATTCCAAAGCAAGACTATGACAGTGCCTATTTTGAACAGTCGTACACTTTCTGCCAAAAATATTAGGCACACTAACACATAAGCTCAATAAGGCATCGGCTAAAGATAGCACTCGAGCATATCAAAGTATGCCCAATATGTTGACCACGCACTGTACCGATCAACGATGCGCACGACAACAAAGACTGCCAAAAAAAGGTTTAAACCGGTTACAGCGACGCCAACTACGACTGCGCTGCTGACTGCTTTTCTAACAAACATTCACAATAAAATGAAATTTGGCAAACTTTACCTTTCCTGCTGACGCGGACAAGTTTCAATGTTGAAAGGCAACTGAAAACTAAACACAAAATCTGCAGCCGATCGACAAAGAGCGAAACGAAAGCAGCAGAAAAGAAAGACAATATAATAACAAATGCGAACCAAAAGGAACGGAAATTTATCTGAACAGCAACAGAGCGAAAGAGAGAGAGAGAGCACAAAACCAGAAGCAGAAACTGAACCTGAACCAAAAGCTAAGTCCCGCCTGAATGACACATGTCAAACAAAGAGGCAAAGACATGAACTTATCATAGCTGTAGCAGAGAGATAAGATATATGCACATATATATACATATGTACATACGTATGTCGCGTGCAGGACAATTGTTGGTTGCACAACGACAGCAGCAGTAATAGCGACAATTGTTGATAAGGGCAAATATGATTTTGTTTAATCAATTAACTTTTGCCAGTCGACGTAAACATAAAGAAAAAGAGAGATAGACGGTTAGAGACAAAGAAATGCAAAAACAAAACAAAACACGCGCGTTTGTGTGTGGGTGTAGAGCTTTGCGAAATCTGGCGAAATTGCAAGCATTTGACCTTAACACCTCACGATAATCGCACAGAAAATGCACGCAAATAAATTTAACTAAACTTGACCCAATCGCCGAAAAGTATTTACACACATACATATGTGCACACAATCACAGATACACTCATACATAAATACAATTGTTTAAATAAAAAAAGGAAGAAGAAGCGAACAAGGGAATTTCAATTTCATTCATCACAAAAGCGGAGCACAAAAAATGCCTCTCAGTTTGTGCAAGTATGTGTAAGCACATGGCGCGCACACGCACACACACGCAAAAGCTGTTAGGCCGTGTAAACAAAGTGGAGTCCACAAGTAGGCTGAGGATTCCCTGTATGTCTGTCCTATTTGATTAACTGTTTATTGATTTGACGCTGGTATATACACACAAGCACACACATAGACGGGCATTACACGTGCAAAAGTTGTCTGCCTCTTATTTTCTTCGTTTCATATTGATTTTTACCAGCAGGAGACGAATGCGAGGTGAAGAGTACCGTGGGAAATAACTGCACACTGCAGCTGACAGCGCGACGATGACGCGGGCAGGCGGCGACAGAAGAAGTTTTTCCCGAATTTCATAATCAAATTAAATGCTGCAATCAACCGATTACAAGATTTGCAGGCATATGATGAGTAGCTGTATTGGTTGCGGTAACACGTGTATTATTATGAATGTTTGTTGTTGTTTTGGTTGTTTTATTGGTTATGTTGGGCTTTATATGATTTTTCTCTAGGCACAAAAACAAAAATATTGCCATTATAAAATGTGCATGAAGGAGGAGAAAATGGCAATACCCAATAAGACATTGAGATAGAAAGGCACTTGAACACCAAACAAAAATGTACACTTACTAGAGATAAAGAAACCAACAAAAATAACATTTAACAATTTCAAAAGAGCACTCACATCTCTTCCAGACAACTTTAGTCGCGGTAACAGCGCGAACTTGAAGTTTACTCGCTTCATTGACTTACAATTTCAAACTGAAACAGCAATAGCAGCAACAACAACGGTGAAAAGCGTAGACTGCAACGACCCGACGTCGGCGACACTTTCCACCCCATTTTGTGAACGCCAGGAACAACAACAAAAACATTGGGCAAAATCAAAAAGGCGCTTTCGTTTGCGATGTGTACATCGAAAGCATATCGATAACTATTATATCGAAAATCATGGTAATATTGCACCCCTTATCAATTAATTTACATGTTGTGAGCTGAAATTTTATTGTCCGCACACACAATAAAAAGAGAGATGTAAAGGACGAGGAGGTAAGTGAAGTTCAGTTAAATTTGGATTTGTGTTCAGCTTAGATAGTTTTTTACGCGAATTTCATTGCCGGCGGCGGAATTGAACATCTGTGACTGCACGATATGTTAATGTATTTTAACAAAATGCATCGTTAATAAAAAATCTTGTTACAGTATTATTTAAAATCTATTATTTTTTGAAACCAAACTAAGTGAAATTGCTAAAAAAGAGTAGTGGTTTGTTCACGTATCAGTTACTATTTAATTTTAAAATAACGGCTGGTGGCATTTCAATTCCGTGAAGATTCTGGCATCCTTGTGTTTGTATTGTATCGATATTTGCATACTAAGTCAATACTCATTTGATCTTCATAGCAGCCAGCAATGTTGAGTGTGTGGTGTCGATTCTAAAAGATTTAGGACGTGGTTTGTCGAAGCTCGCGGCTAGGTCACAGTATATTAAGTGCCGGGCAAGGGATAACAGCAAAAACACTCGTTTGTCTTGTTTTTTTAAATATTTTCTTCGTTTTTTAAATATTTGTGTACATATATGTACATATATTTTGCTCGCTCTCTTTACGTGTGTGTTGCCCCAGGCGTAAAAAATTTTGTGTTTTCAAGCAATCTTGAATAGGTAACCAATTGGCTTTAGCAGATTGCGGGTAAGTACGTTTTTAAAGATATGCTATCCGTATATTGTGCTGTTATTGTAATCATTTAATTCCTGCAAAAAGTCTTGTAAAATATGTGTACATGTAAAAATACAAACACATGTACATATCAATACCTTAGCTTTTACTCAAAGTCGGCACTGCACGCCAACTAGAAAACATATATACATTTATATGTGTGTACACGATGCGTGTGTACACATAAAAACGCGATGTACGCATACGACGAAAATGTAACGGTGCTTTTCAATTCGAGCGTTCGTTGCACCAGCCGCTTTGAGACTGCGAATAGAGAAGAAACAATAGAGCACAATAGTTGCACAAAGTGAACGACCAACAAATTCAAAGATGGCGGCGTTCACCAATTTCAAAGAAGACGGTAAAGTGACGGAATTGAGAATTTAAATCAGCTACTAGAGATGGGTACTTGTTGAATTGAACACTCGTACAATATTTGTGAAGTGCGAAAATTTAAAGTAATTTTTATAAAGGACTGGGTTTTTTTTTATTATTCCTATTGAATTTAAATTGTGTGCTACAAATAATAAAACCCATTGGATCACATTCTGTTGTAACTAATATTTTTCTTTTTATGTTTTGTACTGTCGTTTTTAAATGTATTTTTTTTTTTTTTTTGTGTCTGTGCAGCATTTAAACTGATTATTTAGTAAAATTTTGTTATAACCACATCAATATGCAGCACATACGCACTCAGATTGCCAAACGAGAGCACGCCATGATGCTAAGGCGTCCGATTACCTCTGGCAGCCGACAGGCGCCAGATCCATACGATCAGTTCCTGGAGAGCCGCTGCATGTACCGTAAGCACACGGCCAGAGATGCGTCGTGCCTGTTCCGTGTCATAGCGGAGCAAATGTACGACACCCAGATGCTCCACTATGAGGTCCGCTTGGAGTGTGTGCGTTTCATGACACGGAAACGTCGCATTTTCGAGCAGGTAACTAATGAAGAATATTATATAAAATACAAAAAAAAATAAAGATATTTGGCTAGTTGGTATAATACCAATATAAACACACATTAAATTTAATTATAGTAACAAGAATATTTTTATTTGGATGCCTTATTTTAAAATACAATATAAAACAAGGATAACCAATATTTTTAAAATCATGAACCAAACTTCCGAACTGAAAGTGAAAAAAAAATAAAAAAAGGAACGTTTTTTATTATTGATTCGAAACTGTTTGAAAAATAAATATAGCAAATAATATATTTTAGTTCAGTTTGAACGAAACTTGTGCATACTTATTTGGCTTAAATATGTGCATTTCAATATATATATTTTCATATTTTGATACAGTATGTGCGAGGCGATTTCGATGGCTATATGCTGGACATGGCCAAGCCGAAAACTTATGGTACGATGTTGGAGCTGCGTGCCTTGTGCTGCATGTATCGGTGAGTTGTTAGCGAAGAAGCCAGAGTTGACCCATAAAATAACTTGTTGAATACCTTTTAGCCGCAATGTTATATTGTTTGAGCCATTTAATTTGGGCACCGCTGTGACATATAACGAACGCTATCAAGACAACTTTCGAGTGTTTTACACCAATGAGTTTCATTTTGATTCTGTGTACACACTGGAACACATTGAAATGGCGGCCATTTGCCAGTGTAAGTTTATTTTTATATTCTAAAAGTGAACCACATGCCGATTGTATCCACATTATTCGCAGCGATTAGCTTTAAGGTGCTCTATAAGATGTTTTTCAAGCTGCCCGACGTGAATTTCGCCGTTGAATCAATGCTACATCCGCAAACATTTGATTGGGGCAGCTACGAGATGGAGCTCGATGCAAGGGGCTATATTGTGCGCATTATTTGCTGCGATGGACGCACTTTTTCGCTGGATCTGCCCGAGCAGACAAAGTGCATACTGGAAAACTACAAGCTGTGCAACTTTCACGGCAATATTAAGCAGCAGGAGCCGGAAAAATCGCTGCGGGACAAGAGCTCTTCATCTGCAGTATCCACGCTGGAGTCGAATTCTAAGCGCGATCTTAAACTGAGCTTGGATCTGCCGCATAACAATTTGGTGATTAGCGAAAGCACTGAGATGTTGCATATGTGTCCCAATCGCTTGAACTCTTGTGTGCGTCAGCTTCTGGACGATGGTAGGCCGATGGCAGTGCAAACAAGATTGTATATAGATTGTACAATTGAATGGCTTTTGTTTTCTTAACAGGCATCACACCTTTTCCATACAAGGTGGCCAAGTCGCTGGATCCCTACATGTATCGAAATATTGAGTTCGATAGCTGGAATGATCTGCGCAAGGAGGCAAAGCGCTACAATATTTATGCGAACGATTACAATTTCAAGGTGGGCACTTTACCAATCTAAAACTGAAACTGATACAAACCAACGAGAAACACATCCAGTCCACATTCAATCCACATCCAAATTTATTGTTTCCAATCCTGATTCCTGCTCCTCATTTGCAGGTGGGCGCCAAGTGCCGTGTGGAGTTGATGACCGATGCCGAAAGAAACATGTACACGTGTCATATTCAAAAAATTGGCGCTGACAAATCCTACTGTATTGTCTATGTCGAGCAATTTGGAAAGAAATTTCTGGTAGGCTCCAACACCCCATTTTACATACGCCACCAGTCAATTAAAGCTCTCCTCTGTGTTCCATTTTATTACATTTCCCGGCTCTAATCGGCTTTCCATTTTGCATTCTGTCGTGATTACACCAGGTGCCCTACGACGCACTGCATCCAGTGCCGCCGGACGAGTTCAGACCGTGGTCAGTACCGTATCGCTATCAACGTCAGATGCAACGCATGCACTTGGCCAAACTGATGCAAAAGCCCAAGCCGAGATGGAAGAAGGCCAAGGTTTTTGATGTAACCAATTATTTTGAGGCTAGCAAGTGCGAAGTTGTCCAATATTTGCAGCTGGATAGCTATTACGGCTGTCCGCCGTTGCATCAGCAGCAGCAGCAACACCAGCAGCATCACCATCAGCAGCATCATCATCAGCAGCAGCAGCAGCATCATCATCAACGTCAGCAGCAGCAGCAGCTTCATCCGTACCATCAGCAGCAACCGCAGCAGGCCGATATGAATGAGCCGGTCGTGTTGGATCAACAACAACCGCGGGAGCAACGTGGATTTCAGACACGCGACAAACCCTTGCGCCTGCAGACGCAACAGCAACAGCCAGCGCCCACAGCGTCCAACGCTGGTACAGCTTCAGTGCAGCAGACACCGGGACAGTCGAACGCGCCAGGCGCTCAGTTTGTTAACTATATGCCCATTTCAGGGCGACCTGGTCCGTTGGCAGCGCCATGGCCTGGCTCGCCGCAGCCCATGCCAGAGGACTTTCAGGCCGGGGTCTTTCCGGGACCGCCGCTAACAGCGGATGGCTGCATGTTTATGCACTTTGGTGGCTATGCGCCACCGCCGCCAGTTTCGCTACAATTACCGCCGCCATTTGCAGCGCCGACGCCATATATGTTTGCGCCGCCGCCGGCGCCGCCCTCAATAATGCTGCCCACAATGGGCGCACGCTCCAGCTGCAGCAGCAGCAGTAACAACAGCTGTACCACCAGCGCCACCACGACCACCACCAGCACAATTGCAGCGCGGTGTAACGAGGATCAAGGGGAGCCGCGTCGATCCATGCATGTCAATGGGGAGGATTTGCCCGCTGATTTGGGCACCCTGCGTTACTTCTATAACATGGGTGTGGATATGCATATGCGCATGTCTCATACTCTAACGCCTGAGGAGCAGATGAGGATGTACGCCAACAACAACAATAACAACCATATCAATCAAAACCACCACAACACGGACCAACAACAGCAAAAAGAACGCAAGGATGAGACAGTCGCTCTGGCAGCGAACTCTACTCCACCGCCCTCGCCGGATGCAGCGATCGCAACTGCAAACAAATCTTCATGTGCCTCCAGCATTGAGCCAACTGGGGGCGATAAGGCACGTGGCCGAACCAAGCGTGGCGCCTTCAACAAGGGGCGCTCCAAGCGACCGGACAAGCTGCCCGATCTCTCGAAGGATCAACATTTATCGCATGCAATGCTGCTGCCCACGCCGACGCCATCGCCCAACAGCAACGGCAATCAGTTCAACTTTTACCCAACGCCCCAGGCGCCTCCGCCAACTCAGCCGGGATTGCCGCCGCCACCCATGCCGCCACCGCCGATTTTCTATGCCACACACAAAGGTGGACAGGTAAGTTATCTGATAAACACTGAAAATAAATATATACATAAATAAATCTTACACTTATCTAACATAAAGAAATGAAAAAATATAGAACTCTAGAATGGCTTTAAAGTTCGACTTTTCACGTTTAAGATTTTAAAAATGAAGTAGAAGATAACCAAGACTATTCATCAGTCAACTAATAGCTAGCTTGTACTATTCTTATATATATATTATAAAATATGTTTGTTACTTTATTTTATTAATCGACTGCTCATTTTTTTCACGCTCTCTGAGCAGAATCCCTATGCTTGGGGCCTGGCTCCGCCACCAGGTGCAGCTGCCAACATGGTTGGAATGCCGTACGAGATGATCAACAACTATGGCATCGATGCAAATGGAGCTGTTAATGCACAACCGTCTGCGCCAGTCGGTTATGGAGCACAACGTCACTAAAGTGCCGATACGATATCAACTTATGCAATTTACTACGCACACTATATATATTACATGATCCATGTAAATCTACAATTTATTACATACTTAAAGATATACTCATTATCGATTTAACTAAAAGTTAACTTCACATTTGCATTGCAACGACCCCAAAATAACAATTCGCCGTTTTAAATTTGTATTATATATAATTTTTAAAACATCGAACAAATTCCATAACTATAAACCAATAAGAAATAGATACGTACACAAAAAAACAATCAAATTTCTATAACTATCGCATTATTTAACATGCAACAACAGCAAAACACAATTTTAAATATGTAATTTATGCAATTTTATGCGGTTTTATTAATTTACAACTTAAATTTCAAAAGCAGCAACCAAACGCATTTACAATCAATTTATTTATACATTTTTAAAAGTTATTCCTAAAGTAGAGCATAGCTTAACGTCAAGCTGTATGCATTTTCTTTTTAACAAAAACCGCTAAACTTTTCACTCTTTCAATTAAAAACACAAAAAAAGAGTATAAATATATATCGCACAAAAAAAAAAAAAAAACAAAAATGTAACTATTATAACTAATTAATAAAATTCAAACCCACAGACACACAAAACTGACGGAAGTGTGGATTATTTTAGAAATTTGTTAATTGTGCATTGGTACGTGGCTTTCGATAATTGGCGTAATCTTTTAAATTATATTTAAGAGTTGTGAGGTAGCATCCGAAATCATAATTCATAGTTGGTAGTTCAAACTGGTAAAAATTACGTTGACTTCTGAAGAATAAAATTTATAATGTGTAGACGATTAAATATAGTTTAATTTTACTTTAAAATTGTTAATATACCAATGTGTTTAGTAAGAGGTGGGCTCTATCGGATGTAGTCCTGTCAAAATGCTAATAATAAGCTGGGCTAATTTTGGAAACGCATTGCCGGCAGTCTGACGCTGGGCACGCATCTGAACGGGCTGATCAAACTTAAATATGTTATGTAAAATATAAAATAAAGAACAATAAAAACAATAGGGTATATAACAAACTAACCAGGCTTCGTCCATAGCCATGGTCCAGGAAGACCACTAAAATCAGCAGCAGCAGCGACAGCAACGAGAAAAATCGCATATTGAACGCGCGCGGTTTTTATTTCGACGCGTTTATGCACGCGCTGAACTTGTAACAGTTTTTCGTTGTTTCGTTATTTTTGAGTGCGCACTGCGATTTTTTGTTTAGTTTTTTTTTTGTTCTCGATTATTTTTGCTCGCAAACTGCAAACGTTTCACAAAAGTGTCGTATTTTTATGCTGAATTTTCAAATCGACAAATGGGCGGCGGCACCAGGCGACCTAGATCCGAAAGTCGGAATCAGATCCAATAATTGTGCTAAGCTAAGTAATTGCTCTGTTAATTTGTGTTATTTTGATTAGAAGGTGGGGCCCAATAAAACGCATCGCCGACCTCAAATGGCAGAAGGACACCAGATCAGGCAGCCATATAATAATTTTCATCTTTAGCACGCAATGCATTTAAAATAAACGGAAAATGTCTATATATTCGACAACATATAGCATGTCTAAAGATACAGGTATATATTAAGTTATTTGACGATAACATAAACGCACTTAATTTAACACACATCTGAAATTCAGTGTTTTATTCAAGAACAAATTCATAAACGAAATTATAGCTGAGCTGGAAAAACACCTTAGCATTTAATAGTTAATAATTTGCTGTTTTGTTTAGCTTCAAAAACTGATGAAAGTTATATCATCACGTTTTAAGCTATCGAGCTATGCGAGAGAATATTTTATTTCATCTCTGTTGCGCATTTAATATTTATTCGAAATAGCTCATATCATATCGCTATATTTAGTGTCTTTTGTCGCTTGACGTGATATTTGCCAAAAATAGTCGCCTATTGTTATTTCATAGACAGATTCAAATTGATCGTAATTTTTGTCAAAACTGAACTGATGCGATTTTAGTCCATAAATTAATATCGCATTATTGAATATACAATTTTATTTAATTTATTTATTACATGCTTATTCTTTTTCATAATAAAATGGTTTTCAAATTTTAGAATTGCGAATTTATATTTTTTATCGATTGTGCTTGGCACAAGTATAAAATTACCAGTAAAAGTGTTTCTGAGCGGGGTAAAATTGTTGGTCAAAAATCATGGCAAAATTGACAAACATTTTTGCAAGAAAACCGCTCGGTTTTATGGTTCCCAAATTTTATATTCCAATAACATTTTTAAAATTTAACCGATTTTCATGTTTGGTTGCTTTTTCTTTATGGTTTGTCCTCTAGATTAATTTTGCACTTAAATTTATAAATTTTGAAGATACATTTTTTTGGGATTTTTTGGTCATTCAAATTCATTCATATAAAGTGTTTCTAAGGGAGTCAAGTTTTTGGTCAAAAATCATGACAAAATTTAAAAAAATTTAGACATGTAAATCTCTCTCCCTTACTTACAACTCCCATAACTTGGTCAAAAACGAACCGATTTTTATGTTTGATGGCTTTTTCTTTGTGGTTTGTCCTCTATATTAATTCTGCATTTAAAATATATGAATTTTTTAAGTTAAATTTTTTTTTATTTTTTTAGTCCAAAAATCATGTGTTCCTCCTTACTCATTACTCATTTTCATCAAAAATTTTTTTTCATAATTTAGAATTGTGAATTTATACTTTTAATTGATTGTATTTGCCATAATTAGTATAAAAACCAACATTTAAGGTGTTTTTCAGGCGGTAACATTTTTGGTCAAAAATCATGCCAAAATGGACAAAAATGTTGACATGTAAAACTCGCGAATCCATAGCACCCATGCTTCAAAATTGCATAGCTTGGTCAAAAATGAACCGATTTTCATGTCTGATGGCAATTTCGTCATGGTTTGTCTTATAGATTAGTTTCGCATTTGAAATATTTGAATCTTTGAATATGCATTTTATTGGTCAAAAAAGACCCTCACTATTTTTCACTTTTTTTTTACCAAAATTTAAAAATGCAACTTAATATTTTTAATCGGTTGCGGATGGCACAATTAGTATAAAAAAGAACATTAAAGGTGTTTCAGAGTGTGTTTCATTATTTTTTTAATCATGCCAATATTGACAAAATTTTTGACATGTAAAGCTCTCGGTTCCATATATTAAACTCACTTTCTGAAAACTAAGCTGATTTTCATGTTGGTTTGTTTTATGCTCTTGACTGATTCTGCTTTTGAATGTGATCAAAAACTGCTAATGTTTTGGTTGTTATGACACATTCTGAATGAGTATTGCGCTGTTGGTTACACCCGACTGCAACGTTCGTACTTGTTCGAATTTCTCTTGTCTTTTGGTAGTTGATGCACAATAATAAATAAATATATATATATTTTTTTTTCAAAATTTTATTTGTTTGCAATGAAACCTGTGTGCCCGCCTTGTGGGCGTCCAAGCCGTGTTTGAAACATAGTAACTAAGGCCAGCCCCTGGGGAGCTGGTGGTAGCTGGCAGCTGGAAGCGACGCGGGGGTCGCTAGCGTTTTCTAAGCGTTGTGCTTAGTACGCCGGAGCCGAGTAGCCGGGACCGGATTGACGGGGACCGTCATAGCTCTCTCGGCCGTAGTTGCCCTCGCGTTCGCCAGCAATGTTGGCCAAAGCGGAGAGACCGTGGTTGCCGCCCTGGAGCAGCTGGTAGCCAGCGCTGGCGGCGGCATTGTCGGCACCGGAGGCGTAGGCGGGAATGGCTTGGGCACCGGGGCCGTGCTGTTGGGGACCGGAGACAATGGGGCCGGGCCTGTTCAGAATGTGGTGTCCATGACCCTGTCCAGCGCCGTGGGAGCCCTGGCCGTAGCCCTGCTTGTTCTCATTGACAAAGTATTTCTCTGCTGGGGGCTTCACCACGTTGACGAAGACGGGCTCAACCTTGACGCGACGTGGGTGGTGCTTGACGTAGACCTTGCGGAGCACGATTGCTGGGGGCTTGTGGAGCACAACTGGGGCGGGCTTGACAACCAATGGAGGATGGTTCACCAGCACCTTGGTGGGCGGGCGACGCACAATGATGGGAGCCGGACGATGGATGAGAATCTCGCCCTTGTTCTGCGGGTATGTGATCGATGATGTGAGCGTGTTGCCCTTGGTGTTCACCGGCTTGTAGGGTATGTTCTGGTCAGAGCCATAGCTGCCCTGTCCCGGCTGGGCAACGCTAGCGGCTTCCGAGCCGCCGGCCAAAGCGCCAGCGGCGGCGCCTTCGCCCAAACCGCCGCCGTTGCCGTATTCACCGGCACCGCCAGCGGATGCGACAGATGCCGCATCGCCGCCATCAGAGCTGGAGCTGTAGCTCTGCTGTCCGCCCGAGCCGTAGCCCTCCTGGCCGCCAGAGCCGTAGCCCTGCTGTCCGCCGTAGCCGTTAGCGCTGGCACATGCCTGCAACGGAGATGAATAAAAGAGAGAGAGAGAGAGAGAAACAGAGAATAAGAGAGAGAGAAAACGAGAGTTGAGTCGAGATTCGCTATTGAGCAACTGGGTCATCGAACGAACGAACAAACGAACGAACGGTTACGTACAATTAAGCAGGCGGCTAGCGCCCATATGAAGCTGTGTCTATTCATCGTTTCCAGTCCCAAGTGGCGGTTCGAACTCGAGTGGCTCGTTCTGCGACCGTCTGATGTCTTCTGCTGCCTTAGCCCGGTCCGAGATTTCTTTAAATATGCTGCCACAGATCGGTCGCCCTATGCTACGTGACATTTGGCCGGGTCGGCGCTGCCGCTGCCGGTTGCCGCTGTTCCGCTCCAGCCACGGATCGTTGTTGTTGCACAGCAATTGTTGCTGTTGCCCACGCCAGCCAAAGCGAACATGGCCAAATGCTGATTGCTTGCACGCATCTCGTCGCGCATATCTCGGCGTGTTACGTAGAAAGCAATAACAGCAACAACAACAGCAACAACAACAACAATAAAGAAACTCTCATCTGGTGCATCGTGCCCTGAGACATAAGCCATATCGTGGTTTTTCACCAGCGTCTACAGAGATTGCGATTGCCAAAGTGACAGCCAACACAGTTCCGCATTGAGAGCTCCAAGTGATTGGCCGATTCTCGACTCCAATTGCAGCTGCTCTTTTTGCCCACAAGGAGTTCCTTCTAAGATTCTCGAGCAGCTGCAAGAGTTTTATTATTATTTTTTATTTAAATAGCATATTTTTCAAATGTACACTGAAAACAGTTGTTGCAGCAAAAGCTGCCGATAAAGATATATACAGTAAATATATAATACAAATATGCGGAATTTATAAAAGACAAATTCATTTTAAAGATAAAACTAATTAATTTAAATAAATAAATAAGTGCGCAGCGATTTCTATATAACTTTTATAACAAAAAGTTGCAGTAAAGCAAGGTTCCTGAAACACATTTGAATTTTTTAAAAATATTTTCATAGAAATAATAAATTACACTGCACAAAATAGTGCCAAACCAATTCTAACTAAAAAGTTATCTATTAAAACTGTAGCTGCAAATTTATTTGAAAAGAGTTAGGGCGACTTGGGGTTTAATCTATCCAGAGATATTATATTGGTGCATTTATTACCAACTAATATATATATATATGTTTTTTTTAAATTATATACATATATTTTTTTTTTTATTGTTTTGTAATGCGTCGATGCCTTATAAATAATAGAACAAGACAGACTTTTAACTATATCTATGAGGTTTTTCTTATTTCAACATTAATGATTATGATTATTATTATAATCAACTTGATTCAAATCCGTGATCAAGTTTTAAATACAATAATTACATTATAATATTTCTAATACAAAATTAGACAGTTGCAAAACTAATAACGATTAGATAAGATTAATATATATATAATTTTTCACTAGCTTTCAGGAAGCGTAAAGTTTTTTTTAAAATCGGTTAAGAAACTCTCGAGTAATGATCAAAAATATAAAAAGCTAATAAAATGAAGCCTGATTTTAAAAGTTAACAATACATCAATTTTTAAAGTGCTTAATTTCTTTTTTTCATATGGTGCCGCTTCAGAAAAAGTTTATTTGGAAACTAATACAAAAACAAATAATTTTATTACTCAGTTTTAATTCTACATTATTAATTAATTACGTACAAACAATTACATAATTGCATAGAGTGAAAAATGCTCGATAAATTAGTGAACTAAGTGGCGCAGTTATTCATTTTAATTGTAGTAGAATTTGGGTCCGAATCTCAGACTACTGAATACGGACACAATACTATATAATACTATACTCAAGATCATAATAATTAACCTGAAAAAGTTTGATTTGAAATCCAGTTTAGTTTAGTATTAAAAGGTTCTTAATTGTTTTTATTCTTTATGTAACACACAATATAATTAAATTTATTTCTAGAATTATCAATAATATTGAAATGTTTTTCACATTTGTGCAACTATTTGATTTACTGTTTCAATTTGATTCTGATTGAGTAATCATTTCTATTTTTACCAACAATTGGCATTCATAATCCGGGTTTCCACAACGAGCAGACGGCAGCAAAATTTTCTATAACTGTCACCGCAAACTGATCAAAGCTAAAATGCTGAAAAGTCAAATAGTGCAGAGTAGGTCTTTGACCTTGGCCCATATAAAACAATAATAATAATAATAATAATAATAATGATAATAATAATAATAATAATAATAATAACATAAACACTTAAACATGCCCATTTAAATACCTGCAATTATCAATTCACATTGAAATAAATCGTTTGTAATTAAACTGCATCAATTTTTCTTTGTATTTTACGCTTTTTTTTTATTGCATTGAGAGAAAAAAAAAAAACAAATCTGTTAAATTAAACACCCTTCAGCTGGGCTGTGGACCGCTCGACTGCTGTTGGAGTGGGAGCGACAGCAGCTGCAAGTGCCGCCCTTCCGGCTTAGTAGTTGGGATTGCCATAGGGGGCAGGGCTGGCGTAGAGTGGCGATTCGGCGCCGGCGGCGTAGCTATCGGGGCCGGAAGCACCGGGGCCGGCGGCTTGGCTGCCAGGGTTGCCATAGCCCTGGGGCTGGCTGTAGCCCTGCGGCTGGCTGTAGGGCTGTGGCTGGCTGTAGACGGGTGCGACCACTGGGGCGAGTGGCGCCTCGATCTTCTTGCCGGGCTTGTAGACCTTGACGTAGACGGGGTTGAGGCTCAGTGGCGTGGGCACCTTGTTGATCACCTCCTGCTGGTAGATGACCGAGGGCTTGATCTTGTAGATGACCGGATTGCCGCGCACCACAGTCGGTGGGCCGCTGTTCACATGGGCGGGTGGTGCGCCCGGCTGGTGCACAATGATTGGTGGCAGGGGCTGTGTGGCGATCACCTGGTGGTTGTTGTGACCGGATGGCACCAACAGGGAGCGGAACAGATGCTGATCAACAAACTGGGGCGAGACCACATTGATCTTGCCCTGGCGAATGTTGCTGGCCAGATTGTTCTCGGCCAGTGACTCGGCAATGTCCTCGGAGTTCTTCAGCTTTTGGTACGTCGGATTGTTGTTCAGCGCATGCAGCTGCGCCTGGACGCGTCCCAGGCGACGTGCCTCCTCCGGCGTTGGCTGAATCTCGGCCTGAGCCGTCAGCTGATTGGCCGACGCCTGCGAGCCGCCGGTCGCGGCATTCACATACTCCTCCAAACCGGCCGATGGACCGCCGGGCAGATACTGTATCTGACCCCCGGCTCCACCGCCTGGCGAACCATAATTAGCGCTCACCAGCTGCAGATCATACACATATACATATACATAGAGATAAATGAGAGTGAAGAAGACAGAAATTAGTCGCCTGTTTGTTTTTTTTTCGTTTTTTAGTTTTTTGTTTTTTTTTTGTTGGAATCAAATTTGGGGAATGGGTAACGTACCGGTGCGGCGGCGACGGCGAAAAGCCCAAACCAGAGACCAAGTTGCATGTTGTGTGATGTGTCAGCTCTCAGATGTCTACTGCTCGTTGAATGGCCACGGTGCTAGCTCTTTATAGCGGCCTATTGCCACAGCTGAGACGCATTTATATCGCGCTCACGTTGCCGCGACCGCCACGGCCCCAAACTACGTGATCTTTGCGATGCCATTGCCACCCATTTCCATTTCCGATTCCAAACAATGTTGTCTCACTGCATCGCCAGTCGTCTGTCGCGTCGTCTCGACTCTTGTTCTTGTTGCACTTCACATTGTTCTGGGTTTAACTGCTGCTGCTGCTGCTGCTGCTGCTGCCGTATGGCCAAAATGTCGGGGCTGTCTGTTTTGAACTTGAACTTGCTGTAATCCCACAATATCACAGCCGTGGATAACTCTCAGTGACTCTTAATATGATCGGTGTTAAATCTTATCAGTTGTTTGCTAATCAATTCGCTTCAGCTTATAATTAAATCTAAGATAAATTCCATCTCAAATTGAATCACAAATCTGGAATGTGCTATTTCTGCTAAAATCTAAAAAAAAATAATTTATACTCTTTTTAATATAAATGTATATTGTGAAAGTGATTTAACCAGTTAGAAATCTCAGCTTAAAAAGTTTTCTATTAGCTAAATTTATCGTACTTGATTTTCATTCTTGGTTCTTGCATTAAACGTGAATATAAATTAAATTATTATTAATATAATTTGTTCCTCTTTTACCTGCGATTTACCCATCGATTCAAATATTTATTTATAATTTACAATTGTTTAAGTCTCTTTTGCAATTAGTGCGACACAAAATCACATTTCTTCGACCTTATCGATTTTCAATTTAAAACCTTCGCTGCTCTTCTATATCAGCTAAAAAGCTGATTGCTCCAACTAAGTCAAAGACTTGTCAAATTTTTATTGGTTTTTTATTATTTCTTCATTTTATTTCTTTTTTAATTTTATTTTATTTTATTTTTGAAAAACAATTTTTCTTACTTTTAAAATTTTAAAATTTTATTTTTACATTTTAGTATAAAATGATATTGAAAAACTGATTCTGTAGAAATTCATAATTCCTTAAAAAAAACATGCAAAAAATTTTCAAAAAAGATTTTAAATTAAAAAAACTTTAAATTTAAATTTATTTTACAATCTTCGATTTTGAGGAAAGTTTTTCCAGAGTTTTATTTTTTGAGAGCTAAACTATGCTTGTTTAGCAAATTTAGTGTCATTATCTCTAAAAATTAGGAGATAAGCTTAGAATATTTGAAATTTTTTTAGATTTTTATGGATTTTAGGACAAAACTTCTTTCTTTGGGTACTTAATTTAGTGTGCTTAACTTAACATATTTTGAGATATAAGTTTACAAAATCGGAAATGGTTGCAGATTTTTTAAAATCACACTCGGTTTATCGATCATTTTAAATGAAATTGATCTGCGCCAAGGATCTGCTTATATGCGCGATAACTTTCTCTCGATAACTGTTAAATATTCCGAAATTGATGCTTTCATATAAACGAACCGACAGACGGACGATTCAGCTATTGATAGATATATACTTTATATGTTCTGAGCAGCCTTCTGCCAAAACCAATTGAACTAAATACAGAGCCGTGAAGTTGAGCAGTGCATGGGCGCAGCAGGCAGTGCACACACTAATACTAGTGTGCACGTTCACCAATATGGCAAACGGACTTCAGCTCGAAATTGAACATTTTATCGTATTTTTTTTAGTTTTAGTTTCAGTTTATTACGAGCAAATTTATCATAAGTTAGTTGCTAAGCTTAGTTAGGCGAGCAGTCGTTATTGGGCTGGTCACAGTCCCCTCTTGTACAGCAGATAGGTCAAATCGCGCGTGGGCCGACTGCCGTAATCGTTGAATGGCGACTTAAACGGCAGCTGTCCGCTGTCCGCGTCCGTTGGACTCGCGCTGGGCGACCGGGCCGCCGTCGATGTCGCCTGTGAGGGGGCCGCGTGTAGCGTATCCTCGCTGGAGCTGATGTAGCTCGGGTTGGGTTGCGGCTGCGCCGGTTGCGTCTCCGTCTGCTGGCCATAGTTGGGCTTGTAGCGTGGGCGCAGCGTCTGTCGCGGTTTGCCGATGCGTGTGTGTGTGTGCGAGTGTGTGTGTGTGTGCGTGTGCTCTGTGTTGTGCTGTGTGTGCATGTGTGGATATGTGTGTCTGTTATTGTTGTTGTTGTTGTTGTTGCTGTGGGTGTTGCTGTGGCTGTTGCTGTGGGTGTTGCTGTGGGTGTTGTAGCGCGTGCTCTGCTGCGGATAGTTCTGTGGATATTGCTGTCGCAGATAATTATTCTTGAGCGCCATCGCCTCGCCATCGAGACTCAACTGGGTGACCAAATTGCGCTGACCAAAGCCAGCCGATTGAAGTTGCTGTTGTTGTTGCTGTTGCTGCTGCTGTTGTCCCACTTCTGACGGCCGCTCGGCGCCGGGCAGGTACTCGTGATGCACCTCCTCGTGTATGCCGTTGTTGGTCTGATTGACGATGCGATTGTAGTCATCATTGGTGCCGCCCACCTGCAGATGGATCGCATGCTTGAAATCATCGCCCAGATGCTTCAGCCAGAATTCATCGTTCACATCGCCGGTGGTGTAGATTCGTGTCGTGTGGCCGCTCTTCGCCTGGCCAACGCCGGCGCTGGTCGCCGCCATCACATCAATGACATCGTACGGTTCGCCATCAGAGCTCTTTGGCGTCGCCACATCGCCGTCCAGCTCTTTGGACAGCTCCTCAACGCGGGCACCCTTGCTCAGGTCACCAGCAACGACCATGTCGTTATCGCTATTGGGGCGACTTGTGGTGCTGCTGCTGCTCTCGCTGCTGTACTCGCTGCTGTTGCTAGTCTCGTTTTGCTGCTAGCGAATGTTTGATGTCAGTTTGCTGGTTTGGTTTGCTGGTCAGCGCTGTGGGGAGACTCACCTGCGCTAGTGCCAGCGGTGCCGTTGCCATTGTCATTGTGATGGCCATTAGCAGCAGCGGCAGCCAAACAGAGTTGGCAGGCGCGCCCATTCTGCAGTTACTGTCTGTGTTTAGCTTGATGTTTGATCTGCGCCGGGTCTCCAACTGAGCCCAGCGCCAACAGCGAACTGGACTTAAATACTCGATGGTGGCTTTGGTAGCGCGCGCACAGACGTGATCTATGGCCACATATCAGATGCATCATCGTTAACACTGCTGCCACATTGCCGCTAACCTTGCTGCAGCTTGATGCGTCAGCCGTTCCAGGGTCATCCAAAAAACTTTGACTGGCACTCGGTTGCTCGGTTCAATGGGCGCACATGCTCTGACGTTGCCCCAAAACTGGCGACTGCGCGTACGCAACGCGTTTGTCATTGATCAACGCTGCTTTAGCGCTTAACATGGCCGCCATTTCCGGTTTCGAACTTTTGCCGGCAACTGTACTTTGCATGTGCACAACACAACTGATCGATCCATGGCACTGTTCCCAAAAAAAAAACGTTTAAATACAATGAAAATTGTGACTACAAATCAAACTATTTCTAAGAAGTTTATTAAAATCACTCAAAAATTGAATTTTTACTTCCGCCTAACTGAATCAAAAAGCATAAAGAAAGTAGCAAATACCCTAGAAAATATTATGTGTTCGGTTTTCAGAAATATCGCTATCGATCATTTGAAATTAATTTGATACTAAGCTTCAAACTTAAAGACTCCAGCTTTTATATTTGTTGAGATTGATACGTACATGTCTAGATCGATTCGGAATATATATACTTATAAATATATATATATATATATAAAAATTACTGTTACACAAAACCATATCAAATTTAAAATGATATATTTGTATCTATGAAATCATAAGTGATTGCGAATGAGAGTTGAGCGTACAAAAATTAATATGTTGTCATTTCCACTCGAACTTTCTCAACTTTTGCAATTATTTGGCACGTAAAATGCCAATTCGCTGCAACTTTTATGCAGCTGAGCGAACGAATGGAATGTAAATGGTATTTTATCATGGGTTCTACACACGATTCAAACAGAACTTAAAAAGTATCTATAAACTAATTTAAAACAGAGATAAATATAATCCTCTACAAAATTGGTAACGTTGCATCGAACGATAGAAGATGCATATCGAATGCGAGTTCGATAAATTGTCCATTTCCTGTTGAACTGTGAGTTGCAAGCAGTTAAAAAAATTCCCTGCACGTTAAATATTTAAGATGTCAAATTTAAGAAGAAACATAAATAAATAAATACATGAAAACATGTGCGGGGTTGTTTTAACCTTGATAGGAATACGTGTAAACGAGCATGTCGGTTTAAAGAAAAGCTTTAATTCTTGTGAACAATGGTTGTATTTGAAATTCTTGGTTAATTATAAGTAAATATGTTATGTATTAAAGTTAAAGGCATATTGTATGTATATAAGTGCAATATATGCATTTATGCGATTAACATTTTTCAGAGATCGTAAAATAATCGAAAGTGCTTTTAAATAAGATATTCTGTATCGGCACGCAATACTTCCTCATTTCGAATGATAAACGAGGCCAGCGCAGCCTTGATAGAAATAACTAGATAAATAACGCCAGATTAGACATATGGGTGGGCTGATTTTTAGGGAAAACACTTTATTCAATCATTTTAGAGCAGAACGTGAACGTAAACAGAAAACGCCCCATGAAACGGACAGAACGGACAGAAACAGAAAGAGGTAGAAAGAAAAGAAAAAAGAATGAAATACAAATTGAAATACATACACATACAAAATATATACAGAATCAGAGAAACAGACGCACACAAGTGTTAAGGTGGAGCGGGCACTGCTCCAGTGGCCTAAATTAATGCCAATTAATATTCGCCGGGCTCAGCAGAATGCGGCCCCGGCCCGAGTCGGTCATCTCTTTTAGTAGCCGTAGCCGTAGCCGTCACCAACGCCATCGCCGTAGCAGCTGCAATGAGAAGCGAATCAGATGGTGAAAAAAACGCCAAAAGAATATGATTTTTCACTTATTTTGTTATTTTTTTTCATTTGTTTTTTTTTTTTTGTTTTGTTTTGTTTGTTTGTTGTTGGTTTATGAGCTAATTATGTTTATTATAAACTAAACCACGGAGAACTGCCGAACAACCGCACTATATTACAAAAGATTTCATCGATCCGGCCTAGAACCAGGCGCGCAGAAAGTCGCTGATGGGCGGCACGTTGTAGGTATCGACGCTGTAGCCATCGTGGGTGTGGCTATTGTAGCCATACAATTTGGAGGGTGTCGTCGAGTAGTCAGCTCGGAGCACCGATTCGGGCTCAGTGGAGGTATCGAAGCCCCAGCCGCCGAGGCGACCATCGATGAGCTTCTTTAGGAACTCTGTGGTTTGCTTCTTTTGTTCGGGCTCTGGATCCACCAGGGTGCCACCGTATTGTGCATTGCTCTCCACATAGTCGGGATGCTGGTAGACAAGGCCCGAAATGATTCTGTCCAGATGATTGTCGGCCATGTGCTCCACCGGATAGCCACTGCCAGCGGCCAGAACTGGTGTCGAGTATGTGCTGGGATTTACTGACTGCAAATCGCCAGCGAACTGCAGCGGCGTTGAGCTCTCCTCCAACGGATCCGGCACCGATGTGGTCGACAGCAGGGAACGCAGCTGCGTGTCGTCCACAAACTTGTACTCGTTGTAGCCGCCGGTCAGCGGGGAGGGTATCTGCTGTGGATAATAGTTAAACGCGGAACGCTTCGCGGGTATCGAGTTAACCAGCGACGGTGGTGGCAACAGTTCCGATTGCTCCGATTGATCCGGCTCTTCTCGTTGCTGCTGCGATTGCTCGGTGAGCTCCGGCTGCTCGGTGCTGCCGGGGCCGCTCATCTGCTGGGCATCCTCGACAGCCGGCGGCGGTGCATTGGCCGTGATGACACCGCAGCCCATGTGGCACTGGCCGCGCTTGAAACTGGGATTCAGCGTCTCCGGCATGAACTGTATGATCTCTGGCACTGTTAGGTCGGCGTTGGCGCGCTCCCGCTCCAGCAGATCATACTCACCCTTGATGTCGCGCTTGCTCAGGTGTCGCCCCAGGCCCGGCCAGCGTTTGCCACGGCTAGCCGGTGTCTTTTTTGTCTTGCGTTTGGTCTTGGGCGCGCTCTGCTCCGGCGCTGGGATCATACCAAAAATGCGCATCTTGTCCCGCTGCTGTGCGCTCAGATCCTTGTGGTAATACTTAACATAACGAGCTGGACGCTCCTGCATCTGCTGCTGGCGCATCAGCCGCTTGCGCAGCATCGATCCGTGCGAGCTGAGATCACGACGGCGTCGGATCGCATTGCGGCTCGGATTCGACTGCTGCTGTTGGTTTACGTACCTTGGCTTGGCCGTGGTGCAGCTGCTGCAGCTGCAGCTGGACTTCTCCTGGGCGAGGCAATCTGTGAACATGGCAAAACAATGTCTGGTTAGTTCATCCGTTCGCATTTTGGGCATTGTGCTTTTTTGGGGCAGCGCACCTGATTTGTTGGCCGTAATGCGATCCACCTTGGCGTACAGCTTGGCCGGATTCTGTTTGGGCGGTGCGGGCGTGCGCGGCTCTTCCACGGTAAAATCAAAGCTATAGCTGATCTTGGCCTTGGTCTGGACGGGCTTCTCGATCCGATAGCCGTACTGGCCGCCCACATACTTGCTGGGCGGCTTCGGCTTGGGCACGTTCAGCTGATAGCCAAGCTGTGTGGGACAAGCGCAGCCCTCCTCGCCCGTATACACAACCTGAACGGGCGTCGGCGCGGTCGCCCCATTCCCCAGCAGAGCCAGCAGCGCCAACAGCGCTGTGATCGAGTGCAGCAGCAGCATGTTCTGGGATATGTGTGTGTATTTCTTGATGTGTGTGCGTGTGTGTGTGTGTGTGTTTGTGTGTCTATATCAAATGGCGTCTGCTTTGGTATCTGGCGTTGTGGCTACTAGCCAATTCTTGGTTCGTCGCATTCTTTATATTGGCTTTGACTCCATCCAGTGCAATCTCTCACGCAGAACCAGCGACCACGTCTGGAGCGGCGTCTGTTGTGGCCAGCGGCGACGACTGTGGCTGAACTTGAACTTGAACAATATTTTTTCATATGTATAGCTCCATGTTGTTGTTATTCTTGTTATTGTTTTTAGCTTTTCACTATTGCTGCTGCTGTTGTTGTTGTTCTTGTTGCTGGTCGCGCTGACCTTTTCAAATAATTCGCACTTGCGATGTTTTCTGTCAAAAGTCATGTTCCCAGCGTTCGTTGATTTCAGTGCCGAGGCGAGCGTTGGACTTGGGGCTAAGCGGCATTTAAATACAAAATAATAACAAAATATAAATATTTACATATGCGTTTAATATTCAACTGCTTTGCACTGCTTTCTTTTGCGAGCGCGTCACAGCGCAGGTCTATCGATTAATCGATGTTTCAATCAATATGAAATATACGTCAAATATCGACCGTTAAAGGCGCTTTTTTACTGATGTATGAACATAATGAAACATTTTGATGTCATCTTCTGCAAATTTAATGCTGCATACTTTTAGGGTAATAAAAATAGATTTTTTTTAGAATGCTGATAAGAACGTTGCAGTCGGTTGTAAGCGACAGCGTAATACTCTCGCGCAGTGTAATAAGAACAATATACATTAATAAACCAGTGAAAAAACACGTCCAGCAAATAAGAATTTCCAATGAGCTAGTTTTTAAGATAAGTTATCTAATAATAATTATATACAATAGTTCAAAACTACAAAAATATGATAAACAAATTTAAATTAGACATAGAAAACGTTGAAAATTTGTTCTTGCGATATATAGAGTTGATCAGTAATCTGTTTTGCCTATTTTTGATCATTTAGCTTTCAAACTGAAGGGATATATTAATAAATTCTGAACACTATATCATAGTAAATCGAGTAAACACGAGTATATATGTGGATATACATATTTATTAATACGAGTATACATGAGTATATATATTTTAATGTACAAAAATTCCAATATACTCTATTCAGTTCGAGAATGGGTATAATAAACACTCAATCCCACAATTGCATATCGCAAACTTACTTGGAAACAAGTTGGTTTTTATTTGTGTTCTTTTTTGTTGTCATCTTACCGCTGAAAGGAAGTTAAAATAGTATTATCGGGCGTTCTCTTGCCCAGTTTTAAATGACAACTTCAATATCAGCTCTTCTTCTGCCATAAAACGCTATTTTTAATCTTGTTGTTTAACGGAATATGCCGTGAATAATTATTTTTTACCTACACTATTTATCTTTGATCGTTTTGTTATATAAAATGTGATCGCTGATCAATTTCAAACAAGTGTAAACTTTATTAGAATGCTTACACAAAAGTTACACAGCTAATTAAAGATTTGAACTAACTAACTACAAACACACGCACTAATACATCGCTAATCAATATACAAAAATTATTTACAGACTTGGCCAACCAATCAAGCAATTAATAAAGTCCGGTGCTTTCCAGCTCCTGACGACGGGCATTCCGATAGGAGGCGATGCGACCGGGCTTGAAGCCGCAGTCAACGGATACTTTGCCGGCCACTGCTCCGTAGCTGCTCTCGTTGTTGCTGTAGCTGGAGCTGTAGGTGGATGTGCTGGCGGTGATCTTCTTGAATTTGGGATTCTTGAACTGTTCGGCTGCGTAGCCGAGCTGCTTGTAGGTCAATTGTGGCGGTGAATCTACATCGTCGGCGACTGCTTCCTCCTCTTCCTCGAGGTACTCCTCCTCCTCCTCCTGCTTGGCCGCAAAGTTGCGTTTCTGCAGTGTGATCACCTCGCTCTTCAGCTTGAACAGATTCTCCTCGGGCACCGTCGAGAAGAACACCTTCTGCTGGCCATCGACAGGCTTCTGGACGAATCCATACGCCAGCTTCGCCTCCGGCACATTTATCGCCTTGCCCGCCTGGGCAGCCAAACTGACGCTAATGGGATCCGCCGGAGCGCTATCGTCCTGCAGCTTCCCAGCCGCATAGTTAAGGCTAAAAGTAAATCCTCCATGGTTTCTTTGGGGCTCTTTTTTTTACATATTTTGGATTACACTTACGTGTTATAGATGGAGCTGGTGCTGCTGTAGCTGCTATCGGTGCACTGTTGGCAGCCGCAGGTGGGTTTGCATGGCGGCTTCTGTGGAAATGACGAGAGTTTTGGGTATCTGTGTATCGTAATTGAGTTTTCGCGCACGTACGGGATGATAATGACGACAGAGCGAACCAAGTCCATGGTGATAATGATGATGATGATGACGATGATGATGATGGCGACTGATGGTGACGCAAGCTCAACTTTGCTGCTGCTGCTGCTGCTGCTTTTGGGCTATTGGCGCTGATAGCGTTTGCATGCGGAAATGTTGATCACTGCTGCTGCTGCTGCTGCTGCTTTATAGGATGTATGTGTGCGTGCTTGTGTATGCGTGTAAATATGTGCTGGGATGTTTAGTTTAGTACTGGGCACTTAAGATTAAGTTCTGTTAGCCACTGGATACGGTTAATCACAGGTTGTAGCCGTAACTGGCAGCGGGCAGCATCTGGATGCTACGCCTCTTCTGGCATTCGGAATGCTCCAAGCGGTGCAGCCGCTCGGCCAGACGCTGTGCCGCCATTGTTTTCGCCTCGATGGCGCCCTCGAGCATACGGCGGCTCAGTAAATTGTTAAACGCGTGCATATATTGAAACAGCTCACGTACTTTGTTGCAGGTCTTCGGCAGCTGGGCGGGCTCGATCAGCTGCTTGCTGCACCAGCAATTGTCGCCAATGGGCGGCAGGCTCATCGGACTGGGCTCATAATAGCGCGGCTTCGGCCTCACAATTGTCGCCCCCTGGCAACCCTGGCAGAAATCGGTGCCCTTCTCCGAGCAGACGCAGGCAGCCAACAGCTGTAAATTTAGTTTAAAAAAATATTAAATATGTAATCCCTGTTGTTTTCTGAATGTTGCACTTACGCCCTGGCTGCTGAGCAGCAACAGCAGCAGAGACAACAACAATTTGCCGATGTTCATCTTTGCGATTATTATTACTGAATTGTATACTCGGGTTTCTTCTTCTTTCGCTTATCGGTCGCGTGCTGCTCTGCGCTCGTTAACCGTTTGAATTGACACCGCAGCGACCCACACGTTTTATACCCAACATCAAAAGCTCGCCCCACGTTGTTGTTGTTCTTGTTGTTGTGTGTTTTTTGTCATTCTTATTTGTGTTAATTGCTGTTGTTGTTATTGTTGCTCTTGCCGTCAACTGCAATTCGATATAAAAACACAGTTATTGCTGCATCGGCGGGGACACTTTCTCATTTCTATGCGCCAGGGTCGCCACAGGTTCAGCTGCTGCTTTCGTTTTGGCAGCAGCAGCCAGCTGCACGTGCCTCCCAACTGGGGGATGGGTTGATAAATCCACAGAGCCGCGCCAATGCTGGCCAAATTCCATGAAATACATATCGCTAGCGCTGCTTTCGTTTTGCGCCACCGATGTCAACGTCAACGTCAACGTCGACGTCGACGTCAGCGTCTAAGTAGATGCCCGCGTCGACGCTACTGTCAAAAAAGTTGTGCAAAAATCAACAGCGACTGCGAGAACGATTCCGTGAGATTAGCGGCGTTCCCAATTTAGTTCAACGTCAGGGTCTTCAATTTCTATTGGTCCAAGGAGCCGAATTAGGCCATTGACCCAGTTTTCAAGTATTTAATATGATGGGATTTTTAAAAATGCGATGTTGTTTTGTTTTCAGGCTGCTGCGCAGCAAATAACTAGTAAGTACATGATTGCAAATAATACACTTGAAAAAATGTCTAGCTGCGAAATCGATTATAGCAAAATGAACACATAACATAAAAAATTGCTGCGCATTGCCAATCACGTTGTTTAATGCACATTTAAAATTTTTATATATGCATGCTGCATATACCCTAATATAAGCACGTGGAAGACAATTAAAACAGAAGATCAGTTTTTGATAATTTATGAAAGCGATCATAATAGGTCAAAATAAAAAGTGCTCATTAAATATAAATATATACTTTGGAATTGACTTTTTTTTGCATCATAATGGCATGTGTGCATGTTATGTAATCGATAGGCGGATTATAGTATTAGCTATAATAATGACTATACGAGGTTTATCAAGTTCTAGAAAAATTGGAATTTTTTTTTTAATTTTTCAGAAACGTTTAAAATGTTGACTATTAAAACGCATTTTTTTATTGTCTTTCTTCAGTTCCGTTAAATATGAAAACTTTGTCAAAAAAAAAAAATGATAAAAACGAGGTTTTTTTAAATTTTCAAAATAACATTTTAATACTTGAACTATTTTAATGTACTTAGCATTGTTGCCGTACATTGACATAAAAAAATAATGAAATGCTGGATAGATAATTGGACAATGGACAACAATAATAATAATAAAAATAATAATTATACTAACAATAACAATAAAAAATAAAAATAATAAAAAAAATTAATAATAATAATTAAAATAATATTAACATAATAAAAATATAAACATAATTTACATATGGAGTTAATACACTTGCAATTCTGACTTAAACACAGATTTTTAAATGTTAATTTCAACAGATTGGGGTTTTAAATATATGTATGTTTCCATTTGTCCTTGAAAAATAATAAAATATATTTAAAAAAAAAAACCAAATTTGTAATTTGTTGAAAAAAAATATATTTAATTTAAAAAAATGGCCTCATATTTGGTACGTCATATGCGACACCTTCTTCTTTTTACAGTCTAGGCCGTAGCAAAAACACCAGTCAACATTTTCCAAATAATATGCAAATAACCCATAAAAAAAAAAAACAATTAATGACCAACTCAAACGGTGATCAGCCGCAGAGCGCGTGTGGCTAGCGATTGCCTTCCCAATTGGTTAGTTTAAAATGGCCATGCCCACGGCCCGCAATGGATGCGCACGGCAACAGAATCCGAGGGAAATGCCGTAAACATTCTGTCTGTCTGCCTGTCTGTCTGTCTGTCTGTCTGTCTGCCTTATCACCAAGCGGGAGTAGTATAAAAGCGCAAAGCGCGCGAATTCTCGAGCTCAGAGTGGCGAACACGGAAAGATACATCGTTGGCGGACAGACAGGCAGATTGTCGTACAGTCAACCTGAAATAATCTGAACAGTCTCCGACAGAAATTCAATTAAAATTTCTATATAAACGGCACACGTGGTTAATAGCAGCGCTTATCAGCTGGGAGCCGAGTCTAGCTGCGAGCCTGGTGCACAGCCGTTGGTTTAGTACAGTTGAACAGTCGCAAGTGTTCGGAACATTAGCAGCAGCAGCAGCAGCCGCAGCAGCAGCCGCAGCAGCAGCCACAGCAGCAGCACCGAGGATTATCTTCAGTCTATATCCTATTCGAATTGAATATGGCAGCAAAAAGAATGGATTTAAATGCGCGCACATTTCTGGTTTTGAGCGGCGCCTCCAATTCGCTTGGCCAGACTCTGGCTGAGGAATTGTGCGTCCGCCTGGCTAGCAACTCGGTGCTGCTCATCCTGGACGATAGTCAGCAGCAACTCCAATTGCTGGAGAAGCAACTGAAGCAGCAATTGAAGCAGCAATTGAAACCGGATGCGGTACAAATAATCACCGGCCTTCTGGACGCACAGCACAGCAATGCCGCTGAACTGCTGGAGCTGGGATTGCGGCAATGTGGTCACCTCGATTTCGTGCGCACCATCATCGTGCACAACGAGGGCGACGCCGCCACCGAGGTGCTGCAGGAGCCGCAGACGGCACTGGCCTGGACCGAATATGTGCAGCGGCAGTTGTACGCGCCGGTGGCATTGAATCAACGCTGGCTGAACTCCGTTGCGCTGGCGGGCATCGAGAAGCTGGCGATCAATGTCACCTCGTCGCTGCAGGTGCGTCCGCTGGTGTACAACACACTGCTCTGTTCGTGCAAGCAGGCCCGGGACATGTACTTCCGTTCGATGGCCGCGGAGGAGGCGTCCAGCGGTGTCCATGTGCTTAGCTATGCGCCGGGCTTGTTGAAGACGCACCAAACCCAGTGCGATGTGAACGGCAACATTGTGGAGCCGGAGGAGCTGATGGGTTCAATCGGACAACAGCAGGAATTGCCGCGCGTGCAGCCGCTGCAAGCGACTCTTAAGCTGATCAACATCCTGGAGGATACCGCCTTTGTGTCCGGCCACGATGTCGACTACTACGACACCTTCTTCTTATGAGTAGCAATGCAGTCGTGGTCTGTGCATCCACTGGACCAATTCTGGAGGTGGTTGACACTGACACGCACTGCTGCAGACACGCATGTAAACACGGCTGACGAAACGGTTCTCGATTTTGTCCGAATGCAAATGGAAATTAATAAAACTTGGCTGATTACCCTTGCGCGACTAACGGTACAATGCGCGTGTTACGGAAACGAAACACATGAAAACGAAACACAGACTAGTATTATTTATTTTGAATTTTTTTAGAGCGGGTTCTTCGGATCCATTAAGGTATATAGTATGTCTACACGAATGCTTAACTATTTTCAAAGGTAAACCACTTTAATGCAAAATTATCTTAAATTTCGAATTTGTGACGTCATATTGCCAAGAGCGCTGAATACTCCGCACAACCTGTGACTCTCTCAAGGGTTCAAATTGATTAACTCATTATCTCAAAAAAAAAAATCAGTTAGCAACAAGAATGTTTCGTGATGGGATTGAAAAATCAACAGCAGTTTAATTTTGAGTTTGCTGATTGTGATGCGAGATAAAGCTCACACGGGGATATTTCAATATTTATATTATTATTCATGGCATCGATAATAGCTTTTAGAAATTTGTTTTGACAAATATAAGCTCGTAATTCAAACTAAGCATTATAATAGGTAAAGCCGTTGAGTGTGTTATATTTAGGATTTTTATTTTAGATTACTTGGCCACTCTGAAAGTGAAATTGGGTTATTGGAAAGCATTATCCGTCTCGTTCTCAGTGTTTTTGGTTTTTTATTTTATTTTATTTATTTTATTATTTTTTTTGCATGACTCAAAGCTTAGCGTGCAGCAATCGCTATCGCCAGTGTTGCTGAACCATTCACAAAAACTGCTCCATCACTGATAACAACCAATTGAAATTGCCGGGTCAGCAACAATGTTGCTTTTTTAAGCGCGAGGCAAATGACCCATTGCGTCACAATTGAAGAGTGTATACCGTCGCTAGGAGGCAATGTATATAAACATACAATGTATATATACATGTACATTCATTCTCATTACGTTCCACTCACATACATACAATGTATTTGAAGTCTATCGTAATCGTAGTAAAAAGCACTTAGCTGTATCAGTTTGTGGGATTTATGTTTCTGTGTGTGCCAATCGATCTGCTTTGTTCGGCTAAAGTTTCATTAGCTAAACAAGCTCAATTTATAATTATTGCGATTCAAGCAAATCTAAAGCTGTTTTTGTTGTCGCTGCCAAATACACTAAAACAAATATTTTTTTTATTTAGATATTTAAAAGTTTAGAAACTATCGATAGTAAATCCAGGCTTTGACAACGTGCGATTGCCGCGTTAAGGGTATGCAACTTTTTATTTCGTTTTTTTTTGTTTATATAGCTAAAGTTAGACAAATTTAAAATTAAATAATTTTTTAATTTAAAAGTTAAAGTAAATAAGAACAAAATTATCATTATCATTAACGAATGCTAGCAGAAAAAAAATAATTCATCATAAGAAAAAAATTATGATAATTTTTTCAGTTTTTTTAGGTGCTGGTTAATTTAAACCGCAACCCACTGTATGCATACCGCGACTTGAAATCAGGTCCGACTTAACGCTTGATGCTGTTTGACCTTGACAAGTTGCAAGTGCATTCCGCACAGTACGGCCGGTGATAAGCTGCTGTTGTTTAAATTCATTTACTGGTCTTTATTATGCGATCTTAAGTGCGACAATTAATAAACAATTATCATTTAAAAGCGAACAACATGTAGCGCCGATAACCTTTATAGTATGTCGATGTCATTCCCAGCGAATCGGCTCGACACACTAATCAGACACACAAAGCTATTTAAATATGTATCTATGTGAAAATGTGCGAGTGAAAATGGGAAAGCAAAAGTTGCTTAAGGAAAAGCGAAAAGGAACAGATGACACTTAATAGCTGTTTTCGTTATAAGCGCACATAAAACTAACAAGTGTCATAACCTCATAAAAGAATTGCCAGCCTCACGCATTTATATTTGCACACACACAAACACAAAGACACAATTGAAAGCTTTCGACGGGGCTGCTTGAAAGCTGCCTTGAACGGGACAGTCGTGTAATAGCAACCAACTGTTGGAGTCTGCACTAAACTTGCCATACGCCATGAATCTGGATCAGCGCACTTATCTGCTGGTGACGGGCGCCTCGCGGGGCATTGGCCGGGAGCTGGCCCTGCAGCTGTCGGGTCGCGTTAAATCCGCTGGCTCGGTGGTGGTTTTATTGGGCCGCAGCGAGCCGCTGCTGGCCGAGACCAAGGCATCGATTTTGGCTGAGCACGCAGACCTGTCGGTGCACACCTACTCACTGGAGCTGGCCACGTCCAAGGCATCCGACTTTGCACGCATTCTAGCTGAAACTCTGTACGGCGGAATTGTGAAACAGTTTGAGCGCGCCATTGTTGTGCACAATGCTGGAACCCTGGGCGACACCTCCAAGCATGCCAGGGAAGTGGGCGACACCGATACACTGGAACAGTATTATCACGTCAATTTGTTCTCGACGCTGGCACTGAACGCGGAGTTTATGCGCGCTTTTGCCGGCATTCCGAAATTGGTTGTGAATCTCAGCACATTGGCGGCTCTGGAGCCGTTCTCCTCGATGACGTACTACTGCACGGTGAAGGCGGCGCGTGAGATGTACTTTCGTGTGCTGGCACTGGAGGAGCCCTCGCCCGAAACGATGGTGATTAACTATGCGCCCGGCGTCATCGATACACAGATGACGCTCCAGGTGCAGAGCGAGTCACATGATCCGCAACTGGCGGCTGCATTCAGAGAGCAGCGCGAATCCAAATCGATGCTCACACCACACCAGACGGTGCTCAAGTTTGTCCAGGTGCTGCAGGCACAAAAGTTCAAATCGGGCGATCACGTGGATTACCGCGATTAGTTGGACACAAATGCAACCACATTCACATTTTTCTGGTAGAAGGGGTTTATAATTAAGCTAACGTTAATCGAAATCAACTACAACAATATAGAGAAAAGCTCGATAAACAGGTTTAATATTCTTAAAAGAAATCGGCAGCTGCGCTTCGTCTTTTGGCTGGTATCTTTAGCAGGTCATCCGTTAGAGTGGAGCCCGTATCGATGGGCGTGGCAGAGCCAGTGACAGTGCCCGTTCCAGTGCCAGTCCCCGCCTTGATCGGCGTCTGTTTGCGCACCACACTCGGCGTAATCTTGCGCTTGCGCATCGTTGGCGATGGCGTCATCAACGGCGTATGGCTGCGTAGCCCCAGTTTCCCGGTGGCGAGGCGACGTGCGGCCGGCGACATGCTGGCCAGACGCTCTATGCTGGAGCGGACAAGGGGCGAGCCGATGTTGCGGCGTGCAGTGTTGAGGGCCTGCTGCTTCTGGTTGCGCATCTTCTCGCTGACCTTCTCGGCGAGCGCGATGGCAATGTTCTCCCGGCGCGAGTTCTCGTTGATGTGAAACGAGGGTCCGGGCATGTTCCGGAGCGGCGTATCGCCACCATCCAGGCGAAATGGCGTGCCATCGATCTCGCCCCAGGTCATGATCGGTGAGAAGGCCTCGCCCGGCCGCGGCGATGGTGAGCGCAACAGGTCGAAGCCACGGATTCGTGGCGTTCCAGTACCGACGACCTCTTCGCCAGCGGCACCGCTGGCATTGGCATCGCCAGCCGCATTGCTGGCCTGCGTTTCGGGCTGGGATGTTGTTGAGAGTCGGGTGGCGTTGTGCTGAATGCTCTGCTTGCGTTCGGCGAGCTGGACGCGTTCCTGTTCGGTCATCTCAACGCCATCCGGCACGTACATGACCGAATTCATGTTCGTGTATTTCCAAGTTTCGATTTTGCGCAACGGATCGGGTGCATCGAACTGTTGCTCAATGCTGGGCAGCATTAGCGCCTGCTGAAGCTGCTCTGCGGACAGCTTCTCGTGGTTGTACAGCACGGCGTATTTCTGACGCAGCTTCGCCTCGGCCGTTTCAATTATTTCCTGAAAGCTTTGATTGTCCTCGCTGGTGTAGTGCTGCAGAAATGCATCGAGCGACATTTTACGCACGATGCCAGCCTGGTTGCCGCCCTCGACAACGCTCTGACTGCTGCTGCCGCTGCTCTCGGAGAGCGGCGTTTGCGGACGCGGTGTTGCGCCGCCATTGGCTGTGCTCAGTGGCGTTTCGAATGTGGCCGGTGACATGGCTGCAGGACAGGAAAATGCATTAATTGACATAGAAACTGGGATGGTAAGGAACCTACTGTTATTCCGACTGTTCGAGCCGCGTCTGCTGCCTGTGCTGGAGAGGCGGCCCAGGCTGTAGCGCGCCCGTATTTCGGCCATTTGTAGAAAATCACGTCGCGACTCTGCGTCCAGGTAGTCGTTTTGGGCGCGCAACCGTTCCAAATCCGGGAAAAAGTCCCGCTGTATGATCTTGGACATCTCCTCAATGTAGCGCTCTTCGGTTAAGATCTTGGGTTTAGTTTTTCGACGGTCGCCACTTCTGTCCAATGGACGCTTGAATTCGGCCAGTGCAGTGTTCTGCGCCTTGGCCATTTCCATGGCTTGACTGCCCGGCGTGCTGGGCGTCTTCGGTGTTTCGGCCATAACGTTGAATACGTTTTTTGTTGAATTGAAACAAAATTACAAGCAAACAAACAAACGTTTGTCAGCTGGAAGGTTGCCAGACAGCTACAGAATTATCGCCACAGCGATATTTAACGATAGCTATCGATTATAAATAGAGCCAACAGTGAGGGCATTCTCTCGCTATTTGAAATTACTTATAACCGTTTTTGAGTTTATCGAAATGAAACCATAATTTTATTTATATGGATTCGTTTTGGGTGTTTTTTTTTTTAATTTTATATATAAATATAAGTAATGTAATGTGTAAAAAGACATATATGGAATAGTCTTCGACAGTGTTTTTTTAATAATTATAAACAAAAAAACAGGGTATAAAAAGCTTTTTGACAACCAGCATATATCAGTGATATACGAGGCCATGTGAAATACCATTTAAATGAAGGTTGAAACAACTTTTGTTAATGTTTGGGATTGGGCTAATATTATTAGATAAGCGGATAGCTTGTATTCAAAAACACAATTAAAATTTTTAGTTTAGAAGGAGTTTTTGCTGGATATTAAATTTTACTTGGGTTATCATTCATATACAAATTTATTTGTTTTTTAATTTTGCACCGATTTGAAAAAAATATTTAACCTTCATCGGTAAAAGATTTGTTTTCTTTCCATTCTTTTTTGGATTATAGGGTTTACTTAGGCCTACACTGTTAAAAATTATGCTTTTACTTCGTCTCTCTCTACTGTGTTTGTTTTTGTAATCGTAGCAATACAGAAATTATGTTCATGAATAAAATAATACAGTACAAGTCATTCCCATTTTTTGCTTCAAGGTAGAACGATATCAAAATATAAGTTACAACAAAAAAAAAAAAAAAAAAAAAAAATTTCTTAAAACTCAGTTCAAGCACAATGGGTCCATTGGAAGATTTCGGATTTGTGTTTTTTTTTGCAACGGTAATAGTGCCGGCTTTACTAATTATTATCCTGTTACTCTTTCGTCTTAAAGCTTATATGGCTTACCTGATGCGAAAATTTGCGTACTATCGAATGCCGGAAGAATCTATGTGCACTATTTGCTTGGATAACTTGAAGACTGGCGGACTGTCGACCATCTACCGTCTGAAATGCGATCACTGGTTCCACAAGGATTGCTTGCGCAACTGGATATATGAAAACAATAACTGCCCGAATTGCCGCCGCGCCGTTGAGTACTGGAGCGGTAGGTGGATCGGGCCGCCGTATCCAGAGTACGTAGTCAATCTGGTCGATGATGAAAATGCTGACAACGTTCCACCCACACCAAGAACGCCTTGGCCAAACCCGCGGGAGCCGCTGCGCTCCTACCTGCAGCGTATGGGCTTCCCTTAAAATGATTCCGTCACCTGGCGTAACAGAACAGCAGAGCTCGGGCACAGCATCCAGTACCATGAAGAACATAATACTCTAGGCCAAACACAACTACCACATAGATCATTCAACGCTCCGCACACACGAATGAATTGTTATTTAACGTTTTTTAAATGTAACAAATATTCATAAAAAGACACGTTAAACAAGCAGACTTTGTCAAATGAAATACTTCACTAAGAACAGGTAAGAAGACTAAATTCATTTACATAACAAATGATTAAAACCGATTAAACCGAAAACTGTCTTCAAAGATTGAGGGAAATTTATAAATTAACACGACTTGACTTGGCTTTGACTTCTTGAACAAATTCTATTTTGTTTTTTAACCCCATTGCGTTTATATATCTGCCCTTATAAGCAATTGTATTGCATGATCATACTCATTGTCAAACAGTTTGTTTTTATTCAAACAACCGTTATAAAATAGTTTAAATTTCCAATTTTGGCCAAGATGAAGACAAAATTCTCATTTGAATATTCAGTTTTTCAAACTTTTATTCAATTTTTCAAAAATCAAAAACTGGAAAATATTGGAATTAAAAGAAGGTTGTACTTCAATGTACAACTTTTTGGAAAAAAATATTTTTTCAATATTTAGATTTGCTGAGGGGGTCAAAATTTTGGTCAAAAATCATCCCAAAATCGACAAAAATTTTGACATGTAAAGTTGTCAGATTCCATAACTACCACATATCAAACCCCCATAACTTTGTCAAAAGTGAACCGATTTTCACGTTTAATGGCATTTTGATCATGATTTGTCCTCTATATTGACTCCACATTTAAAATATATTCATTTTCGAAAATAAAATTTTTTTAAATTTTTTGGTCAAAAAAGCATGTACTCCCCCCTTGTGAATTTTGGAAAAAAATATTTTTTCAAAATTTAGATTTGCGAATTTATAGTTTAAATCGATTTTATTTGTCACAATTAGCATAAAAAACAACATTGAAAGTGATTTTGGGGGGTCAAAATTTTGGTCAAAAATCATCCCAAAATCGACAAAAATTTTGACATGTAAAATTGTCAGATTCCATAGCTCCCATATATCAAACCCCCATAACTTTGTCAAAAGTGAACCGATTTTCACGTTTGATGGCATTTTGATCATGATTAGTCCAATATATTGACTCCACATTCAAAATATATTTATTTTCGAAAATAAAATTTTGTTGAATTTTTTGGTCAAAAAAGCATGCACTCATGTACTCAATCGATTTTATCACATGATATATGGGGTACGGAAGGGGACGTGGCTGGGCAGTTTTTTTTTACCGAACTTCAAAGGAGCTGACCAGTTATCTACTTTCCAAATGACTCTAGCTCATAAACTGTGGGATATATAGCCAATAGTTTGTCTGAAGAGGATAACTACAAGTATATATCCAAAGTTTCAAGTCTCTATCTTTGATAGCGCCGAAAAAAGTTGCGTTCATCCGGACGGATGGACAGACGGACAGCATGACGGAAATTGCACAAACCCAATATACTAGTTTCATTTCGTGAACGAGTATAAAAATTGATTTTTCAAAAATACATTGAAACCCAATACACTGGTATCGTTGAGTGTATCTATAAAACTTCGCTCAAAATATTTTGGCATATATTTTTCATTACAAAACTTATTTTGCTAATCAAAGTCTTTACTTTACGCAGTCTTTATATTTATAATATTTTACTTATCTTGTCGATTTTATAAGCATTCCCATTTTTTTTTTTCACAATACAAATGGCAATAATTCGAATGAAAATGACTCAATTTCAGTGGGGATGCCATCGACATCAACATGCCATTATCATTATCAAACAAAAACTGTCTGCTGTTGCTGTTTGTTGCTGCTGCTGCTGCTGCTGCTGCGGCTGCTGCTGCTGCTTGTGTTGGGATTGCCAACAAATCTGTTAACAGTTGGCAATAATTGTGCTGCAGCAGCTACGTCGTCATAATTTCAGTGGCTGCTTTGTCCCTTTTCGGTTGCTTTGGGCGCTGGCAGCATAATGTTATGTGCTGGTCTATTTTTGGGCTGTGCCTTTTATTGTTGCAGGCAGCGTTGTCATCGATGGCATTAATTTTGGTAAGTGTGCACTGGGCGCGGGGCGGGGCAAGTAAAAGTTGAAGAGACGCTTTTCAACACGCACTGGCAAACGATTTTTATGGCACGACATTTCCGAGCAACATTTTCTTGAATTACTCGCTCAATTTCCGTTGAATCAACAAGAGGCCCCAGGGAGAGGACAGCAGCCGAGGATTCCTGCAGCATGCAACATGCAACTTTAATTGATGGCCTGTTGCAATATTGTGTAATATTAATTAGCCAGACGCGACAGCCATCAAAATATAATTTGTAAATACATATTTGCAGAAAGCGTTTTGCACTTAACTCACAATTTTTGTCAAGTTTTTATTTCATAATTTTCACGGCTCATAAACGCAGCTACTTTGTTGCCTGTCAGCTTTGTTCTTCTTTTGCAGTTCTCCTTTCGCTTTTTTCTCTTTTTTACGGCCGATCGTTGTTGGCGGCGGGCACGTGCACGCTTCTTGAGCCGGGCATGCTGCACAGATTTGTTTTTGTGGGCGTGCCAGCAATATGTCAATATCCACTCGAGAGTCGCGCATGCGTGCGCCCCAAATGCGACCCGGAAAAAGGTAGTTTCAGAGTCGCAGGCGTAGCCACAAAAAGGGTTGCCAGGCACTCCACTTCTGGGAGGATCTCGAAACAAACAAGTGTGAGCAGCATAAACCCAATTAAGGTGACTATCGAAATACCCTGCTTACTTATACAAATTATTAAGGAAAACTTTTCTTTTATATTTGTTTTTATTTGTTGTTGAGGCAGTAAATTATTATTATACTTTAACACAAATTAATGCTAGCAAAATTTTAAATACTTTTACTTTTTCAATTCAAAAAATTCAACTCAATTAAAATATATATATATATATATATATATATATATATATATATATATATATATATATATAATAAACTTTTAAACAGTATTCAGTTTCAGATTTTAATGGTTAACGTCGTAAATATAGCTACTGCTTTCAAATCCAAGTGCCTACATGTGTTACAGGGTATTTTAAGAATGCAAAACAATAAAAAAAAATGTATAATACCAAACACACGACGCTCACATAAACAAAGGTTCAAGTGTCAATTGAAAAGCGGAAAAAATAAGGCAAAATATAAACACGGTTTCACTTTCAAAGCGATTAGCTATGGACGCGCCTTGAACTTGTGCGGAAAATGTAGCAACAGCAACAACAGCAACAGCAACAACAGCTCGAAAAACTGGGCAAGTTGATAAGAATAACAGTCGCTGTCGCAGTTGTTGTTGCTGTTGTTGCTGTTGCTATGCCACTTGAAAATCTTTCAGCCATTTGACACCATTAGACGGGCCAGCCGAACGAAGGAATATATATCGATCGACCAGGCGACACACCGCACACCTACGACAGTGACACACACACACACACACACACACACTCGCACACCACATTTTTGGACCTACCGCAGTGCCTGCATGCAATAAATATTGAAATTCTTTCAATGGCCATATTCATTTTACAGTGGCATCCCAAAATCATCTTTCAAATAGCCTTCGGTCGGTTCGAGGAGCCTTTTTCTTTTCGAGTGCCTGGCGTCTGTCCAGCGATCATTATTATTATCATCAAGTCGACTGGCCCTGCTTAGCGTAAGCGTTATCCAGCGCCAGCGATATCTATTATGTGTATCACTGTATATAACTTGATCTCTGTTGGGCTGGAGCACATTCGAAGAGACTACGTCACTCGCCGATAACTCTTATCTCTTATCAGCAGCGATAACAGTCGCCGTTGAATAGCAGCTGCCCAATCGAAGCTTACAAAAGTTTCAAATACGTTCAAAATTTAGCAACAGATTAAATTTTATATTATTTGCCGTATTGCTCAGAGTTTTCGTTAAACTATAGCTCTAGACTATCGCTAGTGGCGAAACAGACAGTATATACTCGAGTTTGTATGTTTAATCTGTGGGACATGCCTCTTTAGTGGCGTCAGTTTAGCAATAGTGAATCACATATTTCAATACACTCATCACAATACCGAATTTTAAAACAGATTAGAACAGGTGAGTGTATATAAATTCCGGCAAGTTTGGTCATATAACTGTTGTAAGCAGGAAATTAGTCTCATTTTTTTTAGGCCTAAATGTAATAAAAAGTCATAGCACATATTTGTGTATATGTATATGTGTATGTATATGTTATTTTATAGGTATATTATTTGGTTACTGATTATAGGTAAAGGTGACAAATTTGTTGTGCTGCGATTTCTATTTAAAAAAAAAAAACAAAAAATCATAATCTTATCAAATTAGTTTTTTTAAGAGCTAAATTTTGTTATGAAAAAAAAAACCAATTTCATGACCTATGCAAATGTATATTTTTTTTAAAAGGAATTGATGTAGAAAGCGGAGCTTAAAAACACACAATTTATTTTCTTGATTTGAAGCTATAAACTTTAGTCCGATTCTTAAAACTTCGAAAACATTTGTTTTTAACGGATTTATAATTTGTACTATAGGCAAACTATCTTTTTGAAACAGAATCCTCAGCACGCACATATCATAATCAACTTTGGGTTTGTCAATAAAAACATTTCTGAATTGTTTTTTAAAAGCGTGCTGGTTTTTCTTCCCATTGTTATTTGAAGTGAATAAATTGCATGTTAAATACACTTTTACAAGCGGCTTGCAAATGTTACTTTAATGGAATCGAAAGCAATTTGTGTTTTATACAATTTATTGTGACTCTGATTCAGAGAAGCTTTTGTGCTTAAAATGAGCTGTTAAGTTATTAATTTTCTATTTGATATCAATCGATTCTCAAGGCCTGGCAAGGTGTTTGATTTAATTGATGGCTATGGCAAACTTAATTTATAATTGTGTTATTCGTAAATATGAAATCTCCAAAATTTGGATTGGAAACACGAGTGGATTGGGAACACTTTTGTGTGTTTGCCTTTTGCCCTCAACGACACATCTGCTAAACTCGTTGTTGTTGCTTCTGTCTGTTTGTCTTTTGTGTGTGTGTGTGTGTGTTATTGTTTTTATGAATTTTATGCAAGTGTTGAGAAATTTATGTGCTCCCGGGCCGTGCCTCAACTGGAAGCCCGAATGCATGCCAATTTGCTGTTATTTATGGTGCCAACAATAACAACAACAACAGCAGCAGCAGCAGCAGCAGCGGCACCGGCAAAAACAACAGCAAATGGCGTTATTAAATTTTAGACGCTGCGAAAAACTGGGATAAACGGAGCCCGATACGCTTCTGACGTATGAATGTGTGCATGTGTGTGCTTGCGTGTGACAGCTCTTTGATGATCGACTTTTTTTGGTTTGTTTGACACGGCCAAAGTTCAATATCGATATTATCAATCTCCCAATCAGAGGTTGCGCCCGACTTCTGCTGCACGTCACTTTTTTTTTGGCTATTTTTGAATTATTTTTTTTTTTGTTTTTATGGATTTGTATGCTTATTGTGACTAATGAATGTCGCGTTTTGACGGCTTGTCATTTGGTAATTTTTGTTTTGTTCGTTGGTTTTTGTTGTTTTTCCCAGGCACAGCTCTGACAACGTGTGAAATCACAGAGCAGAGCCCCAACACACCTACATATATATATATATATATATATTAGTATATATTAGGTACACGTCACAACGCGGCGTTACTAATGATAACAGCACCCCACATGTCGCACGCCTCAGCGCCAAGATCTTCCACCTATAACAAAAATATATATACTATATATACTTATGTATGGGGAACCGCATAGACTCCAATTGAGCGCACATTTTAATCGATAGCATTAACTGTATACGAGTTGTCGTTTATAGCATAGGTGAGAATATCACCGATGTTCATAACTGGAATGCATGGTTTCCACATAAATTTGATAAGCAATGTAAGCAACATGTTGGTACCAATATTCATAGATTAGATTAATCAGCATGACTGTACTTACACACATATGTATATATGTATATGTATGTATATACATATATATATATTTGCGATTCACGTTTACATTTGACACTTTCATCCTCAAAACGAATTGAATCTGTATAAAATTGCAACTTATTGTATAATTTTGTATAATATATATGAAAAAATAATACTACAACTTACTATCTGTAGAATCGAATGTATATACAAATATAATACAATATAAATTGATTAAATTTTCTTGATTTTGTATTGTTGTATTCAGCAAGAGAAATGAAAGGCGCGTCATAGATTTTATTTCGCTTTTATTTTCTTTTGAAAACACCTTGTGTCTTCAGTTGTTTTTAAAATAATAATTATGATTATGACAGGCAAAAGACAGGCAAAAATAATTATAATTATACTGATAATTATAATTACTGTATGCAACATTTTCATAATTCGAATGTATACATACAAACATATAAGTTTAAGGGATTATATTGCAATAATGTTTTCGAATATAACGAATTTACTTGTCATGAAATCAAGTTGCCTTCGAGCGTTATCTTGTTCGAGTTTGGCATGACGCCCTAGATGACATGACCGCACTTGGTCTACAAGGAAGTCATGGCATTCAAACAGTTGCTTATTAAATGTTTGTATATTTTATTATATAAATTCGAAGCCAGATCAACTCAACTCATCTCAAACATTTTAAATTATTGCCAATTTTTAAAATTTATAATTTGTTATCTCGCTAAAACACAAAATACAAATTCAACATAATATTTTATATATATTTATATATATTTTTTATAAATTAAAATCTAGGTTTAAAAATAAAAAAAAACAGCCTTGCTAACTGTCAAATCGTAATTATCGACAATAAATAATAAATAAATAAGATAGCTTTTACGTTTTCATCTGTCAGCGTGTGCAGCTTATCAAGGGAAAAGGGAATAGGGAATTCTGATACTACATTTTGTATGTATTGGTTTGTGTGTGGAATGGGTATGAGCGTGAAAACAACAAAGAGGAATTGATTTCGCTGCTGCTACGCGCGCAATCACAGCTCCCAAACGTGTAAATATACTTATGCGTATGTGTGTGCAAGTGTGTACACACTCTTTCGTTGGTTTATCTCAATTAAAACAATGGCACTTTTTGTTTATAAGAGAGCGAGAGAAAGAGAGAGAGAGATCTACAAGTGTGCGAGAAGAGCAGAAGCAGTCAAAATGTAAACAAAGGATTGCACCAATTGCCGCCTGCTGTTGCCGCCATTTTGTTGGCTAAGAAAATTTCATTTGTAGTTTTTGTTAATTTATATTTGGCTTTTATTGTTGAAACTGTTGTTTGTATGTACATAGAACAAGGAGAGATACGAGTAAAATGGAACACTAAAAAAACTTACACGATATTACAGTTTAATAACAATTAAAGAACAATGCAAGCACATTGGGTATGAGAAACTGGTTACAAAAACAAAAAAAAATAATATTTTAGTTATATACTAATAATTTGTTTACAATTACGATATATTTTGGCATACTTTTGAACTAGACACAAAACTATCGCTTAAGACTAGCAGAGGGAAAAAAAATAGATATATATTTATTAATAATAAACACATTGAGAAATTAATTAAATTGAGTTTGGTTTAGTTGAAAATACTTGTAATACTTGAGTTCAGGCTCCAGGCTGACTATAATACTTTGCGAAGCGACCCTCCTGCCGGTTATCAGCGCGGCCCCAAATCGATATAGCTATTGGGCCGCATCATTTGATGTGCTGCCGCCGCGGTGCCGTAGAAGCTCTGATAGCTGCTCATGCCGTAGGCGGCGGCCGCCGCCTGTCGCATGTGACCCGTGGTGACCTTGAGCTTGTCGTACGGACTGCCATACCCGTGGCCGTGATAGTGCGCCGCATTGTGATGATAGATGGCACCAAAGTTGCTCTGCTCGCTTCCATACGGCTGACCAATGCTCGAGTAGATATTGGCCGCCGCCATTACCTGCGTGGCGGCGGCGGCGGCGGCAGCGGCACCAGCACCACCACAACCACCACCCGACGCTGGCGGTGACGCCGAGCTGGCCGAGAGCGGTGTCAGCGGCGTTGCCGTGTGCTGATGCTGATGGTGCTGATAAGGATGATGATAGCTGCTGCCATAGCTGGTGCTCATTTGGTGCAGATTCTGCTGCTGCTGTTGCTGCTGCTGCTGCTGTTGTTGGTGCTGTTGGTGATGCTGTTGCTGATGCAATTGCTGTGACGCTGGCTGTTGTTGCTGCAGCTGTTGCTGGTGAAGTTGCTGTTGTTGCTGCTGCTGCTGTTGTTGTTGCTGTTGTTGTAATGAGGATGCTTCCAGCTGAAAGCCCAGCAGATCAGGCGAATTGCCCGACGTCGAGCTGCTTGAGGGCGTGGCAGGCAGCTGCATGGCCAGCTGTGTTGTTGCTGCTGCTGCAATTGCCGCCGATGCCGCCGCTGTTTGCTGTTCCGCTAGCTCTGTGCAGGACAAACTGAAGCTGTTTGGCGGCGTTCTGTCCTTAACTTTTAAATGCTGCTGCTGCTGTAGTTGTTGTTGTTGCTGCTGTTGCTGCTGCTGTTGCTGCTGTTGCTGCTGCTGTTGCTGCTGTTTCATGCGTGCTTGGCTCTCATGGCTCATACTGGACATGCCCAGGCTGCCGCTGGTGCTGCAATTAAAATTAAAATATTTCAAATTGAAAAACGCTTTTGATAAACATTGCAGTCGCTGCTCTTTTGATTTGTTTACAATCGACCCTCGGCTGCAATGCCGAAATATGAAAAGCCAAAGACCGAAAATTGTTTATGCCGCCACCGCCACCGCCGCGGCAGGCACATCTGTCAGCTGGCCCATCATAGCCAGCCGGAGATGCTAATGCTCCACATTTCTAAGTTGAAGTTCTTGCGCCCATTTTGAGTTATTGTTTCTTGTGTTTTATTTTTGTAGATGCGACGCGCCGGCAATTCCCGGAATGACTTTAACAACAACGGTCGACGGACTGTCTAGTGGGCCACTTGGATCTGAATTGTGATCAACGATCGGCTGCTAGCTGCTGCCTTAACTGGGTCAATTTCATAACAAATTATCTATCACGACTTCAGTTTATTATATAAATAACATGTTGCAAGTTGTGGATATAATATTTTCAACCAACCAGTTTTAAAATTCCCATTTGCTATAGATGACTATGACTGGCCGTATATATATAGTTTAATTCTAATCTAAAGTCGTTTTTTTTTAAATTGCAATATGTTACACACTCTTAATTTCATAACCACTCTCAAAATTTCTAAATAAGAAAAAATGCTTGAATCAAACACAAAATGCCAGTTTCAAAAATTGTCAAAAATGTAGATTGAATACTCTATTTCAATCATATATTTATTCTGTTCCCCAATACATTTAAAATGTTGTGTCGTATTTTCTTAAAGCTTACAAAAGATTTGTTTGCTGTTTTCAGTGATTTCTAAAATGTTCCCCAACCAACAACTAAAAAGAAGAGAAGAAACAAACTTAAAATTAAATAAATAAATTGGCCTACTTACACATCGTTGGTGCCATCATCTCGAAATCCTTTGGCGAACGGATTGCTCGATATTTTCAGTTGTGTCACCTGCGGCGGACACAAAATATGACAAATTAAATTTCTCTCGAAAATGTGTAAATTGTTTTGGCCCCAATTATGTTAATAATATTCTTGGGTGTTTGTTGTCGTTTCAGATTTGCTGTTGTTGCTTTTATTTCGATAAATGCAACAAATTAGAAAATGTTTACAAAGCATTAGAGAACAACAGCAACTACATAAGCAACAACAACAACAACTTACACACAGCCGCACACACACACGCACAAACTGATTTGCAATAAATTGTGGAACGAAAAGTGTTAACACCCACGTTGAGCGCATAAATAATTTAAATACTTTCGAAAAAATGCCGCTAAAAATAAAATGCCAGAGATTTTTCTTGTTGCCGTTTTAGTTGTTGTTGTTGTTGTTGCCACGTCTACCACTTGGAAAATTATGAATTATACTCTAGAAATATTTGACACAGGGTATTCCACATTTTTTCATGCAGCAATATGATTAAATGCAGTTTAGTTAAATTCTTGTTGTTAGTTAATGCAAATATTTTATAATATCTGACAAAGTGAAAAATTAAAAAAATTAGGAGAAATATGATACATGATTTAAAACTGATAAAATCTTTAATTTCTAAATTTTTCTGCTGAATGATTTTTACTATTTTTTTGTTTCTTTAATTAGCTATAAATAACAGAATGTTTAAAATTGCTCTCTATAATTAGCTACAAATAGAAAAGAAAGCAATTTGTTAATTTGCTGATTCGTTTTTTTAGTTTCTCTGATTTATTTGGTATTAAAGTGTATCTTTCAGTCGATTATCATGATACGTTTGATTGGTTCATGTTCTTCTGTTCTTCGCACTGTGTGTGTTTGTTTTTAGTGAGGATTCCCTTCAGCTTGGGGGCTATGAACAACAATTAAAAAAAAACAAACCATAAACAATAATGCCAAATTGGCATAAAATGCGAACAGAAGCTTTGTAAAATAATTATATATACACATATATATATATATCCCAATATCTTGTCGACCAAATGTGTGAAAATGTAAATTTGAAAACTGAAAAGCGTTGGCGCTTGTCGTTTACAAGTGGCTCCGATGACAACTGGGTCAAGTGCCCCGCATCCCGTACTCCCTTACCCATGCCCGATCCCATCTACTTACTCGCTGGTTCTGGTATGCTGTTACTGCCGTAAAACTGGTCTCCGGGAATATGAACGTGCGAAAGTGACTCGAATGCTCGTTCTCATCCAGCGAGGCGTTCTTTGGCGGCAAGTAGACCAAGTGGAAGCGCGGCTGGTAGCGGTGCATGGAGTTCAGTATGATCTGTAAATGGCAAGTGAGGGGTAGGGAAGGGGAAGGGGAATGGTAGGGGAGGAAGACATATGTATGTTGTATGTGTGCAGAGTGCTTTCGGATGACGGCTGCTGGGTTTTGTTTAGCGCTTTCAAAACACAACAACAACAACAAATAAACGTTGTTTGGCGCGGGCGGCGACCAAATGTTTTATTCGCCGCATAAACAAAGCCGAGCATTAAATTTATGGGCCATTTAATTGGCCGTACTCACATGGCCGTTCTCATCCAGCTGATTGTTGGTCAGCTTCAGCTTGTCGAAGGACACAATTTGCTTCATCCAATTGGCCCCGGCCGCTGGCGAATCCGGATGCACATGTATCCGCGGCGGCGATATGGCGTCCGCCTTGCCCGCCACCACCCAGCAGGAGCTGCAAAAAAAAACAAATAACAAAAAAAAGACATATTGATTAAATCGTGTAACGCTGCGTTATGCAAACTGGATAATACTTGTGGAAGGCGTAGCGATAACGCTTATCATCCATCGGCACAAAGTCCATCATGCATATGTAGGTGGCGTGCGGATCGAGGCCTCCGATCCGCACCTGGAACGTGGGAAACATGCGTCGGCCCGTCTTCGTAATGATCATCTCAGTGCCCTGCGCATGAAACTGATCCCACAGCGCCTTCGTCTCCAATACGACAATTGCCTGCGCCAGCGATGGATGCACTGGCTCCGGTTCCTAACGATTTGTCGCAATTCATAAAATAAATAATATAATATTAGGACATAACCGATATCGGTGTAGTTATAATATAGTAATTATAAGCGTGAAGAAGTCGCTTAGTTGAAAATTTCTTTCTTTCTTCTCTTTTCAAATTTCAATAAACAAACTCAAATTATTTAAAAATTTATTTCATTCAAAAATGTTGTTGGCCAAAAATTGTTTTATATATTTATATTCCTTTTAATGTTTTATCAACTTAATTATTTTTAACATATAAAAGAACTAAATATTCCTAATACTTAATACTGTTTTTTTTTAAGTGTAGTAGTACATAAAGTTTCTTCTCTGCGTATAATTGATGATCATGGATCAAAAACATTAAAAACATATATACATATATGTGTTTCAAATAACATCTGTATTAATTATTAAAGTTAATTTATTCGCATGTTAAATTTCGATCGATAAGATGCTGCCAACATGAACTTTGACCTGAACATGCGCAAATGCTAACTGAATTTTTTTTAATTAATTGTACTGAAATCGATTCAATTCGATTCGTGTTGAATATTGTTTTGACACTTACCCCTTTGTTGTTGTTCTTGTTGCTGCTGTTTGACGCATTGTTTGTTGTGCTGTTGTTGTTGTCTTTTTTGTGGCTGTTTTTATATTTCTTGGCTGTTGTTGCTGTCGCTAATGTTGCTGTTGCTGTTGTTGATGTTGCTGATGCAGTTCCCGTTGCCGTTTCACTGTTGTTGTTGCTGCTGCTGCTGTTGTTGTTGCTGCTGCTGCTGCCGCTGCCAGGGTAATCAGGAACCGTCGATGTCTGCTCCTGACAGTTTCCGGCCCCGCTCAATTGGCTGCTGCTGCTGTTGCTGCTGCTGGTGCTGTTGCTACCTGTGCTCTGCGCATCGATGTCCGCCAGCTTGGCATCGATCTGTTCAAGTGGCTTGTACGAGGTGCGATCCTTGCCCGCCGTTTGAATGCAAGCTGTGAATGAGGTACGATCGGAGTTGGGTTGACAGATTTGTTTATGGCTGAAAAGTGTATATGTGTGTGTGTGTGTGTGTGTAAACAAACTAATCGTAAGAATACTCAAAACCTGTGTACTCCAACTGGATCCTGTATTAAGATCTTTACTATATATTTTTCCAAATAGTTAATTAAATGATTACATGATGCAATAAATCAAAGCTGCGACTTGCTAATAAAAAAAAAACTCGATCGTTTTCTGCCGGCAGAACATAAAAAAATACCATAAAATGCATAACAGTCAGACATATAGAATAATGAAATCGAAAAGTATTTTAAGATACGCAAGAGTCCTAAATTCAGATATAGCCCGTTTTAGTAGTAACTGTTTACTGTGATTAAATATATTTGTTATATGTGTAATATGTTTTCTGCATATTATATAAATCATTGATCTCTGTTAATATTATGTTTAAGCAAATATAACTATTTAAATGCGAAATATTTAAAATATATCAATTATCAAATAAAATGTTTAAAATGATTGTTAATTGCAGTGTATTGATATATAATTTTGGATAGGCAACTAAGCCATCAATCAAAGAGAAAATTCTATATATAATTATTCTTTCATAATATGTCAAACATATGTCATAATAATATTTAATAATGTGTAAATATATTGAATACTTTATCTTACAACAATTTCTAATTCATTCAAGTTTCATAAACAATTATATTTATTGTGTTAGTTAGTTTGTTTTACCACAATTTACTCGACATTAGTTAGCAGGTTAAAAATAAATTAGTTATCGATTAGCTTGATCAAATTTTTTTGATAATATTAAGTACACAAACCAATAAATATGATCAAATTTTTGTATAGATCTGAAGTATATATATATATAAGGTAATTTATGCGCCTCGCACAGTCAGGCAAAACAAATTTCTAAATTTATCTAAAATTTAAAATATGTTTTTTTGCTTTCGAGCAGAACATGGTGCAACAATTTGCCGAGCAAATAAGCGAAAGAGCGTCGCACATAAGTCAAATAATGAACTGTGTGTGTGGAAGAAGGAGTAAGTCAACAGATTCTATATCTCTTGCATATAGCGTTTGATTTATTTGATTTAAAGTGCCACCGAGCGAGCAAGACATCAAACAGATGGCTCTCGGGAGAAGGTCGCGCAGGCGCAGGCCAAAGGATGGCACGCCCGGGGGGAGTGGGGGCGGTATTGAGGGAATACTGTGAGGACACACGCACGACAAATTGGATCGGCCGGCTATAATGAGCGACGCATAATACCAGCGACAACAACGCCGATCCAATTATAAAAGTCGTCAGAGCAGCGACTGTTGATTGAGTTGCCGGCTAAATTTAGTGTCCCCCCATTGAGCGGAGGAGCGAGGAGGTGTAGGACAAGGCAACAGGCGCCTCAGCAACAATTTTGCAATTAATTGCCGCATGTAGCATGAAGTTGCAGTTGCAGTTGCAGTTGCCTTTGCCGTTGCCGTTGCAATTGCATTCCGTTTGCTTGCCGCTTGCTGCTGGTGTCACCGCCACTGACCCATGACAGGTCGCCGTTGCCGTCGCTCGCTTCGCCATCAATTGTCGCTTAATGAGACAATTTTTTTTTGTTCTGCCCCGCCAGTGATTTTGCCGGCAAGCGCTTCACGAATGAATTCTAAAATCAATTAGCGTTTGGCACAAATAATCGTTTTTCTGTCACGCCAACCCAAACATCAAAAAAACCAACAAAAAAAAAAAATTGAATTAAGAAAAGAAACTCTATATAAATAAAAACGAGAAGAAAAAAAAATGTCAAACCAAATTTTATCGCATGGGACTCGAGAATCTGAAGAAGTCTTACGTTAATTGCCTGCTTTGTTTATATTCTTGTTTAACGCTATGCTCAAAGTATTTTCAGTAATTCCGCTCTCGGTTCAGTTGTGGCTCGGGCCACGAAATTGTGCCAGGTCACAGAACTGATACATGGGGACGATCAGCAGATCGAAAAAGCAAATAAAACCGATAAACAATATCTGGTATTACTTAGCTTTGTGCTTTATCAGCACGTGCGGTATTTTTTTTTATATAAATATTATACAAATTGATATTGAATTTAGCTATCAGTCAAACATTTAAAATCTCGAACCCTAGCGAAACATACAAAAAAAAGCACAAAATAAAAAATAATTACATAAAAAGTAAAATAAAATAAAATTTTTCGCGGAATGCCTTTTTTTGAGACCCAAACTCTTTTGCAACATACAAAAAAATAAAAATAAAAAAATATAAAAAAATATAAAAAAAATAAAATAAAATAAAACACTGGAACAAGCCATTTTTGAGGAGTGCAGGTTTTCTTTTTGCCATCCAAGCAAGTCTCTTATCTTAAAAACTAAAATATATATATGGTATAATTATATATATAATTATAATATTATTATTTTATATACATATATTTATTTTATAATTTTTAAGCAAAGATTAAGGTTGCTTTCAAAAAAAGAAAAAGTCTATACAAACTCATAAAAACAAACTTTACATTAAGATAATTCGTAGAAATCGCTTCTTTTTGACTGTTCGACTGGCAGATGGACCAAAAAAACGAATGCTTAAATATACCTTAAATAAATCCCGGGCTTGGGAGGAGAGACGGATACTTGGACTATTGCGTCAGATAACTGGACAATCGGTTAAAGCGAAAATTGAAGCTATATGTAATCTGATGCTGAAAATTATGGTCTAATGCAAAATATATTTTTCTTTTAATAATAGACTGCAGAACGATGTGAACTAGCTGTTAAAATATGAGTTTGCACCTTTTAGCCAAAATGAGGAAATGAAGCGAATAAAGCTGGTAGAGGATTTCAACGCAATATCAACTCCAAGATACAGAGAGCGCAGTATTTGAACATAATGCTAAAGCAATTTCGAAGTGGAGGTAAGCCCTTGCTGAGAGGGGGTTTTAGTAGGTAGTAGTAGATAGTAGTAGTTTAGTAGTAGGGAAAGCCAAATGAATATGTGCGACGGCAGATTGAGAGTTTATTATTATTGTCATTACTATTATTATTATTACTATTATTATTATTATTATTATTATTATTATTATTATTATTATTATTATTATTATTACTACTAATATTTGCATTTTTTAAATGTCTTTCACAATTCTTCCGAAATTTGGTTGTTAATTTGCCTACATTACTGGGGGTTACCAGAGCAAACTCAATATATATTTTTCATCAATGATAATAAGAAGTTACTAAAAATTATTTCAAATCAGTTTCTTGAAGGTTTGATTGCTAAATGTTGAGGATTTCTAAAGAGTAGATTCTAACTAATGTAAAGTTCCTTTTAATTTTCCACAGCTCTGTAGAGACAGTTTCTGTTTAAAAACGGATAGATTTGATTATATTGCTTCAATAGATATTTAAGTTCTGAATATATTTATTTCAAAATTTACAACTTGCTTCAACTGAAGTTTCCTAAAGGCGAAGACAAAAAATGCTAACATTTATTATAACTATATAGTAATTGATATTATTTTTATCATTAATTCAAAATGAAAGTAATGCTGGCTTTAACTGCATACAAAATACCGTTCCAACGTTAAGCGATATTGATAATATCAGAATTTTGATTGTGATTGACTGATTTTGTCAGATTAATATTTTTAGGTTGCTTATATATCATAAATTATACCCAAATAACCATAGGTAAGCTTATCATTAAAAATAACAATTGATAAGAGTTTAGTTTGTTTTACACAGGTGATCATTTTGTTATCTAAGAGTTGAGTGATCTATTAAATAATAATGCTTGCAAACTTTATATATATTTAGTATGCCGACGTACCTTCAATCTGTTTCATTGGACTGAGTCCGCCGGTTGTGTAGGGTGTTGTCCAATAGTCATTCGCATAGCATCCATAATCCGCCAGATTCCCGTTGAGGCCATTGTCCAGGAACGGCATTGTGGCCACCATGGCGCCGGCGCATTCCGTGGGGCCCATCAAGTGTGTCATTTGTGCACGTTTGGATCGATATATATAAACGAGTTTGTGTATATGTTTCTTTAGCAGAGTCCAATTAGCCCACAAAAAAATGTATCAAAAAAACATTTAAAAAAAATTAACACAATTTTCGAAAAATTACTGAATCACTTATTTTGATTTGGTTTAGGTATTCAATTCTAAGATTGTTTTGATTTCAAATGTTTTTCGCGCAGTTGTCAAATTTGATTATTACACACACATACACGAATACACTGCAAAAAATTAAGATGGCAACAACAAGTGCAGGGGCAATTCGGGTCTATAAACAAAATGCAAATGAGGCCCGCGAATGTGTTGAAAAATCGAAGCTGCCGTTCAAGTTGTCAGTGTGTCAATCAGAAGAGCCAAACAAAAAAAAAGTAAAGAATTTGAAAAACACACAAAAACACACACACACGCACACACAAATTGCAATCACTTCAACACCTCGACGCAATTTTCAAATATTTTTACCGATTTTCCGATTTTGTTTTTTAATTTTCAATTCGATTTCCCGTTGAATTTTTAGAGTTTGGCGTTTTATGGTCCGATCGCGTTGACTGCCAATTCTCTTGTTTCTTGACACAAAACAAATTGATTGAGCGAACGATTGATTGAATGATACACTCTCTAACTAACTGTTGTTGTTGTTGTTAATGATGATGATGTTGCGTATTGCGAATTTGAAGCGTTGAGGTGTCTCAATTGCCACCTTCCGGCCAAGTGCGAACTGATGATGTCGATCGGTGATCCGTGATCGGTGATCGGTGATCCGTGATCCGTAATACCGCGCTGCACACGACTGCGGACAGTTGGCTCGAACTCAAATTTAAATTCCACTGGCTTGTTTTCGGCTTTTGGGCGCTGCACACGCGTTCGCATCCGTATTGTCAAGAGTTCGACTGCGGAATGAGAAAGACGCATCGCCCGCCCGTCCAATGGATGCTCGCCTCGGCTGGGATCAAGATGCTGCAGCCGCGGGCAGCGTTGCTCACCAATCGCTGCGCCACTTGAGACATTCACGACCAGCAGCCGCATCAGCATCCAAATTTAGCATTGCCTATGTGTGCATGTGTGTGTGTGTGTGTGTGTGTGTGTCTGTATCCAAGTGCCTGCATCTATGTGTGCGTGCGCATCGAGTGGCCAATGGCAGCGGAGCTTCACTGTGCCCATGGTTGGATCGGGCAGGGTCGCTCTCTGAATGCGCTACTTCACAAACTAATTTAGTTTGGTCGATCATTAAATACCATACAACTCACAAACTATATTTCTATGCACACTTATTGGTCTTACATCATTCAGTACATTATTTACAATTATTATTCTCCTTTATTTTTTGCAGTGTTAAAATGATCAAGATCTGATCAAGTCTTATTAAATAACTTGATGTACAAAATGCAAGGACAAGTGATATGGCCAGCCTGTTTGATGTAGGGTATATACAAGGCAAGCATATTCGAAGCAGCAGCTACAGTAGAAACACGTAAAAGCGTTTTGTTGACTAGCGAGAGTTTTCGAATATTATTTTTTTTTATTATTATTATTTTTATTATTAATATATAAAGTATACGATATAATTATAAACTACCAGCCTAGTATACTTTAAATAATAATAAAATAAATAAATTAATTTTTAAAAAATATTTTTCAAAACTCAAAAAAATTATTTTCTTGGAATCAAATAAATGATTGAAATTTGTTCGAGTTGCCTTGCTGACTTTCGTAACGCGTGCTCGTCCATTATAAGCGATTGTTCACTGTATGCTCCACATCCAATTTGCGCTCGTTCTCTTTATAATTTCCCAATCTCAATGCGTACGATCGCTGATCTTTGTCGGAGCAGAGTAGCCACGCCCACCCCAACATCTCATAACTAGCCGCGGCGCGCTCCGATGCTCTCCAGTTGTGAGTGGGCGTGCTGACTCATGTGGACGCGGTCGGTCCGCTCTGCAGAGGCAGCCGCTTCACATGGCCCTCATTTGGAAGGCGATTTTAATTGGACTGCTACCACATGGTGGTGGGGCCATAAATACAAATTGCGCCATAACCTCGACACTAAATAAACCGTAAAAAGCGGCCCGAGATGATCAGATCTCTGTGAGCATCCAGCGGGCATTAACATTTTGCCTAAAGAAAAAAAAAAACAATTTTAAAAATTGAAAAAAGGAAAATGGCGTCTGTTGGCCATTAACGTTAGCCTAGTACTGAAACTGGCCGATCAAAGCGAACGCCAACAGCTAACACCGGTCTTTGGGATCTCTCCGTGCTGGCTGCGGCAAATTGTCTGGAAGAGGAAGATGCACTACGTTGCCGCTTGTTGTTATTGTCGGGTTTGCTTGCTTGTTTGTGTCTGTTTTTCATCACCCGCACTCGTTCAATTAACAGTAAATGCAGATGTGGCCGCCATTGCTGCTGCAAACGTTTCAAATTTGAATTGATTCCCCCACACACCCTCCACCTGGATATTACCTGTACAGTGTACACTCGACATGCTCTAATTGTTTACCTTTGGATTTTTGTTAAATACACACACACACAATCCTAGGGGTATGCATGTGTAAATAAGGAAAGTCTGCTCTTTACTAGACATACCATTATAAATCTTAATATCCAGTTACGACCAGGATTCACATTGCCCGCTTGGGTGCTCTGCTATTTCTCTGTGCATTGTTTACAATTATTTTGAATTAAGTGGTTTGCGCTTTGTTTGCCACAATCCCCAAAGCAGAATCACAGTCCGATTCCAATCGATCTGAACAGAGAGCCAAGCACCAGAGTACATAAATACTGTTTTTATTTCACTGAGTTATGGCATATTGTTATTACTTTTTAATTGCCATAATTCATTAAACGTTGCTGCAAAAAGTGCGCACTATAAACATTTTATTTGAGGCTCGTGCGATTCTTAAACACTAAATTAGCAATGTGCGAAAAGTGCATAGAAAAGCGTTTCCCAGCTGAAAATAGTTGCTATTTACTTTTATCCTGGTCTTTTTGAATAATATACGAAACGGAATGCAACCCACTGCAAAATGATTATAAATTTTTAAATAAATCGGAACAAGGCCGCTTTATAAATTATTTTAATAAAGCTAATGCTTTGTTGTTAAAAGAATGTAATCTATTTCCTATATTGGCTATATGCATACACTTAATATTCCATGCTAGCATGGAATGTAGTGTAACAAAGACGTTGTCTACAGACTTGCGACTTAATGTTAATTTTCCGTGTAAGGCATTTTAGGCCGCTCTATGCGATTCTCAATAATTCAAGTAAGGCCTGCAGACTTTTGGTGTTTTCAGTCATGTGTGTGTCTCATTAAAAAGTGTTATTTAAAAATCAAATTTTTTAATGGGTAAGTAACGCTCATCCCCTCTCTATTTTTCAATCTCTCTCTGTTTTTTTTCGCTAATTTGCTTTCTCTTTCCCTCAATTTATCTAACTCTCTTTTACTGTTACTCTAACTCTCTTTTAAACTCGTTTCTCTCGTTTAGCCTCCCTCACTCTTAACGCTCTCTCACACTTTGTCTCACTGTCACTCCCTCTCTCTTTCTCTCTCTCACTCTATCTCTCTCTCTCTCTTTCCCTCTGTCTCACTCATTCTCTCTCTTACAGTCTCCCTCTCTTACAGTCTCTCTCTCTCTTACAGTCTCTCTCGTTCTCTCTCTCGTTCTCTCTCTCTCTCTCTTACTCTCTCTCTCTCTCTTACTCTCTCTCTCTCTCTCTTACTCTCTCTCTTACTCTCTCTCTCTCTCTTACTCTCTCTCTCTCTCTCTACTCTCTCTCTCTTACGCTCTCTCTCACTTTCTCTCTCTCTCTCTCACTCTCTCTCACTTTCTCTCTCTCTCTCACTCTCATTCTAAGTCTCTCTCTCTCATCTCTCTCTCTCTCTTACTCTCTTTCACATTCTCTCTCTCCCTTTCACTTTCTCTCTCTCACTCTCTCTCACTTTCTCTCTAAATCACTCTCATTTTCACACTGTGGCCTAGACTAGCAATATATTATAAGATAATTAAACGAGTATGATATATGTAGAAAATCCTTTCACGATAGGCTAAAAAAGTATTTCACTTCTAGATATAATAACAAATTCAAGCGCGTTTCTTGAATGTATTTAACTATGTTTAAGCGTGATAATTAATGTTTAGCAGCGCTGAACATTATGCACCATTTTTTTTTTTAACTAGAATTCTGACGATTGAGGCAAACCTTTAAAATAATAATAATAAAATTAAAAATGTTAACTGTTCATATAACCGGACTTAATATTGGCGTTCATAATGTTTTAAGGATTTTTGTACATTCTTTTTGGGTTGATCGTTATAGTGTATAACATCCGTTTCCGCTGTGAATGTATTTTTTATCATGGATATAACGAAAATTTTGAATCAACTGAAAATGATAATGGCTTTTTTGATTTCCGTTTGCAAAACAGATACAGATTACAATTTTGTCGCTTGAATCAAAACCAAAACCAAAAGAGAGGTAAAAAAAAAAGTAATGATTAATAATAATAGTAAAGTAATCAATTATCCAATTCCTGATCCAAACTGTGGGCCAGTTTCGGTTAGCCAGACGGCTTTTTATTTCTTGCAATTCTTTTGGTTCTTCCTGATATTTGAAATGATGCTACGAGACATGCGGCCAGCGGTCAGGCGAACTCCAGAGCGGAACGGCTGATGCTTGCAGCTGAGACAGCGCTGATCCAGCAGATCCTCCAACAGTTCGTTCTCTTTGAGCTTGTTGCACGAATAGGTTGTGCCCGCAACGGAACTTTGTGGTTCGCAACTAGCCTTCACTTTGACACCATTCGCTCTCAGATCGGTATTGGTTTCCACATCCACATCGACATCCACATCGACATCGACATCCACATCAACATCCATATCGCCGTCGGCGTCCGCGTCGACGTCGACGTTCGCGTACTGCACCAAGTTTGGATCCAGTGGCTTGCGGCCCTTCTTAACGGTACTCTTCGAGCAGCACCAATAGGCAGCCAGAAAGTCGAGCTCATCGGAAGATGTTGAGCTGAGCTCCTGCTCCTTAACGCATTCCTCGATCGGCTTGTCTGTCGCCTGTCGCGGCAAGCCGCTTGCGGACACCTTTAAATCATCGACGCTTAGCGAACGCTTCACCCTCAGATGGTCGCGTGTCCTGCGTAGATCGCTCGGTGTACGCTCGTGACCGCCCTTCTTAACGGTCTGATCGTAGTTGTCGGCTATGCGCGAAACGTGACGCTGCTTCTGGTCCAGTTTGTCCAGTTCCAGCTCCTTCTCGCGATACTGTTTCGGCGTCAGCACCAGCGGCTGCCAGTATAACTCCAGCGTGGACATGCGCTTAACACCCTCATCCTCCAGGATGCTGTCATTGGTCAGCAGGCGCCCCTTATATGTCAGCCTGCTGAATGCCATCGGCACGTTCATGCTGCGGCCAATTCGCTTCTTTAAATCGGCCACATTCCGGGATCGATCGGTCTCATAGATATTCTTGCGACCGTCGCGGGTCAGCACTTGGATTTGCAACTTGCGCATCTTACAAATGGCAACTGGAATGTGCATCTAAAATGGGTGTGGGGTGGGGGGGCAGTCTTCTCGAGCTGTCCACGTAGAAATGATATATGCAACTTGTCTGTTATTTAATTTAATTTACTATTGAAATTGTGTGAAAGCTTTTAATCTGGCTGTTTCATAAACGAAATAAAACTCAAAGCATTAGCTGTGATTTTTACAGATTGGAAAAATATCAACAACAACAACAACAACAACAACAACAGCAGCAACAGCAACAACAAAAGAAATAACAACAATGATTATCGAAATGTTGTCTGCCTAAATAAATTTGAAAATTGTTAACTTTTAACCATATTGTATACAAAACGATGTTCATACCATGAAATTAATGATATGCTTTGAGTATTTTACAAACATAAAACTTTGTTTAAATCATTATAGAATATAAACCTTGTAATACAAACATATATACCCAAGTCGGATAAAGTATTCATATTTAATCTATATATTTCCCCTACTTTAAGTTTTGCAGTAATTTGGAAATGAACTCATCTAGAAAACGAGCAAAAATTTATTTTAGATCGATTGCAGCTAATTTAAACTGTCATTCTACTGTAAACAAGTATTGCGGAGCCGGTTACACCCGACTATACCCGTTTTGGCGAACCAAACTTATCTACTTTGAGTGGTAGATTGGTTTTCCATGACTAAGTAAATTCTTGCCCACCCCTGCCTCACACATACACAGTGTTTATTATATCTCTCTGTGCCTGTGTGTGTGTGTTTGTGTGATGGATGCTCTCCGTAGAACTGTTTCCGCATTTGTCCCGTTCAGAGTCAATTGGGCGACTGCCGTTTGCTTTGAAGGCGTTGATAAATTTATGCACCCCATTGGCGGAGCTTCCGGTGCCATTCGGCTCTACATATTTGAGCATGTGTGAACGTGATAGAGAGTGTGTGTGTGTCAACCGTTAGCAGCATACAAGTGGATGTGAATGTTGAGACTGAAAAAGAGCATCTTGTTGTTGCAGATCAAAGGCGTGATAATAAACAAAACAAGTTTTGGTTTGTCGTTTTTAGTTTTTATTAATTTTCAGACAAACAACGAAATTAAAAAATAAAATAAAAATAATAAAAAAAATGAATGGGTAAAAATGTCATTTAATGCTCGAATCGCTGGCGGCCTACATTAATACGTTGGCGAGTCCGCAGGCCAGGAGGAGGCCCAGCGAGAGGATGGCCGTGTAGGCGCTATCGCGAGCCAGCGGAATAAGGGTGTCGTTGGCCAGAAGGGCATTGCAGCCGTGGCCTTCGCAGGTGTAACAGTTGCCATCGATGACGCACAGCTTGTTGGCCTGGGCGGAGCTGAGGCAGCCGCGCTGGAAGGAGCCGTTCACCAAGCGCTGGCTGTTGCGAATGTAGCACTTGTCACCCAGGCGGTAAATTGGGCACACCTTGCTGTAGGCGTGATTCTCGACAGCACAGGTCGAGTTGGTTGAGTTGCCGGAGCACTGCAGGCACTTGGGCCGATACTGTGGGAACACCTGGCGATTGCAGCCCTCCATAAAGTCGCAGATTTGGCACACCAGCTCATTGTTGCACGATGTGTATGTGGCATTGTCCAAATCGCTGGCACAACCACGAATCGTGTAGCCATCTATCGAAAAGGGTCAATTGTTTTTTTTTATTTTTATAAATTTATACCCAACTGCCGGACAGGTGGTCGACTCCAATCCACTTACCCACAACGCGCACATAGCACTTGCTGCTGTTTGTGCTGCAATTCTTGGTCATAATGCTCAGCGGAGCGGTGGCGCAGCGCTCCTCGGTCTTCGAATTGCATTGCACACAGCTATCTGTGGAGAAAATAAATTAAAATAAATAAATAATTTATTATAAAGTTTAATAAAATTGTGTGTTGCGAGCAGTTTTCTCCTCTAATATCAACAAAAATCACTATGAAGAAGAAACAAGCTTTACTTTACTATATATTCATCAATGCAAAAATACATAAATATGAAATACAATTCAAATATACATATGTATATTTATATATGCATTTAAACATGATAAAAACATAATTTAAAATTGTTCAAAAATATTTGATATTTAATTAATATTTAATTTATACTTTGTAACTTTTGAAGTTATGTTTGGAAAAAAAAACAATAAAAAATTTAAGTTAAATTTAAATTAAATTAAAATTGAATTAATTAATAGAAATTTAATTAAAATTAAACTTGTAACTTTTTGAGAAAATAAGCTGTAAAATATTATTTCAATTACAAGACGAATTTTCAGTTGATATATATAAATTTTTTTTTAATTTTATCAGGAGCTAATTATAAATGGTAATCATAATATACTATAAGTTTGTATTAGCAGCGTTCACTTTGTAATTTTCGATACAGATACAAATGCAAATACTTTTTTACATGTATATTTTTTTTTGTTTATTTTCGCCGAGAAAAAATTACTGTTGCTGATTAAATTATTGCCATTAACTTAACCTTACCCCAGTGCAAGAGTTATATAGTATATATACATATATATATAAATCCAGAACCAATCGAATATGTTCATAATATGTACTCCCATATATGTATATATATATATTATATATATGCACATAATTTCATGGAAAATCGAAATGCGCTTTACCTCAGCTTGGCTTTAATTGTGAATCAACCAAAATAAAGGAATTTTAAATACTCTATGCAGTTCTCTAAAAGCAGCTGTGCAATTATTTTGGAAAAAAGAATTTTTTTATCAACGTTTATTTTAGGCTGTTAATCTGTGTATGTATAGTATATTCAGTTACTTATACTAAATCCCGCATATGAATCACAAAAAGAAGTGTGTGTATGTATGTGTGTTGTGCTTTAAATGTACATATATGTATGTACATCATCATAACGACATCTCGAAGTTTCCTTTATGATTTCTGATAACCGAGCATTGCCGGCAACAACACTCTTTAATTACTTGTACGTATATACATGTATCTATATATATGCATATATATTATTGATTTTGTGGCATGTGCGTCTGGCCTGTCCATTGTCCGTATGAATGCCATGATGTACTTATTTCTTTGAAGTTTCGAACTTTGATTAAAAGGGCCATGCCAAAGAAAGTGTTTGAATTTGTTGGCACGCCCACTTTTTAGCGTCTGCCAAAATCTATATATGTATATATTCCTTTCTTCCGGTTTGAAGTTCACTATTTATCAGTAAGGCCGCTTTCAACTGTTTTTAATTATTAATACACTTTTATGTGAATTCTTAGCTAGTTTTTTTTTAACCAAATTAATTATATAAGCTATTTAAATTCTTTAAAATCATTGATTTGTGATAAAGAGTGATGAATAACGAAGGTGGCAAAATTTGAAAACACATTTCTCCATGACTCAACATTGCAACAAGTGACGCAATAAGATCGGTAAAAAGCGGACAAATGTACGTATGTATGTATGTGCATACATCCATGCCATATCATATATATACCTATGAGGCCTTCATATTATTTTGCCGGTATGTACATATATAGTATAGAACCGTATTTTATTCACACATGAAACGGTCGTTATCTACATATATAAACAATAAACCTACATGCAAAAAGATAAGATAAGATTTCATTTTTTTTTTTTTTTTTTTTTGTAAGATCAGAAAACATTTAATTCTTACATAAGCACATGCACTTGTAAAAAAAAAAGTAGATAAATAAGAGCAATAGAAATGAAGGCTTTACCACAACTGACGTAGCTCAAATACAGAAAAGCAGCAATCACCAGTAAATAAAACTTCATGTTGAGTATTTAAAACTTGCACAGTACAAATTGAATATTCTATACTATATCTTCTAGGCAAATCAATGCGATCGTATTGACGAATAGAACGTTACTGACTGCTGGTAACACTCGCTAAAGTATTTTAACGAGTTTGCCTTCTCGCTGTTGACGTTGACGAACCAATTCCAGAGCACATTAACGACAGGTTACCCCATTATTTTTACACTCGATCAAAAAGTGGATTCGGGGAATATCCCTCGTGTGTATCCACGTCAGGTGAACTGTTACACCCACCTTAGTTTTAGATACAAACACATTTGTATACCTTCTCTTGTTATTATAATTTTATTATTATTGCTTTTTCATGTTCTTCTAATAATATAACTGTATATATAAATAACTATAAAAGCTCGGAGTTAATAGCCGCTCCTTCTAGCTGACTAACTACATAGTTAATTTTAACATTTCATTACAAACATCGAATTTCTTTTGTGATCTTAACTTATCTAATAAATTAATTTGAAATTAAAATTATGTTAAGAACTTTCTCTTTTTTTGCCAAAATTATTTCAATTAAGGGATGGATTTCTCAAATATTTTAAATTGTAACTGAACTTTCTGACTATCGGAACTATCGATATTTCGGGTTCAACTATCGCAGGCCTTGCCATATGATAAAAAGTACGTGTTGAATCAGATGATTGACCAAACGTAGATTTATTACAATTTAAAGAAAACTTTTTTGATAATTCCGTGCTGTGTTTAATGAGTTCAGTTGCGAGAACAGCTAAAACAACAATAGCCGCGCCAATCACAGCATGACACTAATAGTGTGCGTCTGCGATTATTGGCAACGCCGCCACTACCACAATCGGCTCATCCAGCCGGCTACCGACACTGGCAAGAGCCGGGAAAAGTCTGTTCGCCGGCTGACATTGCGAGTCGATGCCATCACTGCCAACTATTGGCTGCAAGAGCTATTGCAGCAAAATGTGCTGCGTCATCAACTGGTGCGTAACCATGGAGTTCAGCTGTTATGGCTTCAGTTGCATCCACCGCAACGCGACACCATCGACTACAAATGGGCGGATATGCTGGCGCATACCATATGGGAGCACATCGAGGTGGAGCACCTAATGTCGTGGCTCTCTACGCTGGGTGGCGGCTTCTCTGCGCTGGGAGAACAGTTCGAACGTTGTGTAAGTGATGCACTGGACACTGGACACTGGACATTGTACCGATATCAAATAACCGACAATTGTCAAATTACAGGCTAAGACAGCGGGTAAAATCTCTCTACAGCAGCTTACGATTGGCATGCGTCTGGGCGATCCGTTTCTACAAGCACGTTGCAAGCTTTACTACAGCATATCGCTAATCCAGCGTGGGCAACTACGTCAGGCCAAAAACCTCATACGTGCCCAGTATCGATTCGCAAAGTTGCACGAGGAGCACGATCAGCGTTTGGTGCGCATGTGTCTGGGCATTTGGTTGCGCTTGCGTTTCGAGTATGAAGAGCGCCGGGGGCGTCGGTTAACTGGAAATTGTAACTCCGGGATGGTTGCTGTTGCTTAAGTTTATGTAGAAAATAAAGTCTTCTTGGGGTTTACTGCTAGTTGTTAAGAGGAAAAAAATATACAATTTACATATTCTAGCTTTGTGTTCAATATATTTATTTATGTATATTACATACATGTATATGCATGTATAAATATGTTTATATGTGTATGTATATGTACGTATCAAATGCGTTTCAACATTTCAACTGCGTTTGGCCGGCACCAAAATACGCAAAACTATTCTCTTCGCCATTGCAAAACATCCAAATATTGTTTACTTAAGCTACGCAGTTTTGTTTCTATGCATTTTAGGGGTAAATATAGATTAATTTATACGCTACCAAAAGAATTGACGTTAGATGAGTATATGTGCATATGTAGATATATAACAATATATATATATATATATATATATATACATATACATATGTATGTGTTGGTTCTAATGTGAGTCTTTAAACTGAATATCAGCGGAGCCAAGCTACATATATATACATACATATATGTATATATACAACGGCAAAAAAATATATTAAATTCTGGCTAGTTTTAAATTGGATTATCGCTGAAATTTTAAATATCATTTGTAAACCTTTAGATTATTGCTTGCTGTTCTAAATGGTTGTTACATATATATATATATATATATATATATACATATATATAGATACAGATGTATATGTATACATATATATAACGGAAAAAAAGTATATAAAAATCTGGCTAAATTTAAAAATTGGATTATCGCTGAAACTGAACATATATAATTTGCAGAATTTGTGGTATATTGCTTGCAGTTCTAACTAGTTGTTTTTGTTAGTTGTGTTCTTGTAAAGCTATTTCCTTTGGCTGGCGACCATTTATTGCGCCAGCGTGCCCATGGGATCCCAAGCGGGCAGCACGATTGGGTCCATGTCAAAAACTCGCATTACATCATCGGGCACAAACTTCTTATCGACGACAACCTCAAAGCCGAACTCCCTAAACCAATCGGCGCACATAACCAGATATCCCTTTTCTCCACGATCCTCGCCCCAGGAATTCTCGACGCGCAACTTCTGCGCATCCCCATTTTTCTGCAAAGCAAAACAACAATTAAGACAAATACATTATTAGGATAAAAAAAAGATTTGGTTCACTTACATCTACTGAGACTGCTGTAAAGACCATTGCGTGAGTCATGGCTGATTCACCATAAATAAGACGATCCGCCTTGGAGAATGTTGTTTGTATATCGATGTCGAAGACCAGCTTGAAATCGTGGCTGCACATTGATATGATAGAGATAGCATCATTTACACAGAAAAGAAAGAGAAGGTTGCATTTAATTAAATTGAAATGGATTTAAAGTACTTCAGCTAATTGCGGTACTTACACATCCACATCCTCAATGCCCTGCTTGGAAGCGAATCGCTTGCTAACCTCACATCCAAACCAGACAGCTTCGCCCGCTTTCAGGGATTTCGTGACCATGGACAGTAGCAGATCGACGTTCTGATTATTGTAAAGGACCGGCCGGCCGCCGACAACATTGCCCAAACAATCGACCGTGTAGACCTGATCGTAGCTGCTAGTGGGTCGCGGATCGGTGACCAGACACACCTTGTCCTCAACATTGAAATGGGGCTTTACGTAGCGTTCGTAGAACTCCAGCGAACTGATCGGGCCAATCGACTGATAGTTCTTCGACTTATCGTAGTACTCCCAAGTGAAGGTCTCGGCGGGTATGCCCAAGCAAATACCAACCACCTTGTAAATTTCGGCCATTTGCTCTTGAATTTTGCAGGCGATCTCCTCATCGCTGGGGTTCTTTTCCAGCAGTGCGCGCAGATGGCGCGCGTATTCGCGGAGCTGCAATCAGGGTTAAAAATGTGACATGTGACAAGACCAATTTACATGGAATATGGGAAGCTGGCACAAACCTTGCTCTTCAGTATGGCATTCATTCGTATGCTGGACTCGCAGCTAAAGCTCTCCGGAAAGCATTTCTTTGGCATCAGACCGTGTTTGGTTATTAAGTTGACCAGCATGTGCCACTGGCCGCCATCAGAGGTGGGATCGAGCAGCAGGAATGAGACGAGTCGGCCGTCCACCTTCTCCCCGCGCTTCGCCGTCTTCACGATGTTATTGAGAAAATAGTTGCAGCGCTCAATTTTGTCCCAATAGAAGAGGAACGCCTGCGAGAATTCGAACTCGTCCAGATTGTAGTTCTTCATGAAGGGCAGGCGTATGCAATTGAGCGCCGCAAACAACCAGCAGCGACCGGAGCTCCGCTGGTTGGTCACCGGCTTGCCCTCCGTTTCCACCTTGTAGTTGAACACATGATTGGTCGTTTCGAGCGTCTTGCGCGAGAGGCAAACATCGAACGGATCCACACGGGAGCACACGTTCTGGGCGAGCAGATTCTTTGGCTCGCTGTAAAAGTTCTCGCGCCACTTGGATAGCAATTCCTGCGTAATGGCACTTTGGTTGGCATCCTTAGCACCGTAACTGGTGCCATCGGTGGTGGTGTTGTTATTGCTGCTGTTGCCGCCACCTGGGATGATATCGTCAGCTGCAAGTATATCGGGTCTGGTAGTGTTAGTCGAATATAGTCCGACTGATCCTATATCTGGTGTTGCAGTTGAAACTGCTTGTACCGCCGCCTGTTCGACCTTCATTGAGCGTGCAAACCGATACACCACAAATTTGTTAAAGTCTGATACAAATACTTCGGTGACACATTTAACAATAACTGTTAGGTAGTCAAATACATACGCTTCAACATATTTTTATGTATATATGTGTGGTTCCAACCTGCCAAGTCGTCTAATTTAAAAAAAATTTACGTTTCCTTAGAAATAAAACAGTTCGATAACAATTTTATTATGTTGCCCAATGGCATACGAATAAAGGTATTCCCGAAAGTGTGTAAATTCAAATATGTTCTGATGTTGACATACTGACTGGTTTCAAAAAATGTTTAAGCGCCGAAACTGATTTTTTGTGTGAGCTTTAGAATCTCATTTATTTTTATTACAAATTGCACAAACATATGTATATATGTAACTTATTCTTATTAATTTCTTCTTCGTGCTATCTTGCACTACGTTTGTTTATATGGCTTTATCACATAGATCGATTATTTATTAAGTTTTGTTTTTTAAAAATTGATTTTACATTAATATTAATATTCGCTTCGATATTTGCTCTTGTTTGTAAGTTTTGATCATTTTATATTGTATACGATGTGAAATATCAGTATCGTAAATTCGTAAATAATCGAAAACCTATATATCGATACGCCATCAATATGAGAGAATATTCTCTAATAGATTCAAACTAGCGTTGTACAACGTGGTTCATTTGAAAAAGTTCAATCGTTCCATTTTTATTGAATGACCCAGACGTTCACGTAGCCTATCCCATTAATGAACGTTTGCCTTGTACGGTTATGTAACTAACATATAATTTATTTACAAATTAATGCTATTAAAATTATAATGTTGCTATATATTTATGGATAATTTAAAAACTTTTAAACTTAGCAAATTTAATAAACAGAAATTGCCTACGTAAAGAACGATGATCAAGAGCAAGATGAACTTTTAAAAGTGAGTAGTTCCATTCAATCCGAAAGAGTTCGATTTGATACAACTCTGATCCCAACACATGTATATATTTATGTAACACATATACATGCGGTTATGTACGTACGTATATATAATATACATACATACATCGAAAAAACTGATCGGCAATTGCGATGCACTCTTTTGTGCGTTATAACAATGCGTTGGGTGGGCGTGGTCGACTAATCAAAACAGTTGCGTGCTGCGCATAAGGCAAAATTGAATTACGCGCAGCGCTAGCAGCTGCAGCCCATTAATTGTGCGCGGATATTTATGTGTATGTATGTATGTATGTATGTACATGTGCTTGTTGCACTTTGGAGCAATGAGTGTACATTTTCTGCTGTGTCGTTTGCTTTGTTTCGAGAAGCAGCAAAAGATGTCGCCCCCGCCATGCCAACTGTATTATAAGATTTCTTGAGTATCGCTGCGGGAGTATGCATGTACACATACAATGTACAAACTGTATGTGTGTAAATTTGCTAAGTGTATGTGAAAGAGAGGGAGTCTACCTCTACCTGCGAGTGCAAAAGCAACTCTATCTTCTGTATAATAACAAAAAGCAACACTTGGTCATACTGCAATACAAACTAGAGTAAACAGAAATGAAGCAGTTGCCGTTATTGATAAGAATTCCACAGAGTGGCCATATACAAATGTATATATGTAAGAGCATACATACGACTATTTAGGCAATAATCGTAAAGTACAACTAAATCAGATTTTATTTTATTGGTCGGATTGTTTATATCTCGACTGCGAAGAGTTGAGCAACAAACAACGTTAAACGTAGCGCCAAATGAAGCGATGATGCAGTGCACTTAAACCAGTTTAACGGCACTTACACATACACATACAACTGTTAGTGGAGATGGAAGCAACCGAAGGAGGGCAATATGCCGTTTTAAACTTTCGCGCAAGCCGGCGTGCTGCTCGCGGCTGGCATAAATCTAAACAAACCAACAGAAAGGGTTAACAGAAAAAAATAAAAAAAGGCAGCAAAAGCAAAAGCAAAAACTTGTTTGCCAAGCTTTTGCGCGAGTACATCAAGTGGATGGTGTGTGTCCGGGAGAGGGGAAGGGGGTGTGGTTGGCAAACCAGCACGGCAAAAACAAACAAAATTTGGGTGAAATTTTACTTTCGTTGTCGTTGCTGCCGTATTGGGGCGTCAGCAAGTTGGTTCTCGCTCGCTTCCGCATAAAATGAAACGGGAACGGCATCGTTGAGCGATGCCTGCACCAGAGCCCAAAGCAATTACAGCGACAGCAACACTTTTCTTGGGCTGTCGCATTTTCTTGCACTGCTGCTGCTGCTGCTGTAGGCAATTATTTTATAATTTTTGCGTATTGTTTGCTGTTTCTGTAGCTCACTATTACACTTACACATTTTGGGTTTGGAACGTTTTTAATCAGTAGTCGTTTGGAAATGCTTTCAACTTGCTTCGATTCACTTCACACTATTTGCTCGTATTGTACATATATTCTTTTTTTTTGTTTTCTTGTTTAATTTTTTAATGTGTGTGCACTGCAAGCTACTATTGTAGACTGCTAATTTTGTTCTATTTAGTTGCTATTTTTATTTACTGATGAGAAAAATGGAAATGATAATGTTTGGCTTTAGCCCGAACCACGAAAACTGAGTCCAAGGCAAATGGTAAGTATCGATACCGCGATAGCTCGTCAAGGCTGCCAGATCGCATTTTCGATGTATCGATATATCGATATTTCAAACAGCAATTAATTGATATGTTTGCAGCTTCCTGCTGCCTGTTGTTGCTTTGTCGCGTTGTTGTTGCTGCTGCTGCCTGCCCGCCTGCCTGACTGCGCCGACTGAACTGCGAGCAGGTCGCGAATTTTGAAATCGCTCTGTTCACGCTGTTCGCTGCCTAAAAGCTGGGCAACAAAAAAAAAAAAAACAGAAGAAACACAAAAACAAAAAAATAAATTTGGAACGTGCCTACCAATTAACGAATCTCGATCAAGTTCGTCACTTTCCAAGACCGCCAAGATGAGCGCCAGCAACGACGACGCCCCCGAGGACTCCTCATTGTTTCAATACTACATACAAAAGTGTTACGTGCTGCCCTTGGAGCTCAAGAACGACATTATCTATTGCCAGCGTGCAATGCGCGACTTTCTCAAAGTGCACGGGGTGAGTAACAGCAAAGCAACTACAAACAAGCAAAAACCAGCCTGTGTGACCGTTGGCTAACTCCAACTTCTGTTCCCCGCTATCTTCCTTCACCTCAATGGAATGGCAGCTGGTGTCCGACGTCTTCAAGGAGCAGGCCGATGCGGTAAGTGCTCCTATTTTTTTTTTCTTCTTAATTGTTGTCCTGCATTACGCACATCGGGCATATGTATGTATAGATAGGTATGCGCACGTATATAAATATATACATATAGGAATATATATGCTTGCATATTTTCTTTGTTTGGAGTAGCTTAATGTGTCCAGCGAGCAATAAAGGTAGCAGAGGCAGAGGCAGCTGATAAAGCAGCAGGGCTGCCAACTCTAACCAGCACAGTCCGCACCACACATGTCCGCTCACTTTGGGCTTTACAGCCCCGTTATCCAAATACCATTACAAATGCTGTTTTCTTAATTAATTTTCAATTTTTTCCGCTGGTTATTATTTTGTTTTTGTTAGAGATGAGCGCGTGTCGTCAGGAGCATTAAAATAAATACATAAAAAAATGGTGAACGCCTAAATGAATTTCTAAAAAAAAAAATTAGAATGAAAAGAAATAAATGAATTAAATATGAATTTCGATTATTCTATATGTATGTATATACCATTATTATGTATGTATGTGTGCAAATGACAACAGGTATTTAGGAGTTTTGCATATTGGCTTTTCGTGAAAATCAAGAAAAGGGGTATATAAAAATGTAATTGACAAAAGCAGGCCCCTCAAATTGATTTTGGCGTGGAACAGAGAAAAGAAGCCCAAAGTGCGCAGCAAGCGCTACGTATGATGTGTGAGTGTTTGTGTGTGTGTGTGTATTCATGTACATACGCATACAGAAGTCGATATATGTATATGTTACAGCTATGCTACAGGGTATCTACAAGATCGGACACTTACGTGTTTTTTTTATATCAATATACACGTTTTCGTTGTCTTTTATATTTATAAATATTTGATCGCATTCTTGTTATACTCGAATAATATCTCAATTCATTAGTTGGTTGTGCAACAAGAGTTTGCGATACGTGTTATATAAAAGTAAGTAAGTGTCTTCGGCTAGCAGATGCTCTGTATTTGTGCAAACTATTAGTGGGCTTATATACCCAATTTGGTGGCTCTCATTTTTTTTAGTCTCTGTGCTTATAAAAAACCACGTGAAAAACTAATATTTATCGAGTTTGGTACAATTTCAAAGAATCTTGATATCATACTCTGTTTTGCACAAAACGATTATATTAATTTTTCAATTCGTACAGGGTATAAAAATACAACACGCGTCACAATCGTGCTTGTTTTATTTGATTTCAAGTCGAATATGCGTTGTTGTTGTTGTTTTATGACACTTAGTCATGTGCTTTCGATTAAGTTAAAAGTTATGAAAAAAAATATATGAAAATTAATTATATAATATAAAATCTCGCATAATCCCCATGCAGGATCCAGTGCAGATGCAGCGCATTCTCGATGAACTGGAGTCGGAGGTGTTCGAGATAAATGCGGAGCAGCAATTTTTAATGCTGCGTCTGGAGCATCACCTCGATAGCTTCTATAAGAAACTGGAGGAGAACAACATTCGGACTGTACCTGAGCTGGGAAATGAGTACATATCCAGCTTGCTAGTGCCTTTGATCAGCGATGCCAGCTACAAGATCTGTCCGCAGTCGGTGTTGACACGCGACAGCGAGGAGATGCTTATACGGAAGCATTTCCTCATCTCTCAGGACGAGGAGGCTGGCGTTGAGCCGCTGAAGCTCAGCGAGCTGGACGACAATGTGCCTCTGATGCTCGTCAACCCACCAACAACAGCAACAACAACAACTGCCGCCAGTCAGGGCGTCAAGGAATCCGCCAGCGACGAACCGAAGCTGCTCGACGAACCCGAATCTGGTGGCAGCCGACTCATGACGCTGTCGCCATCGCCACCGCCATCAGCGGTGCAACCGCAGTCGGACCAATCCCGATCGCCGGAGCTGTCCAAAAAGGAGCGGTCGCTGCTAATACCGCGTGGCCCGCAGACAGCCGATGAGCTATCGCCGTCAAAGCAAGTGCCGCCACCACCGCCGCCACCGCCGCTGGTTGCATCCAAGCAGCGTGCACCGCGTACGGAAGCTAAGCAGGCGGTGAAACGCATTTCGTCATCGCCGCCGCCGCTGGCCCCGATTACAACAAAGGCGCCGCTGGCGACAGACCTGGAGGTGGTCGCACAGAGCCGCATGAATCTGCGCCAGGCGCTGCGTCGTGCGCGCAAAACGAAACAGCAGCCGCGCCACTTCGATGAGGAGGATGTGCTCGAGCTGCCCGCTGACAAGGCGGCGGAGAGTCCGCAATCGCTGGCCACAGCGGCCATTAAAAGCAAATCAGGCAAGCCATTGGATGCAACAGCAACAGCTGCAGCAGCAACCGCAACTGCAGCAGTGGCGGCTCCTATCGCTTCGGCACCGATAGCCAAAAGGCCAGCGCCGCAGCCGTCAAACAAACAGTACAAGACACGGAATGCGCATGGCGCAGGACGCAAACCGATGACGCCGCCGCTGCCTCTGGTGGCCACGCAGCAGGCGGCGACTGCGGCTGGAGCGTGTACATCAGCAGCATCAGCAAGTGCTGGTGGCTCATCTGGTTCGTCGGGCTCCTCAGACGATTCGCACCAGGAGCTGGAGCTGGAGCAGCAGCGTCTGTGCGCCTCGGCGGCGCAGTGGCGCGATGAGCCGCGCGAGACGCGTGTGACGCCCACCGAATACGGGCGCGAGCATTTCCTACGCCTGTTCGGACTCTACACGCACGAAGTGGTCAAAAAGTTGTGCCAGCGCCATTCCAAGCGCAAGCGTCGAACCGTCCAAAATGCAAGCGGCGTTGACTTTCACTACGGCCAGCAGCTGGCCGCCATCGATGCGGTGCGTCAAAAGAAGCTCAAGGATAAGCCGGAGTTTCTGCTGTCGCCCAAGGATAAGCGTCTGCAGGCCAAAAAGGCCCACAAAGCCGCCGCCGCGGCTGCTGCTGCGGCCAATCGCAAGAGCAAAAGCAAAACGCCTGAAAAATTGGAGGATGCTTTGCTCAACGGCCAGCCGGAAGTTGGTAAACACAAGAGGTGCAAGGAGTGCAAGAAGCGTGTGGGTAAGTTTCCATCTATAGATAACGGGACTAGACCATATTAGTCATATATAGAACTGCCCTAGACAGCTTCCTTATCTCGTATATTTTGCTTAGTGCTTTAGGATTGAGAGTGACGAAATTTTATCTAAGTTAAGGCAGACAGCGTTAAAACAAAGCAAACTTTACGTTAGTGTACTAATAACAAAATAATGCTATATATATTTATAAATTTTTCCTATACTTCCTATATACATATGTGTAGCATATAAATAATATTCCATGTCAGTTTTGTATTCAAGAAAATGTGTGTAGCTTGTAAATTGTCTAAAAGGCAATTTAGGCCTCTCTATGCGCTTCTCATGAATTCAAGTAATTCCTCTAGACTTGTAATGCTTTCGATAATGTGAGTGTGTGTTTTATTTAGAAGCTTTTTTCTTTTTTTATTGTAAGTGAGTCGCTTTTTCGATTTCAACACTTACTCTTTCCTTGACTATTTTTCTCTGCCAACTAACTGAGAAATAAACTCTTAACCTGATAATACAATGCAATGAAATGAAAGACAACCGAAAATAAAAGAAAGTCTATATTAAAACAATTTACTTTAATTACAGATAATTTGCTAACATGTCAGAGCTGCCACGGACACTATCATCTGGATTGTCACGAGGAACACAAAGCAAGGACACCGCTGCCGGTGTTGTCGCAGTTGAGCAGCCGATGTCCGCAGTGCCTGCCTGATTGGTCATTGTCTGGCAGGGGGGCTAAATGTGCTTCGTACTAGTTGCTAAGATTTGTTTTTATATTGAAAGTGGCGGCAGTTGTTGTTGCTCCCGTGTGGGCTCGCTCGCCGTTTGTTGTACAGTGTATCCTGATCGTTGTATCCTACATATGTTTGTACATATATATTTTCAATTTTTCTCTTCTTTTATTTTGTTTTTTTTTTTTTTTGCCACAAAGATGGGGTCTTTATTTTCCTTTCTTTTGTTCGAACTTGTAAACAGACATATGTATTTAAATTGAAAAAGTACGTATATTGATGTCGAAGAAAGAATTCAATGGACAGATGTACAATCAGTTGTTTTCCATACATACATGCATATGTACGTTTCAAAATGAAAGTCAAAATGGATTTATGTACATACGTAATACGTTTATACTATGTTTTCTTATTATTTAACGGATGAAAAATAAAAATAAAATGTTTACCGCCTAGTTTTCTAATTCTTTTGTCAATTGAGAAACGCCCAATATTGGTGATATGCTTCAGGAATCCAAGTATCGATACCAGTTAAAGGAGCAGCTTCACTAGATGAGTACATTATTTTGCTGCTCGAGCATCCTGGAAAGTGCTTCAAAACGTGCAATGAGAGCTGGTAAACAATTATCTTTTAATTACATAGGTAAAATTGTAGGATTATACAAAAAAGTTTGGAGATACATTTGCTCGAGTATTATATTTTTTATACTAACAGTGGGAATTGTCAAAAATATTGACAAGCTAAGTTAGTAGGCGAAATAGTTAAACGTCAGTCGTACATATTTTCATTGAATTCGCATGTAATTCTTAATCGCGTTGTGGGTTTAAAAATTTTTAGTTTTTTTTGGCGCTAATTGTTGCCAGCGTTTGCATTGGAGTTAATAGCGAAAAAATGAAAGTGAATGTGGTCAGCCCTGGTAACGCTAGAACCCAACATTTGATGGGCTGGCAACGCTGGCAAGAAAACCGCGAAAATTTCAATACTCTTAAAACAACGGTACTTTGGGCTAATGAGCAATTGTATTAAGACACTTCAAATATATAAAAATATATATATACATGTATATGTGTGTGTGTATGTATGTGTGATTATTTTGTTTGCCTGCCATTTTGAGGTCGAAGCAGCCCTTTTTATTGCCAAAGAAACAACTCCAGTCGTGCATACTCGAGCTAAATGAACATGAGCTTAAGTCTAAATGAGAACCCCCTTAGACGAGAGAAGAAGGCAGAGACGGTTCACAACTTTGAGAATGTGAAGGAGCTGACGACCATTCTACCAGAGTCAATGGCCAAGGAGCTTTTCATGGCCAATCTGGGCATGACCAAGGTAACGAACACATCAGAGACGCTCAGCAGCAGCAGCACACGTACACACAGTTCCAGGCAAACCAGGCAGACGCTGCGCGAGGAGCGCTGCAATCCCTATGGCATGCTGCACAGCGTAAGTAAAATCCAAACCCATTGCCAAGCAAAAATATTCACATCGCATATTTCTTTTGTGACAGAATTTGGTGCAGGTACATCGTCGAATCTCTGCAGCGCTGGACAACGAACGCGAACTAATGCAACAAGAGCTACAACAGCCGCGCCAAGAGCCGCTGCACAAGATGATACTCTGGCTGATGGATCTGCCGCAACGATTCGAGTTATCGCGTCTTTCCTTCTCGGCGCTGCGATGCAACGAGTGCTATTTGTGCGAGGGTGTCGAGTATCCTTGTGTACGTTGCCGGCAGCAGTTCCACCAGGAGTGCCATGCCGACCAGGGCCGCCGGCAGCCACATCGCCTGTGCCCGTCCTGCACGCGCCAGACATCTCGCCAAAGCCAAAGCAATGATTGCGTGTAGCCAGAAAAGAGTCACAGCGATAACGATTAATACGTTTAATTGCCATGTTCCTACAAAATCAATGCCAAGCATTGCAAATACATTTACAATTTACTATTAGAGAATTGCCGATGCCCAAACAGTCAGAGCAGCCAAACTGATCATCAGAAGCGTCGGCGGCGGCTGCCAACGTCCATTAGCCCCATTACAGAGATCGCCCTGGCAGAAACACATGTACACCTTCTTGTAATTGTAGATTGTGTCCGCGCACCGATCCATATTGTCATCGGGTCCGCGCTGCACGCACATGCGCTGTATAGCGAGATCGTAGTCTGCAGTTTCAAATTGAAACGGAAGCATTAGCATTTGATATTGATGAAAGGTGTATTGGGGGGATCTCACCGTCAAGCGCATATGTGCCGCCGCCCTCGATCACCTTGCCGCACCAGCCGCTGGCGCAGGGGATGGCGGCGAGGCCTGGTTCTCTGTCCACGTCGGTCGCGTTGAAACTAAATGGATCCTTGCAGCTGCCTAGTTCGCCGCGGGAGCGGCACTGATAGCAGCGACGCAGCAGCGCTGCCAACAAAGAGAAAATTAGGTGAATTTTTCCTTTTTTTTTGTAGTTTTTTTTTTTTAAATGCATTACGCACCCGCACGCACACATGCGCAGTTGCAATTCGAGTAACAGTTACTGTTACAGTTACGTGTGCGTGCGTGTATCGAACAAAAGACTTCAATGAGCAACGAACTTGCGTAAAATGGACTTACCGTTGATCTGTGGCGCATTACTAGCGATTATTGCGAATATCACAGTTAAAATGAACACAGAGGCTTGCATTTGAAATAAGTATTTAAATTGTTGTGTTTATGAGTTAAATGTAGTGAGAGTTTACGTTCTTTTTGTTGTGTATTTCTTGTTGTTGTATTAGGACCAAGGCTGCCACTTGGCAATGAATAACTTTCGCGAAATGCAACAGTGTGTTTAATGTTGCCAGACATTTAGAATTAGGACTGCGTCTGGCAGCACTAGTATAAATTTTCCCATTTTGGCATAGTGTGTACACACTGTGTTCAGTTTCGTTGTATTATTTCAGCGAAAAATTCATCATCTCAATATCGGGCGTAAATTTTGTTGTTGTTATTTTTATTCAGTAAAAAAGCTTGTTAACAAAGTAACGAACGTCAGATGCAGTAATTCACACGCTAAACTTCATATCTAGTGCCACGGATCAAATTTGTCAGCGGCGTGCACAATAATAACTCGAGTAAAAGCTGCAGTACGTAAAAAAAAGAAAGAAGCGAAAAAACAAAGCAAACGCAAAAAATATTGCAAATTTTTTGAAGACAGCGAGACAGCAGGCAGCAGCAGCAGACAGCAGCAGCAGTAGCAGGAAACAATAAAATATTTAAATAGAAATAATCTGCGTGTTTGTCATTCCGTCAAATCGCGAAGTCGCCGTCGGCGTCGACGTCGCTGCTGCTGCTCCTCTGCAACGTAACCATAAACGCAAACAAAACGGAGTAGCGGAAGCGTCGCTGCTGGCGTAGGCGTTACTAAACCAGGCACCTTGCAGCCGCTGCCCGCTGTCGCCAAGTTCAATGCAACTGTTTTTGTTTTTGTTATTACTTCTGTGTGCGTGTGTGTGTCTCTGTGTATGTTGGTGTTGATCTAATATTTTACGTGCATCCCGCAGCAGCTGCCCACTGAACCCACAGCAACAAGCGAGAGGGCAAGAGCAGAGGCCTGGCGCAGCTATTAACCAACACTGCAATGGCACTGGACAGCGGCACGCAAACGATGACGGCCAGCAATGCGCTGACATCATCCTTCACGACGAAAAAGAAGGATGCCGCCGACAAGGAGAACCTCTGGTGAGTTGGGCTTCTAGCTCGCTGATTTTAGCAATTGTCTGGGTGGGGGCAAAACAGCTGCTTATGGCCATCTATTGACTTTCTTTAGCTGACGTTTGCAATAAATTTTGGTTACTGCCGTCTCGCTTTTGCTTCATGTGTGCATGTGTGTGGGTGTGCATAGGCACCGGCTGCAGGTGCTATTCACCACACCCAACACATCGTTTACTTGGGGCAAAAAAGCAGCTGATTGTATGCCGCTGTTAAATTTTAGTGCATGTTGTCATTTTGTACAACAGTCGCCTAACCTCAAATCACGTTTGGCTCACTTACACTTCAACACACACACACACACATCATATATATTATTTTTTGGCAATTTTCTCTTGTGCTAATTTAATGAATTTGTGGCATAAACACAATTTTAACGCTAAAACAACAAATTTAATAGTGCAGCATGTGTGTGTGGGAAAGAGAAAGAGAGCGAGAGAAAGAGCGAGCGCTTACTTACGGAATGATTCATAAAGTAGCAGAATCGAGGGCAGCGTCGTCGGCTGCGCAGTCGGCAGCGCGCACCTTTTGCTTTATCAATTTTTGTGTTATGTCTAATAGGCAAAACACACATACATGCGAACCACACGCGCACACACACATGTGCACTTTGCAAAATCATAAGCCGAGCTATCGATAGTTCGACTTGGACTGTTGACAATCCAATTGGAATTTGCATTGCCCAATCAGCGAAGAGTTGCGTTAAGTCGCTTGTGTCTGTACGTGTGTGTGTGTGTGCGTATGCGTGTAGACGATGTTGTCATCGCTCAAATATGTACACAGTCGACCGTCAGGGGGCGCGCATGTGCAGAGCGTCTTAAGACGCAGATCGATTTCTAGCAAAAAACTGAAAAATCTATTTACATTAGTTAGAAAATTACCAAAACAATTGGGGATAGAGTTAATGCCGTGATAGTTGATACGATTTACAAGCTCACCAACTTCGGTCAATGGTAAAATGTGTTATTGTTTTTCTGTTGTTTACCTTTGTTTACACAAAAATGTTGTTCTCTTTCACGATAAAGTTTCAGTTTTATATCAGGCCTGGTATCGGGTTCCTAAGTATGCCTTAATAAGGTGTTTTAGTTGAGTTTAACACCTTTATATAGTTTACACTTTGTTATCGTTAATCAAAAAATGATTATTGCTCAATTTGTATACATATATTTGGGTATTTGTTTGGTTTATACCAACGGTCGGATTTACAACATGGGTCAAGAATTGCAAACTCGCTAACATTTTATTAGATCGATTTTCTTTCTTAATTATCGGTTATCGATAGTTGTTGAGTTTAAAATTCATATATGTATTTCTGTCTTCGTCAATATTCAGTTATCAGCTATCAACAAAAACGGTTATAATCGATAATTATATATATATATATTTGAGTATTCGTTAGGTTTCGAACATTTTCTACATATTTTCGATGAAAACATCGTCGTTATCGTTGTCCTCGTCGTTATCGATATGTATCGATGCTCGTTGCTGTTGTTTATCGAAGTTGTTTTGTATGCGCTCCAACAAATCGGTGGCCACCAACGCAAAATCTTCCCACAATGCATCGGGCGCCACATCCTCTGCTTCCAGCTGTAAATCGACGTTCGGTTTTCGCTCTTTGCCCGGCTGCTCCTGTTCCTCCTGTTCCGGCTCCGCATCGTCGTTGGCCGTCAGACGGTCTTCATCCAGATAATCGGCCAGCAGATCGCTGACATCGTCGAGAATGCCGCCATTTTGGCACAGAGCCGTCGCGCATTGGCCATCGATCAGCAGATTCCACATCGCCTGGCACACGATGTTGGCCAGAAACCAATCCTCCTGCTCGAGTGCGCCGCGCAGCAGAAGCTCCAACAGCTCAGCGCCGCGCAGCTGCAGAAACGGCGACCGCTGCTCACCATCGCCCAGCAGATTCACCAGCACACCGATCGCACAGGTGCGCAGCTCATAATCCTGTCCGCTCGCCTGCCGCGTCAGCTGCTGCACAATCAGCGGCAAGCCGCCGGCGGCGCAGAAACAGCGACGCGCCAGCTCATTGCGGGTGAGATTGCCCAGGACGCGGGCCAGCTCCACCTTGGTGGGCACACTCTGCGCCTGGCAACGCTCCAAAGCAGCTGCCAGCGCCGTCGACAGTTCGGCAATGAGGCTGTGCAGCGAACCAGGCGCCGCCTCCGTTGTTGTTGTTATTGTTGTTGGTGACATTTGATTCTCCTGGTAGAAGCACAAATTGTGCAGTGCGCCCAGCGTGGCATGCAACAGCTCCAGCAGTTCTGCCTTCGACGCCGACTGCGTTGTTGTGTCCAGAGCCGCGGCGGCGTTCTGCAGCAGACGCAACAGCACCGCGCCCAAAGCGTGCACATTGCCCAGACCGGCGCCCACCTCAGCGTTGACGCTCATGTTGGCCACGACACGGATCAGCTTGATTTGGGCATCCAGCAGTGCCTCGCTGGACGGGGAGCGCTCGCTTAGCTGCTGCAGCACGTTCAGCAGATACTCCATGGCCACATCGTTGTGATAGTACTGCAATCGGAACGGAAACACAGATCGAGAATAGATCAATATGCATATCGGAAATCCAAGCAAAAAAATATACATTATAAAATAACAAAACATTCGCATGGAAGAATGAAAATCAAAGCGGAAAAAAAGTTTTATAAAACTTAATATCTTAAATTGCACACAATTTTATGAGAAATAGTAATTGATTAAAATAAAATATATACTAATACAATTTTGATATAATATATTAAAAGCATAAAAGCTATAAGAAATTAAAAAAAGTAAAACTAAATTTAAGATAGCTTAAAAAATATAATACAAATATTAAAGGCTATCCGCTATATAATATTTAAAACAATATTAAAACAACATTTTAAACATTATGCAAATAATGTATTAAAATCATTTAAACTATCAAAATTGAATTATAAATTTTGAATAGTTTTAAAAATAAATTTTTTAAACAATAATAGAAGACATCAATATTCAACTTTTAATAAAATAAAACACTTTACAAAATAAAAGAAAATAAATTAACTTCAAAAATAAATGAAAAAATATAAATAATTCAAATATAAAATGATGCAGTAAACTAACCAACAATATAACAATAACAATTTATGTGTTCACCCACCTGGGCACGCGCCGATTCGTGCTTGGCCAGAATGTTGCCCAGCATATAGCCCAGACGGCTGAGCACCGCCAACGGACGTTCGCCGCACTGATCGCCCTGGGAGTACGGGCCCAGCAGCATTCCGATGCGGGCCGCATAGTTGAGCAGCGTTTCGCAGCACTCCACATCTTCAGACAGCACGCTAAACGGTAGCGGAATAGAAGCGTGAACACAAAGTGGATACATAAATTGAAGTTGTTGGATACCTCAGAGTGCGCACCACATTGGCCTGCACCTCCAGTTCGCCCATGGAGATCTCGGCGGCGCGTATCAGATGCGGACACGCCAGCTGCAGCTGCAGCTGCAGGCGCTGCTGTTGCTGGGCAACGTCTGCGAGAGCGCGCAGCGCCGCCGACAGCTGGTAGAGCGTGTGCAGCGGCGGCCCGCTGAGGCGGCGTGTGGCGCCCGCCTCGTTCAGCATTTGTAGATGAAGGATCATCAGCTCAACGGCGCCATGGCGGGCAAGACGCGACACTAGCGTCTGTTGGCCATTCAGTTTGCGCGGATCCTGCGCTGTTGTTGCTGTTGCTGGTTTTGTTGTTGTTGTCAGAGCTGTGGCTGCTACAATCGTTGCGTGCGCTGGCGGCGGCGGCGGCAGCGCCTCCAGGCCGGCGGCCCAGTTGCGATTGAGCGCATCGTCGCGCTCCTGAGCGCTGCTGGCGGTGAGAAAACGTATGCAGCCATACGCATAAATGCATGCCTCCGGATCGTCCAGCGGCGAAGCGTGGCCCAAACCATCGATCAGCAGCTCCAGCACGTCGTTCTCGTGGAACAGTCCGTCGTGCTGCTCGTTTCGAGCCACTTTGAAGATGAGCTTGCAGGCGCCCGTTAAATTGCTGCCCGTTACGCGTAACTGTAAAAGACGGAAATCGAAAATACAAAATATCGATTAAGCTTATGAATATCCACATTCGATAAGATTTTTGATTAAAGTCGCGTATGAATTAAATTTGATAATCAAATTCCAAGTGTCTTGTTTCTAAAACAAACATTTTATGCAAACAGATCGATTAATATCGAAACGTGCACAAAATGTGCTATATTTTTAATCAATCAACTATACATGAATGCATTATCAGTTCGATCAGCTGGGTTAGAAAGATATTTTAGGTAAATTAGATCGATAAATATCGAAGTGTGCACAGCTTTTAAAATGAGAATAATCGATTATACCTGAATGTATTTAACTGATATACATAAATGATCGTTGCTATCGTTATCGCAAAATTAGTGAGTCTCGAATCAAACCGGAGGAATTCCAAGAACTTACCGCAAGGACGACACGTGCCACAGCCAAAAGGACACGTGGCGCTGTGCACTCAACGAGGCCATAGAGGCCGCCCAGGATAAAGCCGCGCTTAAAGTTGCGCTCCTGCTTCCGCACGCGCGTGTACAGCTCCAGCAAAATCTACACGAAATAGAAAGCGAACAGAACCTCAAAATTTCGAATAGCCGAATAGATGTCCTCTCACACCCACCGCATTGATGTGCTGCACGGTCTCCCCGCTGCACTCCTTGAGTCCGGCATGCTGCTTCAGCATCTCGATGAGCGTCTCCGAGCTGCACTGGCCGAGCAGAGCGCCGTTACGTGTGGGCGGCGTTGCGGTCGCCGCCGCGCCCGACAGTGCCGGCAATTGACGCGGCGGCGCCAGTTTGCCGTTTGTTGTCAGATTGTTCACCTGGCGACGATGCAACAGCAGCTCGGTGCTCGCAGCTGGTGTCGGCGGTGTCAGCGGCTTGTGCTGTTCGCTCTGCAGATATCGCATGCTGTGAACGGTAAGCAGGGAGCAGTAAATTGGAGTCGATATCGTTTAGACGCCCGTTTACTTACGAAAAGGCGCTGGGCGGACGGCCGGCCAGTGCCACCTTGCCATAGAGGACGCGTCCAGGCTCGCGCGGTGTTATCGGTCGTCTCGTGCTGACCAAACGGGCACCGCCAACAGCTGCCAACGCTGCTGACGCCGCGGACAGATCACCCAAATAGTGTTTTGCCTCGCTGATGAGTTCAGCGGACGTTTTGCGTCTGCCCATGCCAGCGCCCGCGCCCAGACCCAATCGCTGTAATGTGTGCTCGCTCGCGTCATCACCGACGCTGGTCGCCAGCCGCTCCTGTTGCTGTTGCTGTTTTTTGGCCAACTCCTGTTTTGTTTGCGCCGCCGTTGGCTGGGCGCGTGTCTCGCTGCGCGACCGTCGCTTCAGCAGCAGACTCATCGTTGCCAATTCGAAAGAATCGCACTTTAGTTTTGGAACTGGTGGAAATCGCGGACTGTGGTCCGGCACGGAACGATTTGTGGTCCAGAAGAAGTTACGCGTGGCTCTGACAAAGTGCGCTTTGCTAATGCCAGATGTGCTGCCGCCTGGCTGGCCTGTTGGCCTGCCTTTCGACCAGGCGAACTGAAAAAGCTTGGAAAATAATTTTTCGTTTGGGCCTTTCGTGCACCATGCCAACCAGCGTGGAACAGGGGGCACAGCCGGGAGGGTAGCACTGCTGCCGGGTTGTTTGCATGTCAAGTGTGAAGCGAGCGAACGAGCGAGCGAGCCAACCCCCCTAGACAAAAGCCACCCGATGCACAGTGGAACAAAAGTTGCAATTATTTATGTGTATACTGTGTGTAGTATATATATATATATATATATATATATATAGGATGTATACAAATACATAAAATACGCAATAAAATGCTGCTCAAATGTGAAATTTATAAAATATAGCATGGAAGCAGATAGATATAGCAAGCAGAAGTTTGTTGTCTTGTTCATTTATAGAGTTTTAATTTTTCCGAAATTCATGTATATCTAACATGATCTATTTTTAATATTTAAAAAGAATTTTGGATTTTATTCCAATAAAAATTTTTTTTTTTAAATATTTGAAAAATATATTTAAAAAAAAGCAAGTTGAAGGTTTCAAAGAAAATTTTGCGTATTTCTTGTCCTATAAAATGTTATTATAATTCGTTAATTGGAATAATTTAAACAATTTCGTATTAAAACGCACTTTACGTAAACACATTAGCATTTCTCATAGCTTTCAAAGCACTGTGCACTGTGCAACAACTTTGTACACACTATAGATGAGGATAGTTAAAAGCTAAAAGTCAAAAAGCGGGCAATCGATATTCGCAGTTCGCAGCTCGCAGTTTTTGGCACGAAAGGAGCTGCCGTCCAGTTGGCTCAGTTAAGTAACTGCCATTTGCATGTCATACAGTTAGTCATTCAGTCAGTCCGTTGAGTCAGTTGGCCAGTTAGTCAGTAAATAAGTGGGTGAAATAGTGAGTGAGTCAGTTGGTAAGTTGGTCGCCAGTGTCCCATTTTCAATCGAAATGTTTAATTGAATTTAATTGAATTGCATAAATGTCGCAACTGAAATTGCAAGGGTCTTAAAAAAATATATATATACGTCTTGAACTATATACAAACTAAACTGGACTGAAGAAACCAAGTTAGCCTCATAAATAGCAAAGGGATGCAATTAGTTTGATTACATGGCATGACACAGTGCTGAGAATTGTGGTTTATGGCTACGGGGAGGGGCGAAGACGAGGACGAGGACTAGGACGAGAAAGGGGAGAGGTTCGGGGATGGGGACGTATACGGGTTGCCAATAGATGTGGCTGTCCGGGCTTTGTTGACACGAAATTGGGGCAGCGTTAATGTAGATTGCAAAATTTTGATAGCCAACGGAATTGACCCAATTCGTTCTTCTCGTTGCAGGTCAGCGATATTGAATGAAGTACAAACACAAGGCAGCACAAAACTACCGTCAAATAAATCTGTACTAGTATTAGGCGATAATGCCACTGGTAAGACGACGCTCATTGCCAAGCTACAGGGCGTTGAGGATCCGAAGAAGGGCTCCGGCCTGGAGTATGCCTACATTGATGTCAAGGACGAGTATAGAGACGGTAAGTTTGTGCAGCACATATCAAATATTAATTATGTTTAATTTAAAAATAAATTATTTATGCCGTATTATTGCAGACATGACGCGCCTGAGCGTTTGGGTACTGGATGGCGATCCAGGACACACAAACCTGCTGCACTATGCGCTTAACGAAACGAATTATGCACACACCCTCGTCATATTAACAGTCTCGATGACACAGCCGTGGGGCTGGCTCGAGCAGCTCAATCAATGGATCAAGGTGCTTGCCCAGCACATTGAGAGCCTGCAATTAGATCCCAAAGAGAAGGAGGCGGCACGACAGCGTCTGGCAACGACGTGGCAAAGCTACTGCGAGGTGGGCGATGATCTGGATCCCGGTTCGCCGGTTAAACGCACCATGCACAACAATTCGATCGATGAGGATGATCTGTTGCCGCTGACAGAGGACGCACTAATAACAAATCTGGGCCTGGACATTGTTGTTGTCGTCACAAAGGTATGCATACACATACCAATGCATCATTAAATTTATTTATATATATATTGTGGTTTTGCCGCCCAGACGGACTACATGTCAACACTGGAGAAGGAGTACGAGTACCGCGACGAGCATTTCGATTTTATACAGCAATGGATACGAAACTTTTGTCTGCGGCACGGCACCTCCCTCTTCTACACGAGCGTGAAAGAGGACAAAAACTGTGATCTCCTTTACAAATATCTAACGCATCGAATTTATGGTCTACCATTTCGTACGCCAGCGCTAGTCGTGGAAAAAGATGCGGTGCTCATGTACGTTATATACCCATTAATTTATATCATTTCCATTTGATTATAGCTCTTATTTTATTTTCTACTTTCTTTTTACAGTCCGGCGGGTTGGGATAGCCTGAAGAAAATAAGTATTCTGTATGAGAACATGCATGCGGTGAAGGCTGAGAATCATTACACAGATATTATTAAAGCGCCGCCCACACGAAAGGTGCGTTTACTAATATAGTATATTTAATATATACAATATAAATTTAATGTAAACATTGTTTTGCAGGCCGTTTCCAATCGTGAAACGGAGGTGCAGACCGAGGATGAGCAGGCCTTCCTGGCACGCCAGCAAGAGATACTCAAGCAAGGCGGTCAGGTGCGCGGCGAGTCGCCGTTGCGTTCACAGGGCGCCAGCGCTGGCGGCAACAAGAGCGGACCACGTACACCCGGCAGCGCCGGTCAGAGTTCACCCAAAAAGGTTGGTCTTGCGCAGAAAAGCATATTTGCGTCATGATGCTTATCTGTTTGCAATTGTAGATTGATCCCAAGCTGACGCCAGCCACGCCCGGTGGGGAAGGTGTGTTGGCCAACTTCTTTAATTCGCTGCTACACAAAAAGTCGGGCGGACCAGCTGGCGGACCGCCGGGCGCTGCCAGTCCCGGTGGCGGCATGGGCACGCCACGGACATCCAATGGCACCGATTCACTGATGACGGCCGAGAAGCTGGCTGTGCGTTCGGATGCGGCTGCCGAGCTGGATCGTTTGGCGCGCAGCGTTAAGAAGGATATTGACTTGTCCCAAAGTGAGTGTTGAATGCGTAAATACGACACAACAGCAGCAACAGCTACAACAACAACTACAACCACAACTACAACAGCAACAACAACAGCAGCAGCAGCAACAGCAGCAGCACACACAGTAATATGAAACGCAAATCGAAAAGAACTCATGCACAGTCTCGTTAATTGAACAAATGTACTTTCCATTGCACACTGCAGCAGATCTTAACTCTTCCATGGTAATTTATGAAACTCAACTTGCGGCAAAGCTGCTGCACATACAATGCGCAAAAATGCATTGCCGCCTGTTTAGGCCATGCCGGGTTGCATACAAACATACATTAAATGAAAAAAAAATGTTTTATTCTAAAGCCATGAAATGTTAAAATTAACGCAGGCAATGATTTGTTATAAAGTTGCGTTTTGCATTTTGTTGATCTTTTACGAAGCCTGGGCATTGTTTAGATTTCGGATAACTTACCTATATATGGAAAATATAAGACAAAACTCACAAAAATACAAAAAAAAAAAAAAACAAAAACAACAAATAAAAAAATAAAAAACATTTATTAAACAGCTTAGCTTAGCAAAAAGTGAAAACATTTGGAGAGGGGACAGCACTTCCTCATCATGCTTCTCCTTTCTGACATGCATGTGCTTATTCTAAAAATATATATATATTAATATATATATATAATTTTTTTTTCGTTTGGTATTAGCGTAGATTGGGGCCACCACATGTGTATATTTAAATTATTTAAATTATGTAATTTTTAAAATGTAATTTAGAACGCGTCAACTGTGCAGTGCTGTTGCGCACTGAGAGATTCAAGAAGTCCATGCCCAATGCGCCCAGTGGTCATGGCAATTGCTTACACACACACACACACACAAACACACACACGCCCACTTACAACTCACTATAGTTGGTAGCTTGTATGTACTTTTTAATTATATTAATTAATTACACACACACTGGCTTTATGTAGTATTTGTTATAAACATTTTTTTTTGCGTCCTAAAGAAAACAAAGGAGTAGCAATAAAACGAAGAACAACACCAGAAAACGCAACATAAAAGAAAACAGCATACATAAACAAATTTAAATAAGTATTTAATTGAAAAATATTCCCGTATGTTGCGCATCTTGTTTTTCATTGTAATTATTTAAAACATTTTGATTTTAATATAGTCTGATTATTATTTTTTTCTCGCTCAAAGCCACACGCGTTTAATTAATATAGTATAAAGAAAGTATACAAAAACTAAACAAAAAACAAAACACAAAAAAAAAACAACAAAAAAACGAAACGAGATACTATTATAAACTAATTTTACTAAGCAATTTTAAAATACAACAAGATAAACTTAACTGAAACTATTTTTTCTGTTGAAAGTCATGCGCAAGAAAATTGAAGTATTCAAGAACAATCGCTACAATATGGCCCAGAATCCTCCAAATTTTTGAGCAGCATATATACTACATTGAACTGCACATACATTGTAATGAAAAGACGATATACATTTACTAGTGATCAACGCTTACTCAGCAAGATTCTATTGGTTTTGATTGAATTTTATATATATATGATTTTGTGTACCGCAAGTTTGAAAATTTAAACAGTTAACAGAGCGATATAAGACGATGTTTGTACTTTTGTATATGGGGGTCAAGGAATAAAAAGCTTAAAAACCTCGCTAATAATGTAACCAAATTGTTTAAAATTCAATTACTTTGTTTTGCCATACGCCCATCGCAATCAGCAATCAGCAGTAGCTCTAAATGATTTCTCAATTTTTAATCGGCTTCCTGTTTGCCTCTCGCTCTGCTGTGTGTCGGAAATGAAGGAAACAGTAGCGATAAAATAGTGAAACATAAATGAAATATGAAATATACAAATTTGTGCTACAGAATCTATTTTTATGTATAAACAAAATTAATGCATATAATAAATATTGTATTACGTATTAACAAATTACTGTGAAAATTATTTAAATTGACAAATGTATGGTATTTATTCTGCAAAAACTACATTAGTACAATGACAGCAACATCATATGAGATATCAACAAAAAACAACAACAGCAACACCAAGAACAAGACAAGTGTTTAATATTTATGTGAACCAAGAACAAAACCTAATGTTAATTCATATATTTAACTATATACAAATATCAAATGCAACAACAACAGCGGAAGCAAAACAAAAACGTCGAAACGAAAACACAATTATTAATTCAATAAAAAGTTTTCAAAAAATAAAAAAAACATAAATATTTGTTTTTTTTTTGTATTTACAGGGAGTTCAGTTAATATATCGATGGAGTAATTTAGCCATTGCATTCCCTCTAATAAGTATTCATTAATATCATTAATAATATTCACAACAGATAAACAATACTTACGTTAAAACCAGGCACACATTATTGAATGCATTCCTTTATTCAAATGTCAAATAAAAAAGCTCCACTCGAGGCAATAAGTGAAGCATATTCAATCCCAACATTTCTGATATTAAATTTTTTAAAGGAGGGTATATTTTATTAAATTATATTATAGTGTGTCAGTTGGGAAATAATAATGATTTTCATGATGTTTATCATGATGTTTTCACCATGGTGATTGATTCTGTGTAAGTTGAATTCGTATTTTAAATTCAATTTTCTTTGTTACTCAGTTCAAAATTAAGAATTATAAATTTATATTTTTAATAATTGTGGTTGTAAGAATTAGTATAAAAAAAAAAACATTTTAAGTGATTTTGAGGGGGTAAAATTTTTTGTCAAAAATCTTTTTAAAATTTAAATTGTTGACATGTAAAACTCTCGGACATATAACTCCCAAATTGTTTTCAAAACTTAATCGATTTTCGATATCGATGGCTTTTTCGATTGCCCTCTAAGTTTAAATATATATTTTTTTGAGGATAAAATTTTTTTAAATTTTTTACACGTACCCCCTTTCTCATTAAAAAAATTTTTTTTCAAACCTTAGAAATGTGAGTTTGTCATCTAGATTGAAACTGTTTTTAATTTGAATTCGCATTTGCACAAATTTTTTTTATTTTTTTTCCAGGGGAATGGAGCCCTACTTAGTGGAATCAATGTTAAAATTTTGTTTAAAAAAACTGAGAATGTGTTCAAAATTTCAAGTGAAACTGAAATTTGGTAGGCATGAAAAGTGGAGCTTAGATAATATAACAGATTTTGTCTGCACTAAGAGCAAAAAGAAAGTGTCAAACGGGAAACGAAAATGCAAGAAGTGAAACTCCCTGTCGCTGAGAACAGTTAACCGCCTTATGCGATAAGGATATAAGGTGAACGGGGACCAACTGGCTTTGATGTGGAGGCTTTTATTAATGATGTTCCAGTTGCTGTCGTCGATGCTGCCAATGATTATCGAGTTTCAAAGGAAGTAAACGAAGGCAGGCCATAACATTTTCACATCATTGATATTTTCATTTCGATAATGATTTTCACAAAAAGTCCCTGCAAGAGTCTGTACATACATCTATATATATATGTATACGTATATGGAATACATATGCATGTGAGTATTGCTGGTATGTGTATGCCTAAGGCTTTGGGCCTGCCTGAAAATATGAAAGGAAGGCGCGTGGCGTCAAAGGAACAGCTGCCAGTTGTTGTGCTGGGCGATGTTTGCCTTGATAGCTCCAAGGATAACACTTTACTTGACCTTTGTGTGTGCGCGCGCGCTTGATAAATGATGACGCCGCTGCCGCTACTTTGTTTGATGCTTGCTCGTATTGTTTCAGCTTTTCATCCTTGCGCTTCGACTGTTGCCAACTTGTGTGTCTGCTCCGTTTAGGTCTCGTCTCGGTTTCCTTCTGCAGTGTCCTGTTGTTTTGTCCCGAACGATGGCAGGCGGCTGCTACGTGCTCATTTCGCTTATTGCTACCATTGCCAGACTTTGCCACATGCCAGCCCGGATTTAGTTCAATATTGACATTGATTTTGATTTGATGTTCAGCTGCATCCACATACACAGATACACACACACATACATACCTATACGAACCCACAGTATACCCATGTTCATGTGTGTTTAAGTTTCGGCCTGGCCATAATCTACCATTAAATCATCTACATGCATATACGTTATGGGCCCCGGCACAGAATTTCATTTTAAAGTTTACACAGCTCTGCGGAAAGGGAGGAAAGGAGGCCTTTTGTGGTAACTAGAACAAATTGGCAAAAACATAGTTTGACTTTAATCACTATAAAGAGAGAAGGAGCGACAAATATCGAAAGAATGAGTAGAAAATACCAAAGAGTCTACCAAAAAGTAAGGAATATTATTATACATAAAATCTTTAATAAAAGGTTCTTAATTGTAAAATCCATAAATTTAGTTTATTTCTTATTTCATTTGTTTCAAACTAATATTAACATAATTAATAATTAATCTAGAAAAAAATGTGAGAGAATGCTATAGAAAAAGTTTAAGTCTATCATTAAATTAATAAAATATAGCTCTTGTTATGTTTGTACCAGGTTTGGCATGACCGAGAGAAAGTAAACCTAATTAAAAAAATTCATTATTAATAATTATACGCATGTATATATAAATCTGTGCTGTTATAAAATTTACAATGATTTTTAGGTTTCGAAAAATATAAAAGTTTTTTATTAGACTTGGCTTATAAATAATAATAATATTTTCTTGTGACAATATGAACGTTTTTTATCATTAGATATTGCCAATAACACAATTAGAATCACAAAAAAAAAAATTATTTACAATTTCAATAACAATATCAAAACAGACGGCCAAATTGTTTTTTTTCTTCATTTATTTGATTTTAATATACAACAATGTAAACTTATTGATAACATGGCTAACCAACAAGCCTGTCGACTAAACAACAATGATGTGAATGCGAAAATAATTTATGCAAAAAAATCCAAATAAATACATTTGTAATTATTAATTTTCTGCCCGACGTATTTGACCAACGCAAACACATGAATATTAAATTAATTAGTTACACCAGCGAAATGTGCTTCATGGAAATTAATCGATCTAATTTAATTTGCATAAATTTGTGGCCGAAAAAAACATATGTACAAATATTTATATATGTATATATTAATGATTAAGAAAACCTAAGGCTATAACATGCTATCCCCACACTCGTTATGCAGTTTTGTTTAAAGCTGCGGTTTGCAACGGCAACCCAAAGTTTAAAAAAAAGAATGAATTATATTATCTGTTAATTAAAGTTATTTAAATTTGTGAAATTTTTGGTCAAAAATCATGCCAAAATCGACAAAAATTTTGACATGTAAAGTTGTCAGATTCCATAGCTCCCATATATCAAATCCCCATAACTGAACCGATTTTTACGTTTGATGGCATT
>JAWNMO010000583.1:0-215388 GCA_035043915.1 Drosophila paramelanica
CTCTAGCTTTAAAATTGTGGACTTTAGCAATATGCGATTTTAGGTGTTATCGGTTAGCCACGCCCCCAGTGGGCGGAGCTCAAAATCCTTAACACGCTATCTGACGCGGGTACACACGAGTATATATCCAAAATTTCAAGTCTCTAGCTTCAATAGCGGCGAAAATAATTGCGTTCATACGGACAGACGGACAGACGGACAGCAAGACGGACATTTCACAAAACCAATATACTCTTTTCACTTCGTGAACGAGTATAAAAAACGGAAAGTTAACAGTAACTGTCAATAAAATTCTCAAGATAACCAAAAACTCACAAGTTGACACTAGTCATTTATTTGAAACATTACTGTCTAGAAACAGAATGCTGATGATGGAGTTGCAAAATTTAACGCTTGCTATTACTCTTGCGAATGCTAACATTGTTAGCCCAAACATTTTGGACCACTCAGATTTGAAATCAATTTGGCTAAAGAAACCCACCAACACTCCCATAGGAGATCTTATGTCCGTTGCGTCCGTAAAAGTTCTTTAATCTATTAACACTATTAACATTTTATAATTAAATTCCCAAAGATGAAAAAAGCTTGCAGAAAAATCACGATTTATCCTGACATCCACAAGAACTTCATTTTGCGATTTATCGAAACGTCATAGCCGAATGCGATGGAGAAACCCACACACTGCAGAATTGCCCCGCTTCACCTGGAGCCACAATTTGTCGTCTTGCATTAGAGAGTTCATGTGCTAAAGAGCTCCATGCAGGTGGCACGGCACACTGCGAGATCCTGCCGAGCAACCTGGAAATAATCACCCATGTAGATAACGGAATCATCATCCTCAACGACGGGTCCGCAAGGATTCAGGTGGACAACGGCACTGAGATCCAGGTACAAGGCACGCATCTCATCACGTTCGGAGACCGAGTCGCAATTACCGCGACTCTGTTTTACAATCACAACAACGTACGCAATAGAGTCCCGGGTATTGCCAATTCTCCCTTGCTGAACATCACTGCTAGCCAAGATGTCCTCAGCCTCCCTTACCTTTATCGTTTGAATGAACGTAATTTGGAGGTGGAGCTTATCGTGTGGCATTCATCATTGGAGCCATATGCTTTAATCTGCATTGGCCTCACTCTTTGGCGGATCATCGACGCAAAGAAGTCTGCGAAGCAGTTACGAGAAGTCGTCGGGATTGGGTCGGACGAGGACTGCTTTGTACTTGAAGGGGGAGTAGTTAAGACATTACACTCAATATAGGATATTTTATAAGTTTACAATCAACCCTCGCTAGCGCGTGCTTCATAAGTTTAGGAACAGCCTTCGCAATCGCGGCGCTGCATACTTTGTATCAGCGCGCTATAGCTTTATTGGTCAGCGGTAACCGGACACTTTTGTTTTGCTGCAAGAGTTTCCGTTATTGCCTAGGATTTTGCTGACTCGGCTGCCGACCACGACATTGTGGCGTGATGCGAGTTTTGGCTTAGCTTAAGCGAAATATTCTTTGTAATAAGAAATCAGTTTTAAATACAGCGCTCTTCCAGTAAGTCGCTTAAATAAATATTCACTCCGGCACTTGGCCGTTAAACAATTTGTTTTATTGTCTGAGCCCGAGGCCAGCAATAAGAGGTATAGTTTACCTTTCAACCTAATCATCAGCCACAACCGGACTAGAAGAAAGTTAATTTGTATACTTAACAAAGTGTTTGCTGACGAATGTAAAGAAATATAAATTTTAAATGTCTAATTTGGAAAATATTTTTGTATCTACCCGTTTTTATAAGAGATCATTGATAAACGGTAATGGATAATTGTCAATCAATACACAATCTTAGGTCACCTGTTTTTATCTTCAATAACACTATGGGCGAGGCATATTCAAAATTCTGTATTATTCCGCTTTTCAAGTATCTTTCATTTTCTGAATTGTCTTTTTCTGTAAACGACAGTCGTCTATGTGAGTAGCTAATGAAATTTTCATCTCACATTTAATTAGTGGATGCGTTGGTCTTTTTGCACATACATACGTAACTTTTTTTAAACATTTTAATAAATTTACTCTTCATCTGCCGAATTTGCTATCCGGAAATTGGTTGTCCAATATATAATACAAGCCAATGTTAAACACATATTTTTTTCGAAATTGTCTTTTCGTATTTCCATTAGATCACAGTTATTTTAAGCTTTTGCCAAAATAATGATTTTACAATAAAGTCGTTTAAGTTTATAATTTTCTTTGGTACCACTTTTCTTATCAGGATTTGACTTAATAACAAGGTTATTTGAACAATTGCCCACGAACATTCTTATTACATCAAAATTGGTCATTAACAGTTGAATCTCCTATTAAATGTTCATTAACACGTGAATTTCTTAATAATTGCCCACTAACGGTTAAATTATAAAATTGTTCTGTACAATATTCATATGTCTTTTTATTAACTTTACTAAATTCACTACATGTCACTGTTCTAATGTGACTGTTTTGTTATGTTTCTTGACTTGCTGCGTTGCATATTTGTATCGTGATATACTTGTATCATACTTATCGCTCTTATTTAGCGTGTATAGATTGATGTTATAACCAGATGCATTCATAAAATCTCTACCATCATGACTCCTAGATTTGTCGGCAATAATAATTAATTCCAAATTTGTTTTTATTAAACCTTTCAATACATAACACACAGTTTTTCCAAAAATAAATATTAATAATAGTTTAATTAATTACTTAACCAACTGAAATTTCATTTGGAACACAAAACTTTTTAAGAACGAGATCGTGCTGTCCGAATCTATGAGACCTTTTGTAATATTATATAATCCAGTAAAATTAACTAAATAAATTTTAAAACACCTTACATAATTGTTGCTGCTATCGCCTGCTGTCTTCTTTTTCGAGCAATGTGCAATGGAATGTCATATATCGCCGCCTGCATATGTGTCGTGAATCCTCTTTGGTTTTCGGAAATCTTAAATAAAATGTACTCTAAAGTTGCAGTTGCGACAACGTAGATCGTTGCCTCCCACATTGTTGTGACATTCTTGTAGGAGGTCACTGCCGATGGTTGCTTCGGAAGGCATACATTTGCAAACGCCTGAAGCATCTGTGCCGGGTCGGTAAATTTTGCATGCGAGCTTGGTTACGCAATGTCTCCGAAGTTATTCCCTCGATGATCTGCTCCAGAAGCTTATCGACGTTGACGATAATGGCTTGAGCTAGCATAATTTTCTCTAACTAAATGGAAAACTTTTCTTTTGGATACCATTTACGTTATTAAAATTTACCAGCGTTGAGCGCTTCGTGTATTTGCGCTTTGTTGTTCAGCTGATTGACCCAAATGCGCGCACAACCTCTTACATCGTATTCATGTCTCCTTCGTTCTGTTGTTGATCTTCTTTGTTATCACTGTCGACGATGTGTATGTGAAAACGCCGTTTTCATCACTTGTCTCGCTGGAACAAAATTTGCACCATCGTTTTGTTCACGTTCTCTTCTGTTTTCAACTGTTCTATGAACTTCAAAAATTTGTGCAGTTATAGCTGGATTTCCGTTTGATGGTGCGGAAATGCGGTGCCACTTTGATTAATTTGCGAAGCCCACTGTAATTCGCTGAAATTTGCTTGTTGCTGTTGGCTTGTCGTATTTGAAATATTACGTCTTACGCTTTCATCGTCGAAATCTGGACGATGGAATTTTAATGCGCCGAGCAATTAATTGGGACTTGGTTCCCTTTGGTCACTATTTTAACACAGTTAACCACTTCTTGAAATGCGTAATTGCGTAAAAAAATTAAGATAATATTGGCCGTGTCTTTATCTCACTTCTGATAATGTATTAGATGACCGTTCAAGAATTATTTAAAACGCACCGTCTAGACTCGCAGTTCTGCTTTATTTTAAAGCTCGATTCAGAGTGAATCGACGTTTCTTTCAAGCTTACTTACTACGTGTGTTTTTCAGCGAGACAAGTGGTGTGCCTTTGTCGAGCTCTTCTAAGAGTTTTTGCATGTGCGACTGCGGGAACAAGTTTATCCACCTGTGCGTCTCGCCCACTATTAAGGCAATGCCGGTTAGATAACTCTAGTGTCATCGATGTCGGTGATACCTGCGTTTGAAATTGCAACCATGTGGAGAAGTGTGCCCACGAACATGTATTAAAAGGCAGCGCCTCATTAGAGGTGGAAAAAGCCTTGTGGAATTGATCGATTTCCAATTTTATGATATATCAGCTAGACACGCCCCCAGTGGGCGCACCTCAAAATCGTTATGACTTTATCTGACTCGGGTACACACAAGCATATGTCCAAAATTTCAAGTCCCTAGCTTCAATATCGTCGAAAAACATGTCGTTCATACAAACTGCAAGGCACACATTGCACAAACACAATACACTCTTTCACTTCGTGAACGAGTATAATTAACCGACAAGCGGTGCTACGCTGTTGCTGATGTTGGCTTATAACAGGCCAAATATATTTTAAATATTTAGCAAATATTGGATATTTTTATACCGAAACCTTTTGAAAACGCGGAAAAGATATAAGCTTTCGTAGAGCAGCTGGGGGCGCTCTAGTTTACTTGGCCTTTATATCAAGTTCACACTTTTTTGGGAGAGGTTACCATCTGTGAACAATCAACTTTGCTGACTAGCCTAAAAATTGTGAACTTGTGATTTTATGTAATTTGAATATGAATGAGTTTAACAATAACAGTATAAACAAGTAAGAACGTTGCAGTCGGGCGTTACCGACTGCGTTATACTCGTTCACGTTCGTAAATATTGCTATTTTAAAAAATTTCGGTATTTTGCAATTTGTGTGTTGCGGGGGGTGGGGGAGAGTGGGGAGTGCGGGTGGGGGTGGTCGTCGGCAACATTTTGTTCCTCTCTTTAAAGGAGGTGACCAGCTATCTACCCACCAAATGTGGTAACTCTAGCTTAAAAACTGTGGGAGATATAAGCATTTCCGGCGGAGCGGGGGCGTTTGGGGCGTTATAGTGGGCGTGGCCGGGATGTCAAGTGTGCAATCTTTGGGGGAGGTCAGCAGCTATCTACATATTATATTTGGTGCCTCTAAAATTTTGCCTCCGTGCGTGAAAATAAGGAGTTACGGTTGTATATGTAAAAGTTTAGTTTTCGAGCCAATAGCTTCATATTTATGTTCAAATCTTTACATAAAATTTTGGAATCCGCTTTCAAGGCTGAAAAATGATTGCAAAATATTGTTTTGTTTTGTATTCAAAATCATTTTCAAAGATTTCTATGGAAATTCTATAAAAACGGTATTTACTATTTTACTGCAAATCCATCTACTTGCGCTGAAATTAAAAGGTGGATTTTAAATTTTCGTCCAATAAGCTACAAACGGACTTTAAAATATTAGCAAACAAATTTTGAAGAACATTTTATTTATGTGTTTTTTACTCGTTCACGAAGTGAAAGGAGTATATTGGGTTTTTGCAATGTCCATCATGATGTCGGTTTGTTTGGAAATGCCTATATCTCCCACACTTTATGAGCTAGAGTCACCAATATATGGGATATATATTACTGGGAAGCTCCCCCAGAAGCTCCCGCGAGTGCGAACGCTGATCAAGGCATCGTCGATATTTTCTAAGCATTTTTGTAAAATACATTTCCGCATCCATTAGGAACAATCAGCATTACCCACATCAGTTAATTCGTTATATTGCTACTTTGCGACCTGACCACAATTAAAGCGTTATCTTCACCTGGTCCGGATGGCGTTCCAACCTTACTGTTCACAAACACTTTTCCAGCCTATACTATAACTTTTTAATTTGTCTGTTGATACCTCATATTCGCTATTTGAAAGGAATCATAATTCCTACTCATAATAAATGAAAAAGATAATCCCAGTTTATGAAGCGTAGATAACTAACCGTCTACAGTTTTCTTCTCTGGTAATTGATGGCTCTAGAAACAAAATTCATAATGGAGAAATTTGAGTTGATAAGCCAATTCCATATTTCGGTCCCAAATAGACTAACACGTAATATTAAACTTTCAGTATTTAAGCATTTCCTAACTAATTATACCCTGCATGAACCCTTCCGCGTCCTTTGTGATGATTTTAATAAACATTACAGGAGGATCAGTTGGGAATCTTCCCTTGTTGTGTAGCTCTCCAGCAACGGTGACTGCAATAAATTCAACAATAAGTACAAGGATCTCCCTTACTACGGCAATCGCAACAAGAACAAAAACTACAACAAGCTTCGTCCCTAAAAATGCTTTAACGACTGAATTCCCTAGTTCTGCAGCGCAAGCGCAAAATACTATCAACATTAATTGCACTCTTTAGTGTCAGTGCTCCTGTCCAAATGCTGATAATAAAACGAAAATAACCTGGCAATGATGGTAACAAAATAACTAAGGCACCCAATTTAAATATAAAGGCACTATTAGCGCATGCTGTAACTTACCAACTCAATAACTCAATTAAAGTGCTAGTAAAAACAACGCCGAGCATCCACTAATATAGAATCTCAAGCAAAGCTCACTAACTGCAGATAAAACATTCCCCATAACTCCTCTTAAAACTAAATTATTTATGAGAAAAAAGTATAGATTCAAACAGAGACCGAACTAAATAATTTAATGAAGTAGGCAAAAACTAAAATACATATCAGTTCAAACACTGGTGGAATAGAACCAACAGTGACTCCCGCCGAAGTTAATATGACTTGAAAAGACAAAGACTTTCATGCAAAGATGTCTATTAATCTCTTAAACTAAAACATGGACAACTAGAACAATCACATTTTAAAGTTGAGCTTTAGCCAGAGACAAAATCTTTAAAGATCAATGAAGTACACCCCATCTATAAGCTGAAGTTTCTATTGCACCGAATGTGGCCGCATAAGCACAAAAATGTAGTACAATGGCCTCATTACGAAGTATACGATAACATCGAAGCTGCTGAGACCGGTCTGCGTTGTTTACAACGATACTCACGGCACCGTTAACTACCCAATAAAAACGGCGAAAAGATAAGCAACTGTGGTAACAAGCACACTGTAAACTGTCCAAAATATACACATGCTGGTTTCGTCAAAATCCACATAATGGCTTTGCTGTCTCTGTGGAACGCGAATGGCGTTTAGAGGCAGAAACTTTAACCTATGCAGTTTATATAGTTTTACTACAAAAATATTTTTGTAATGCTGCTCTCAGAACCCAGTTTTACCTGCCTGTTTTACGGCATTTTAATTATAAGTCGGACAAAACACCACTTTCTTACATTGGTAGGTAACAAACTTCTTGCAGTCTACATCCACACATTTGCAATCCAGCAGCGGTACAAATACTCTAGCTGCAGTCTGCCGCCCACCTCGCTTTTCGATATCTGAGGATCAATTTACAGGATTATGTAACTCGGGACTATGGAATTATTATAACGCTAAGCACACGCATTGGGGATCTCGTCTTATAAGCTTAAAGAAAAATAAACTGTTACAGCACGTTTAGGCTGGGTACATACTGATTGACAGATCATAGAAAACTTCCAAATCTGATTGATCTTACAATCGCCAAAAAGATCCCACATGTAAGCCGCCGAGACATTACCAATCTTATCATATCTCGTCTCTTCTACTTATTCTTCTACATTAGCCTCGCAAGTCAGGAAAAACAAGTAAGAACGTTGCAGTCGGGCGTTACCGACTGCGTTATACTCGTTCACGTTCTTAAATACTGCTATTTTAAAAAATTTCGGTATTTTGCAATTTGTGTGTTGTTGGGGTGTGGGAAAAAGTGGGGGTGCGGTTGGGGGTGGTCGTAAGCTAAATATTGTTCCTTTCTTTAAAGGAGGTGACCAGTTATCTACCCATCAAATGTGATAGCTCTAGCTTAAAAACTGTGGGAGATATAGGCATTTCCGGCAGAGCGGGAGCGTTTGGGGCGCTATAGTGGGCGTGGCCGGGATGTCAAGTGTGCAATCTTTGAGGGAAGGTCACCAGTTATATACATACCAAGTTTGGTGAATCTAGCTGTAAAAGTGTGGACTTTAGCAATATGCGATTTAACGTGTTATCGGTTTGCCACGCCCCAGTGAGCGCAGCCCAAAATCCTTAACACGCTATCTGACGCGGGTACACACGAGTATATATCCAAAATTTCAAGTCCTTAGCTTCAATAGCGGTCAAAATAATTGCGTTCATACGGACAGACGGACGGACGGACAGCAAGACGGACATTGCACAAAACCAATATACTCTTTTCACTTCGTGAACGAGTATAAAAAGGCAACCATCGGCATACCGAACGATTAGTTTACAAAGGCTTGTAGAGAGAAGTATATAACCGCTTTCAAGAAACTACAATTCTAGAAAGCTAATGAATGTTTCAATAAATCATTCCCACATTTTTTATACCCTGAACCCATTGAAAATGGGTAAAAAAGGATATAATGGTTTTGTGCAAATGTATGTAACAGGCAGAAGGAAGCATCTCCGACCCCATAAAGTATATATATTCTTGATCAGCATCACTAGCCGAGTCGATTAAGCCATGTCCGTCTGTCCGTCTGTCTGTCCGTCCTTCTGTATGAACGCGTCGATTTCAGAGACTACAAAAGCTAGAAAGCTGATCTTGGTCTCATTTGGTTCGTATATTCCATACGCAGATCAAGTTTATTTCAAAACATCGATAACTCCTTCCGTTTTCTTATTATCGATATTTATCGCTTTTTTGACTCGGTTTTTTAAGCATAACTCCCAAACTATAAAAGCTAGAGCCACCAAATTTATTTTTTTATGTTTGCGTAAAAGCCCTTCAGGTTTTGGATACCTCCCCCCAATCGCCCCCAATATTGAAAAAACCATAAAAACAAAGCAAATCAAATACTACACACGTGCAAATTGGTTTGTAGATACATTTCGATGATCTGAATAAGCCCTGAAAATTTCATAACGATCGTACATTTAGTTCACGAGCAAATCAAGAATCTATTTTCAGTAGTGGGGGCAAAGCGCAGCTGCTTGGCAATTTCTGTGTACATGTGCACGCATACATATGCATATGCAAAATCTGTCTTGCGTTCTTCTAGGAATTTTTTTTGCAACGGTTAAATTGAATTTTAACACAACGAAGAGAAGTAAGAGCGTGGTTCAGTTGGTAAGAGTTAGGCCGCGTAACGTGAAGGCCCGGGTTCGAATTCAGCGTTGGTATGGTAGTAAATGTTGAATTGTTTTATTTTTTTTATATTTATTTATAATTATTATTTTTATAAATTTGTATCGTTTTAATGACAACTGCAAAATTTTCGTTTCCCTGGACTTTTTGCGATGGTTAAGTAATGTTATATCATTCGCGAAAAATGTGGTAGTGTGGTGCAGTTGGTAAGAGTCGTGCATTTAAGACGAAGAGAGCGAGTTCGAGCCCCGGTTGTGGAACATTTGTTTTCCGTTGGTGATTGTTTTTTTTTTAATTTTTAAAAGGCTCAATGCTCATCAACTGCCGAGAGTTTGTGTGTATGTGTTAATTTCTGGGTTCAGGGTATCTACTAGTCGGGCGGTCCCGACTAGAGCAATCTCACTTGTTTTTATTTTAATAAACTATATATTTTTGAAATAAAAAAATTATAATTGTTGCGACCCGCATTGTATTTAAATTAAAAGCTCTGTGGCCCTGAACCCATGATCAGGCTTTATTAATCGATAGAATAAAATATATATATGTACATTTGTATTCATAAATGACAGCTTGTGAGTTGCTTTGGAAAACTGGCGGGCACCTATCTGTTTAATGAACGCGAAGCTCACCATTCTTATTAAAAATACAAATTTGAACGAAATAAATTTTTGGAAAAGTGGGCGGTTATATTAACGGGTGGTAAACCTACGTGGTTGGCACGCAACATATTTATTAAACATAAAAAGACCATCGCCACCATGTGTAATTCAATTGTATGTTTGTTTATTGTTGGAGGATGATTCCTTGTGTCAGGTAGTGCCTGGTTTATTGTGTGCAGGCCAATTAAAGACGGAGACGATCTGCATGCAACCAAAGTTTATTAACGACTGACTCGACTCTGTTAGTTTACAGTATTCGTTTTACAGCATTCAAACAGAGAAGAGATTATACATGAATGCGTATGTACATGTATGCATTGACTGTTAAATTACATTTTCAACACCCTTCCTCAATGCAAACATGTATTACAAAATTTACTTTAAATTTAACATGTTCATAAATTCCTTATGTTTTCCTTTTGACAAATTCTTTGTAAGCACGTCTGCTATCATAACATTTGTAGGAACATACTTCAAGACAATTTGACCCTCATTGACAATTTGACGTACAAAATGATATCTTATGTCTATATGCTTTGTCCTAGCATGGTGTACTGGATTCTTTGCCAGTTGCTGCGCACTCAGGTTGTCTCCATACAACACCGTCGGGGTTATCTCAGTGCCGCAGCCAACTTCGATAATTAACTTGCGCATCACGATAGCTTCTTTGCACGCCGCTGACATTGCCATATACTCAGCTTCCGTGCTGCTGAGTGCCACGCTTCGTTGTTTCTCTGATTTCCAGGATATCGGTCCGCCAGCCAGAAAATATACATAGCCAGTATAGGATTTGCGGTCTACCTGGTCACCAGCCCAATCAGCATCAACAAAGCCCTCGAAAGGCTTTCCACACTTTTTATAGTGTATTTTTAGCTCCACTGTAGACGCTAAATATCGCAGGATATGTTTCACACCTGCAAGGTGTTCACTGTGCGGATCCATATTCCGCTGAGCTAACTTTGCAACCGAGTGCAAAATATCTGGACGTGTTGTTAGAGCCAACCACATCAGCTCTCCCACGTGTGTTTGGTACGATGTCGCATCTACCTTCTGACAATGGCTGTTGTTGCAAGCCACTTGGTATCCAGCATCTAAAGGCGTAGCTGCTGCCCTACAATTTTCCATGCCGTGTCTACGCAATAGCTCCTTGATATATTGCGTATGGCCCAGAGTGATCTCGCCAAGTTCACCCTCTCGTTGAATCTCCATGCCAAGGAACAGCTCCAGTGGCCCTTTGTCAACGCATTTAACTGACTTGGAAATATATGCCTTAATGCTCACCATATCTGACTTTGATTGGCACGCTATAAGTAGATCATCAACATAGACAAGGATTAGTGCTAGATTACCTCCCATACGCCTATAAAGGCATGGCTCGTTGTCGCAAGCAACGAATCCAATCTTCCGCAATATGCTGTCTAGTTTGGAGTTCCACTCCCTTCCTGATTGCTTTAATCCATATATCGCTTTCTTCAGTAGCAATACTTTGTCCGTCTGATTGCCGTCTGCGAATCCCTGCGGTTGTTTCATATAGACAGTGTCCGCCAGATCACTGTTAAGATACGCAGTACAAACATCCATCTGATGTAAGTACAACTGTAATTCTGCTGCGAGTGCCAATATAAACCGCATACTCTCCAGCCTGCATACTGGTGAAAATGTTTCGCTGTAGTTAACGCCATACTGCTGAGAGCAACCTTTTGCCACCAGTCGTGCCTTGAAGCGTTGTATTTGGCCACTTGCATCCCGCTTTAGACTGTACACCCACTTACAGCCAATAGCACGTTGATCTTTTGGTAGGTCTACCAACTGCCAGGTTTGATTCGTAATCAAAGCCTCGTACTCCTTCTGCATTGCTTCACGCCAATGTGAAGCATGCATACCGCGCGTCGCCTCCTCAAAAGACATTGGAGTGGGTACATCGCTTGTAACCAGTGCGCTAAGTACGTTGTACTGCTTCTTTGGGCGACCAGGTCTACCCGTTCTTAGCAGCTTGGGTCTTCCAGGTCCAATTCGTGTGGCTTGCTCAGCCTCGCCCACTTCCGCACTTGCTAATTCATTTGCACTACTTTGGTCAGTAGTATCCGCCTGAGAAGTAGAGTCGTCATCGCTGGTCTTTACGTCATCATCATTTTGTTCGTCACTTGTATTCCCTCGATGCTCTTCATTTAACGTATCAAATGTAACCGCAGCGCTCTTTGGCTGCTCCAAGCAACTAAGCTCATCAAAAATGACATCACGTCTGTCGACAACCGTGTTGTGATCTGCATCGTATAGCCGGTAGCCTTTAGCTGCATCGAGTAGCCAACCATGCGGTATTCTTTGCCCTTGGGTTGGAACTTGCCCTTACGATGCCCCTTATCCAGTGCTACTGCAATTGAACCAAAAACCTTTAGATGACTTATCGATGGTTTCTTACCGGTCCAAGCTTCTATTGGAGTCATCCTGTTTAGTGCCCTTGTACATGCACGATTGCGTAAATACACCGCTGTGTTTACTGCCTCTGCCCATAGTGACTGGCCTAATCCTGATTGAGCCAACAAACATCGAGCCATCTCTACTATCGTGCGATTAACACGCTCTGCAACACCGTTTTGTTGTGGAGTGTAAGCAACAGTGAGCTGCCGTGCGATTCCATTTGTTCTCAAAAAACCGTCGAATGTTTTATTTACAAATTCGCGACCGTTATCGCTGCGAATACACTTGATCTGTTTTCCTGTTTGACGCTCTACTAGATTTTTGTATTCCACAAACTTTCTGAAGACCTCGTCTTTTCCTTTCAGAAAATATACAAAAATCCGCCTCGATTTGTCATCAATAAACGTAAGAAAGTATCGAGACCCACCAAGCGACTTTGTTTCGAATGGGCCGCATACATCAGTGTGAACTAGCTCCAGTAGCTCTTGCGCTCGACTCTCTGATGCGCTTGCGAATGGCTGCACGTGAACTTTGCTCACCATGCATGTCTTGCACGATATCTTCTCGAACATGTCAATGTTTTCCATACCGCGCACCATTCCTTTCTTAGCCATTTCCTGTAAGCTTGCATAATTCAAATGCCCATATCTGTTATGCCAAAGTGCTCCATCTGCTTTAACAGCAGCATAACAATTGTTAATATGTCCTTCAAACATAAACAAATTTCCAACGCGCTTGACCTCGAGTGTGCCCTTCTTCACCACACTTGTAACAGACTACTTTAGTCAGCTTCTTCTTTGTGGCGACCTTCGCACTGCTATTTTTCCTTTGCCTAACTGTAAAGGCCTGCGCAGTAGCGATATGCTTGTCTGCATTTTCTTTCCTCTCGCCTTCTTCTTTCAGCTTTATACTTAGAATTTCGAAAGTCGGCAAGCTGTCGCGCGTCTCGATGGCGACAACGAAATTCTCATAATCGTCTGGAAGACTGGAAAGCAAAATAATGACCTTGAGCTCGTCAACTAAATTTATTCCGACTGCTGCAAGCTGATCCACAATTTCGCTAAATTTGTTTAAATAGCTAGACATACTCTGCCCTTCCGCCATGCGTGAATTGAGCAACTGTTTATATAGCGAGACTTTACGTATTGGCCCGCTTGGCTGATGGACATCGCGCAACTTAGTCCATGCCCCATTTGACGTAGTGCAATTTTTGATATATCCCAACTGCGATGCTTTTACAGACAGTGTGATCGTTGCCAATGCCTTACGATCCAAAGCACTCCAGTTTACACCTTCACTGACATCTGACTGCAGTAAATTTCCCGATGCAACTTCCCATAGATCCGCGTGCACCAATACGCTTCGCATCTGTATGCTCCATGAGTCATAGTTCTGCTCTTCTAGCTTTTCTATTTGGTACAACGCACTCATTTTTGGGATTTATCCTTTCCAAGTTCGTAACTCTGGAAACCACGTAAATAAACTTCACAATCCTACCAGGCCACGTCCTGGGCCCATAACCTGTTGGAGGATGATTCCTTGTGACAGGTAGTGCCTGGTTTATTGTGTGCAGGCCAATTAAAGACGGAGACGATCTGCATGCAACCAAAGTTTATTAACGACTGACTCGACTCTGTTAGTTTACAGTATTCGTTTTACAGCATTCAAACAGAGAAGAGATTATACATGAATGCGTATGTACATGTATGCATTGACTGTTAAATTACATTTTCAACATTTATTAACTTGGCTTTAATACATACAGACTCGGAAACATCTAGTTTTCTCGCTCAAACACAATAAGATCACTAAAGCAGAATAAATTTGCGTGACAGAAAAGAGTTTCAAGACATTTCGACATCGATGCCTTTGACAAAAAAGAAGTTGAGCACTGACGACACAAAAGAAGCACGCTCCAGTGTTAAAGAGCAGAAATAGTCCATAATAAGGAAAATCAACCGATTCCCATACTAATGTAAGGCAATATGTATAAAATTATGGAACAGATGAGTTCCCGGGCAGCAGAGATCAGAGAACCGATGGAGATTATGATGGATGTAGAAATGAGTTCTGTAATGCATGCATCACGTGACAAGGAGTTCAACGACACATACGGTTCCCGTGCGCCACTGGGCGGCTCTGGCGGACTTAGCGCGGGCAGCGCACATGTACAGAATGGCGCACTTGGAACGGACACTGTTAACATGAATCGATATTATGGTGCAAGTAAAATGATTGACTTGTCAAGCCGAGGATTGGCTCGTCTTCAGTAGTATGTATGTATAGAGAAACTACTGCTGTTTTTGGTTACACTAACCTATAAAATTTGTTGAGGTTGAAAAAAGCTTGAAGGGAGAAGCAAAAGACGAAGTTGCTGGTATGCTGATCAATCTTGCAAATGTGGAACATGTTATGAGCAGCCTCGAATTCAAAAACGGACTTGCGAATTGCTAGACAAATTTGAGATGTTCGCACAGAAAACATCGAGGATAGGTGGGCAATGGCTAGAGAGGAATATTTTTGTTATGTTATTTCTGCGCCATCGGCATAATTTGAATTCTTGCAAAAGAAAGCGAGATTGTGGAGTAACTGATTGCAAATTGTGCCATAATCGCATGCTATATGAAAATAAAATCAAGCAAAATGTTGATAATCTGCAGGGGACACCTGCACACATAGTTTATGTCAATACCATCAATGCAGGAACTTCGAAGTTATTTTTCACTATTCTGCCGGTGGAGGTCACTGGACCAAATGGATTGATAGCCGAGACATTCGAATCGTCCGCGACATTAATGAATGAAGAGAATGCCAAGAACATTGTTATAAACCAGCCAAAAGAGAATCTGTCGTTAAATGAGACACCAAATTAGGATTTGTGCAGCAGAAAGTAGCAATATATGGTTGCATATAACAGGCAATACAGTTCCCGGTCTCTAATGTTGACACTGTAAGCGCAAAGTATAAGCAGATAAAAAAGCTACCCATTAAAGGATATACAAATGCGAAACCGATGCTTCTAATTGGAATAGACAATTGTTATTTGGGAAAGACATTCAAGAGCATCTGGTTGGGTGGGGTTGTTTCTAAGACCCCGAGCCGAAAACCGTAAGCGGAAACAACAACAAAACTGAACGGTATTTACGAATCTGGACTTATATGGTCGGTGAATAACGTAAAATTGCTCGATAGTTACGACATAACACTAAAACTGCCACTGCATGCCATTGAAAACAAAATACGAAATGCGAATAAAAAAGGGATGCGCGGTACAGCTGCATTCCGACGTCCACAATGTAAACATGCCCAAAAAGATTAGACTTGTTTTTAATTTGGCTGCTATGGTGGATGGAATTTCGATTAATACTAACTTGCTAAAAGGACCGGACGAAAACCCATCATTAACTTAAATATTGCTGCAGTTCCGGCAGGGTATAATTGCTGTATGTGCAGACATCAAGGAGATGTTTTTGCAGGTACGAGTCAGATCAGGACGCAGGATATGATCTTCGAAACTGCATGTTCCCCCTGCTGTGCTCAATACGTCAAAAATACAAATGCGAAACGAGGTGAAAATAACAATGTGGCATGTTTGGATTCGAAACAAAACGCATACGCCATCAGCAAGGAAGTCAAGAGCGTAAGTGGACTGTCTCATTTTGAAGTAAAAGCCTTTGTTTCTAACTCGGCTAAAGTTTAGCATAGCCCTTATTAATATAAGAGCATTGCTATACAGCTACAGTACAGTTAGATTGCAAAACAGTGGACAAGATATTAGATATGTTCTGGAAAAGCAAAGAGGATGATCTTGTCTTCGACCTGAAAATTAATGGCGTTGACAAGAAAATCTTCAAAGAAGTGAAACGGCCAACAAAAAAGCAACTACTTAGTCTGGAAATGTCCATCTATGACCTATTTGGCATGCTTGCTGACCTAATGATTTCGGAAAAATACTGGTGCAAGACGTATGGCGTACATCGATACAATACCAGACAAGCTATTTAACCAATTTGTAGAGTGGCCAAGTCAGCTACAAACAAACATTGATCTTTACGTTTTTATCAATGTAAGCGAGCGGCTGTTGCGTATCATTTATTGCTATCGATCAATAACGATTTGCATAAAATATAAGAGTTAGGTAGCAAGCCTGATCATGGGTTCAGGGCCACAGAGCTGAAACACAATATATAAATATATATATATAAACAGCTCACGATTTCCCTAGACAACGACGATAGATGAAGAAGAACAAGAGGATCACGACGGCGAATTCGCAAACGGCGAATTGGCAAAGAGGAGACGACGATCGAGCGAACAGTGTAAGAGTCGAGAGTGCAACGCCAAGTGGGCAACGTGCTGGACAGCAAAAGAAGACGATTTATAAACGAAGTGGATGTTCAATGTTAAGCCTGTGTGGCGCGAGAAAAGCGAACAGACAAACTAAACGGTGTGAAGTTAAACCTAACGATGTTCTAAACCTTATTATAATCATTTAATGTTATCAATAAACCTACATTAAATATAAAACCCCACATTTTTGGAGGCTCGTCCGAGATTGGACAAAAGTGAACAGAAGTAAAAGTACCATTATTTTTGCGCTTGTCCGCGTTGGACAAAAGTGAAAAACGCTAAGAAAAGTATTAAAATCAAAGCGAAATTAATTTTCAAAAATGACGTGCCTAGATGATTTCATCATTGCCAGCTTACGCTCAAGCAAGAAAGGGAGCATAACTGCACGGCATAAGTTTGTCTTTGAAAGAGAGGGAGACAGAAATAATCGAAAACGGTTACGCGAATTTTCTGGATTCGAGTATACAGAAAATGACAACGAATATAACACGAAGAAAGAATACACAGAAGACTATTTAACGCAGGCTGACCTTGTATCGATATGTAACGTACTAGGCATGGATTACGTTAGCGAAGACATACATTTGTACATTTTCCACAATTTGCAGAAGGACTGACATTTAACGTAGCTGACGAAGAGGCAACAGACAATGAAAACGAAATAGAGGACGAAGCAGAAGACGTTTCATTTCAGACGACTGACCTTCAGTTTTCGCGATGTGGAAGAAAACATACAAAATTTTGACGGGACGAACACTATTCGAGTAGAAGTGTGGATAAAAGAATATGAGGAACAGGCAACGCTCATGTATTGGAGTGATTACCATTTCTGTTTGCAAAAAAGGCTTTGAAAGGAATAGCGAAACTCTTTGTATTGAGTGAGAGAGGATTGAGTTCATGGAATGTGCTTAAAGAAGCATTGTTAAATTTGTTTAGTTCGAGAGTGAGCAGTAAGGAAATACAGGAGGAACTTACGCAAACGAAACGTGGACACAACGAGTGTGTGTTTGAATTTTTTATAGAATGAAAGTTATTGATTCCAGAGGTGATATTGCAGATGATGCTTTTATACAATATTTGATTGACGCGATCGATGAGAAAAGTGGAAACAAAACAATATTGTACGGTGCAAAAAATTAAAAACTCAGTTTAAAACAAGTGAGATTGCTCTAGTCGGGACCGCCCGACTAGTAGATACCCTGAACCCAGAAATTAACACATACACACAAACTCTCGGCAGTTGATGAGTATTGAGCCTTTTAAAAATTAAAAAAAAACAATTACCAACGGAAAAACAAATGTTCCACAACCGGGGCTCGAACTCGCTCTCTTCGTCTTAAATGCACGACTCTTACCAACTGCACCACACTACCACATTTTTCGCGAATGATATAACATTACTTAACCATCGCAAAAAGTCAAGGAAAACAAAAATTTTGCAGTTGTCATTAAAACGATACAAATTAATAAAAATAATAATTATAAATAAATTTAAAAAAAATAAAACAATTCAACATTTACTACCATACCAACGCTGAACCCGGGCCTTCACGTTACGAGGCCTAACTCTTACCAACTGGACCACGCTCTTACTTCTCTTCGTTGTGTTAAAACTCAATTTAACCGTTGCAAACAAAATTCCTAGAAGAACGCAAGACAAATTTTGCATATGCATATGTATGCGTGCACATGTACACAGAAATTGCCAAGCAGCTGCGCTTTGCCCCCACTACTGAAAATAGATTCTTGATTTGCTCGTAAACTAAATGTACGATCGCTATGAAATTTTCAGGACTTATTCAAATCATCGAAATGTATGTACAAACCAATTTGCACGTGTGTAGTATTTGATTTGCTTTGTTTTTATGGTTTTTTCAATATTGGGGGCGATTGGGGGGAGGTATCCAAAACCTGAAGGGCTTTTACGCAAACATAAAAAAATAAATTTGGTGGCTCTAGCTTTTATCGTTTGGGAGTTATGCTAAAAAACCGAGTCAAAAAAGCGATAAATATCGATAATAAGAAAACGGAAGGAGTTATCGATGTTTTGAAATAAACTTGATCTGCGTATGGTATTTACGAACCAAATGAGACCAAGATCAGCTTTCTAGCTTTTGTAGTCTCTGAAATCGACGCGTTCATACAGACGGACGGACAGACGGACAGACAGACGGACAGACAGACGGACATGGCTAAATCGACTCGGCTAGTGATGCTGATCAAGAATATATATACTTTATGGGGTCGGAGATGCTTCCTTCTGCCTGTTACATACATTTGCACAAAACTATTATACCCTTTTTTACCCATTTTCAATGGGTTCAGGGTATAAAAAATTAAAGTGCCATAATACAATGATTGAAAAAGAATGTCGCGTCGAGAAATTAAAAGCAAAGAGCAATGTGAAAGAAATGGAATGAAAATTTGTTAATGCGAATAAAGATGCCAAAAAATATGTGAAATGCTATAACTGTGGTGAAAAAGGGCATATGCTGAATAATTGCCAAAACAAAATAAAGGGAAGAAAGTGTTTTCAATGCAACCAATACGGACATACATATCTCAAAAGATTGTGAGCAAAAAGAGAAAAGCGGCGCTACAGTGTCAAATACACGCAGTTTGCAAACGAAAGTTGATTTAACCAGTAAAGTAGTGTGCATCGCAAACAAAAAATGTAAAGCCTTATTTGAGACTGGCAGTAAGTTTAATATCATTCTGAAGATTGTATGGTGATATTGGCAAGCCGAAGCTAGAAAGCTGCAGTGTTTATCTAATTGGATATGGCAATTGAACGCAATGAGAACAAAATAAAACCAACTGGACATTTCAAACATGCAATTCTAATTGACGACGATGAGTACATATTAGATTTTTACGTGGTTCCAAACAGATGTATCGATGTAAAAATAATCATCGGTGAAGAACTGTGTTTACATGCTGAAATTGTATTTAATCGTAACGGTTTAAAAGAACACAAATGGATCGAGGCAAAAATATTCAGTACAATTGATTTAAAAAATGGATTTTTCCACGTACCTGTGGCAGCATCCAGTAGAAAGTATACCTCATTTGTGACGCATCAAGGACAATACCAGTTTCGTAGGGAACCATTTGAATTTTTAAAATCGACAGGTGTGTTTCAACGACATGTTAATGCGGTATTTCGGCACCTGTCACGCAGAGGCATTGCGTGGACGATATAATTATTCCTGCCAAGACTGTAAAAGAAGCTGTCCGAAATTTGAACGAAGTAATTGATATATGCAAAGATTATGGACTGGAACTTAACTTTAAAAAATGCGACTTTTTAAAGACACGTATTGAATTTCTTAGGTATGTTATCAATAATCTAAAGCTATATCCATTGCCAGAGAAGATAGAATCTGTATCAAAGTTTAAGATACCACAAACAGTCAAGCAGTCGCAAAGTTTTTTAGGTTTGACAGGCTATTTTAGAAAATTTATACAAAGTTACGCTACTATAGCTAGACCTTTAACGACCTTTTTATTGACAAAGAACAAAGCAAAGTGTAAATTCGAAGTAGAAGAAGAAAATGCATTTCAAATATTGAAGAAACTTCTTAGTGAAAACCCAGTTTTAAGTATTTACAATCAAAAATATGAGACGCTTCGATTGATAGTTTTGGAGCAGTTTCATTGCTGAAAAGCCCAGAAGATGGTGAACTGCATCCAGGGTACTATATGTCAAAGAAGTACAAAGAAGTACAGTAGCTATGAGTTAGAGATTTTAGCAGTCATAGAAGCTTTGACGAAGTTTAGAGTGTATCTTTTAGGTATACATTTAAAACTTGTAACAGATTGTAATGCATGTGCAAAAACTCTAAAAAAAACAAGTGAGATTGCTCTAGTCGGGACCGCCCGACTAGTAGATACCCTGAACCCAAAAATGAACACAAACACACAAACTCTCGGCAGTTAACGAGTATTGATCCGGTTAAAAAAAAACAAAAAAAACGATTACCAACGGAAACGATTACCACATTTTTCACGAATGATATAACATTACTTAACCATCTCAAAAAGTCAAGGAAAACGAAAATTATGCACTTGTCATTAAAACGATACAAATTAATAATAATAATTATTATGAATAACGAAAAATAAAGAAATTCAACATTGCTCCACCATACCAACGCTGAATTCGAACCCGGACCTCCACGTTACGCGACATAACTCTTACCAACTGGACCACGCTCTCAGTTCACTTCGTTCGGCTACACGCCAAGAGCACAAAGCTATAATTATAATAAGACACAACAAACAAAACCCCAAATCGATAACAGCCCCCAAATCAACCAAGAGTTTAAGCAGAATTTAAATAACGCCAGGGCACAGAATCCCCATAATTATCAGAAGCAATCTAGCTATTCAGCAGCACCAAATCCGCCAGTTAAAAGACAACGAGAAAGCACTAGTGGTTAAATAAAAATGGTGAAAATTTTCATCAACATGCCTCGGAACCAGAAATAGATCGGTCAGAACTAACCCATTTATAAAAATAATTATGAATAACCATCCCCTTAAATGTATAATTGACAAAGGCTCATCTATAAATATAATTAGAGAAAATTTTCTAAAATTCCCAATAAATAAATGCCAATTTGAAGTTCATGCCATAAACGGTACAGTAACTTTAAGTTAAGCCATTTCGCTAAAACCTAGCAAACTTTTTCCAACGCAACAAACATTTTACACACACAATTCTTTAAAAAACTACGATTTGCTATTAGGTCGAGATTTCTTAGAGATTACTCAAGCACTAGTAGATTATAAAAACAAAGCCGTTCGTATAAACGATTACATATTCGCTATGTTAGATAATTCAGAAGCCGAATTGCCAATAGATGAACCAGATTCAAAATACCTTGTTCCGCCCCCGTCTGAAGACAAACAATTTGTGTTCGCCATTAATAACGAACTTTTAAAATTCAACGAGTTTCGACTCGATCATCTTAACGATGAAGAAAGAAATAAACTAACAAAAGTCTTAAAAGAGTTCGGTGATGTCCAATATAGATGAAGGCGAAAATTTGACCTTCACAAGCACGGTAAAGCATATCATTCAAACCAAACATGAAGACCCAAAAAGGGGGATGCTTCTGGAAAACAAAAATTCAGGATAGTCATTGACTATCGCAACCTTAATAAAGTCACCATAGATGACAAATACCCCATACCAGCAATGGATAATATACTCGACAAGCTCGGCAAATGTCAGTATTTTACTACCATTGACCTCGCAAAAGGTTTTCACCAGATTCAAATAGATGAAGACTCAATTCCTAAGACAGCTTTTTCAACGAAAAATTGACATTACGAATACACTCGAATGCCATTTGGCTTGAAAAATGCACCTGCAAAGTTTTAAAGCTGCATGAACAATCTGCTTGAAGATTTGATCTACAAGGATTACCTGGTCTATATGGACGACATTATTGTGTACTCCACTTCATTGGAGGAACACATATTGTCATTGAGGAAGGTATTTATAAAATTAAGGGAGGCCAATCTAAAATTACAATTAGACAAATGCGAATTCATGAAAAAACACACTGAATTCTTAAGCCACATTATCAAAACAGAAGGTATAAAACCTAACCCAACAAAAGTTGAAGCAATACAAAAATTCCCAATACCGAAGACAGGGAAAGGAATCAAATCATTGCGGTTTATATCGAAAATTCATCCCAAATTTTGCAAAAATAGCAAAACCAATGACAGCAAAACTTAAAAAGGGCGCAGTCATAAACGTAAAAGATAAAGAATACAGTGAAGCATTTGAAAAACTAAAATTGCTCATTATGTGCGATCCTATATTAATTTATCCGAATTTTGAGAAACCATTCTCATTAACTAATGCCAGTAACATTGCCATTGGAGCTGTACTGTCACAGGAACACAAACCAATCTGTTATGCCAGCAGAACTTTAAATGAACATGAAGTTAATTATTCGGCAATAGAGAAAGAACTTTTAGCTATTGTCTGGGTCACCAAATACTTCAGGCCATATCTCTTCGGGAGAAAATTCGAGATCCTTAGTGATCACAAACCCCTAGTCTGGCTAAATAACATAAAGAAACCCAATATGAAATTACAAAGATGGAAAATCAAGTTAAATGATTTTGATAATCACATCAAACATGTTCCAGGAAAGGAAAACCACGTAGCAGATGCCCTATCCAGAATTAAAGTTGAAGAAAATCTATTAGGAGAAACTCGAGATAGCGTAGCAGCAACTACACATAGTGCGCAAGAAGATAATTCAAATTATATTCCCATCACGGAAAGACCAATAAACTATTATAATAGGCAAATTGAATTCATAAAAACCAACACAAATAAAGATGAAACCATACATTATTTCCACAAATTAAAAATAAAAATCTCTTACCGAGAAATGACTTATGATTACGCCAAAGACCTAATAAAAGAATACTTATGCACTAAAAACAGCGTCACCTACTTTTACTGTGAAACCGATTTCACAATCTTTCAAAATGCTTATATCGAAAAAGTTAACCTGAACAACACAACAATGGTCATGAAATCCTCTAAAAAATTAATCGATTACCAAACATACGCACACTTCAAGGAAATTATCCTTAAAACCCATAAAGATTTATTGCATCCCGGTATCGAAAAAGTCACATTACTTTTCAAAGAAAAATATTACTACCCTGACCATCAGAATTTAATACAAAATATTATAAATGAATGTGAAGTATGTAACATAGCCAAAACCGAAGACAGAGATACTAAACATTCATTTCAAACTACTTCAGAAATATTCAACACCAGAGAAAAATATGTCATTGATTTATATTTAATTGATAATAAACAACTTCTATCCTGTATAGACATATATTCAAAATACGCAGCATTAATAGAAATTAAGAGCAGAGATTGGCTCGAAACAAAACGAGCAATTCTTCAAGTCTTTAACCAAATGGGTAAACCCATCGAAATCAAAGCAGACAAAGATTCAGCAATTATGTGCGTAGCCCTTCAAATATGGCTACAGTCTGAAGATGTAAAATAAACTATTACCACAAGCAAGAATGAAATTTCTGATATTGAGAGATTTCATAAAACAGTTAATGAAAAACATAGAATAATCAATAGCGAATCTAACCCAGAAAATAAACTGACAAAATTTGAAACAATTCTTTACACATATAGTCATAAAACTAAGCATAATACAACTGGTAGGACACCAGCTGATATATTTATATATGTCGGAACTCCCGCATATGACATTCAAGCTAATAAAGCGAATAGAATAGCAAATCTTAACGAAAAACGTCAAGACTTTGAAATAGATACTAGATTTAAAGAAGCACCATTAGTTAGAGCTAAAACCACTACACCCTTTAAGAAAACAGGAAATTTAAGACAAATAGACGAGAAACACTTTGAAGAAACGAACAAAGGTAGAAAAATAACCCATTATAAATCTAAATTCAAAAAGAAAATTAATTTAATTAAAATAATTCCAGATCATCTGACCAGCAAAGCCCAGAAAGATCAACGTAAATTATCAGCATATCTAATATTATTCTTATTAAATATCTTTGACCGAGAAACGAACGCTCAAAGCATAGAGATAAATCCGACCGAAGCCAAAAACGGCTACCTAATATTCAAAACAGGAGAGATACATTTACCAATAAAATACGAATATCATTATCTGTCAGTAAACATAACTAAAACTGAACAAACTTATTATGATCTAATTAAACAAGCAGAAGAATTCGAAACATTGCCACAAATAAAATATTTATCTGAAAAACTAAAAAGAGAAATGAATGGCATAAGAAACGCAAAACGCAGTAAACGCGGACTTGCTAATTTTATGGGTACCATCCACAAATATTTATTCGGCACATTAGACCAACAAGACAAAGAAAAGCTCGAATCCAAAATGAATAACTTGGCAGAAATTGGCGTGCAGGTAAATGAATTAAACCATGTAATAGAAGCAGTAAATAAAGGTATAGAAATAATAAATCAATTAAGCCAAATAAATGAAGGAGATCAAAGATGAGCACTACTTATTTTTAACCTTCAAGAGTTCACAGAATAGGTAGAAGACATAGAATTAGGAATGCAGTTAACGAGACTCGGAATCTTTAACCCAAAGCCATTAAAGCATGACACCTTACAATATGTAAACTCAAAAAAACTTTTAAACATCCACATGGTTAAAAACCGATTCAAATGAAATTCTAATAATTTTCCACATTCCTAGAGAAATAATTAAGACGCTTATCTTCGAGATTTTACCATATCCCGATAAGGATGATAATATATTAACAGAAGTAGTTCACGATAAATATTTCATGCAAGATATACAAGCCTACACGGCTCATAAAAAAGAATTAATCACAAATAAATGCATATCAGGAACCTTAAATCAAGTAAAAACAGAATTTAGTTATACAAAAACTCGCAAGAATTTTGAGCTAAATTATATTGAACCAAACATATTAATTACTTGGAACATACCAAGGACATTACTAAAACAAGATTGTATGAATAGGGAAATAATAATCCAAGGCAATAATCTTATTAAAGCGTCAAACTGTTCGATGCAGTTAGACGAAATAATAATTTCAAGTACAATGTCAGATTACACACAAACTATCTATGTAAATAACAATGTAACAAAATTAAAACCTTTATCTTACATACAAACAAACGCGGGTTTTATTTTTAATATAAGACGCGATGTTCGAAAAAAATATAATTTTATTTCAAACTGCATTTAACTTAAATGGAATTTACAAATGTGTTGAAGATTCAACTTGACGGTTCGAAGTATTTTGTAAAACTCAATGTTAAAACTGGAGTTAACGCTTAGCAAACCTCGGCTTGAGCTTTCTAGATCATGAGCTTTTCCTCTTTTATCAATGCTCTTTATTATTTACTCTCTTTATGAGTTTCTGGAATTTTCTAAGAGCCTGAACTTGAGCTGCGTTGGCTATTTATGCATTTGTTGGGGATAACGATTGCGGCGGATGCTTATGATTGATTTTATGATCGGTCTTACGCCGAAATTGTTATTGTCGCCAAAAATGTTTAAAATTGGAGTTCTGAGTTTTACTGTTACAGTATTTATGTGATTCTTATCGTTTCTACTTAGGGTGTATTATGTTACAGAATTTATGTGGTGCGCTTAGTTGCTAGGGCTTATGTATAAGGGGTGACATTGGTTGCTGTAGACATATGTTATATGCTATGCGACCATTGCGACATCGATTGTGGCTTTGTTGCTCACCACTTGACCCTTTACGCTGACAATGAAAATATGACACCAACGCATTGATCAGCTACGCCGATGCCGCTGACTCTGCCGACAAACTGTCGCTACAAATTTTTCGCCACTGCCTCTGCCAAGAACCCACAGCTAGCTAGGGTCTTTTTAAGTTTTTGTATTTTTAGTCTAAGTTTGATTCTTGAATAAAGTAAACGTATTCGTATCGAGAGGAAATCCGATTAAGTTCGATTAGTGCAAATTAATTTTTGTGCGACTCCGTTGGCCAACTTGTAGTATTTGGTGAGACTCTTCCTAGTACAAGAAACCAAATACTACCCACGATCGGTGAATTAAATTTCACCGATCCTTCGGTGGACTACAAGTCTTGTCACGCAAGCCCGCAGGACACCTTTTAATCGTGTAAGCTGCAGGATCCCTAGTAGAGAGCGAACAGGAGGCATCCGGACCACCAGGAAGGGTAGCCACATCAGATCCAGTTAAGTAAGTTAGTTAAGTGAAAATATAATTTATGCAAACAAAGAAAAAAACAGAATTATGAGAAATCAGGTTATTACTAAAATAAAGTGAAAGTAGAAAGGTTAGGATCGAATGGAATCATATCCATATAAAAAAAAATGTTAAAAAACATTAAAAAATATTTAAAGTATTATAAAACAAGCGTAAGGCGATCACGAACCAAATCACTGCACGGCAACTTAATTCATGAGCTCATTTAAATTCGTGCAGTATAAATAAACCCAATCTTGCGAGTCCTATATAGGACCCTCCAAGGTAAAAGGGCAAAATCAGCCACTGGTTTTTACAAAATAAATTTTCCAAATTAATTCGAAATATAAATAATAAATAAAAAACACACACAAATTCCTTCGATCACTCACTTCCGAATATTAAATAAATTAAGTGCCAATTATATTAAGTTCTGCAGATATCAAGAAGTTACAATTCCCTTGCAATTACAATTTTATGGCAAACCCTGGCAATTTAATCAGACCCCCAATGATGAATACTGAACAAGTGCCTCATCCACCAAACCCAACTTTACATCAACAATATCACAGACAAATGCAAAGACACATCAACAACATAGAAGTATAGCAGAACACCCAAATTTAGCAGCTACCATCAATCAAATTTAAGCAGGACAATTACCCATATTGCTGAGACAAAATCAAAAACCAAGTTTCGACTTTATCAGTGGAGCAAATCAAGAAATCTATATTAAAAACCAAAGAAATTAGATGAACTAGATAAAGTTTCTGATATTGTAAACAGCAAAATACTTTGATATTCTGCTTACCGTTCGCAACAAAATCGAAGGGAATGCAGACATTGCACTAGAGTCATACAGCGTCCCTTTGAATTGGAATGCTATTTCCAAATGTCTCACATTACACTATGCAGACAAGCGAGATTTAGGCACACTAGAATATCAGATGACTACAATTACCCAAGGTTCGAACCAATCAGTTGAAGAATTCCATCAAGCCGTCTACAGACTCCTCTCTTTGATACTGAACAAGATTAGTTGTTTGGAGTTGTGTAGAGAATCGGAGCAACTTATGACCAAAATATATAGGGACAATGCATTAGATACATTCATTAGAGGTCTACGTGGAGATTTATCACGCTTACTAGGTATAAAAGAACCAACCGATTTGCCCTCTGTTTACACTAGTGCTTAATGTTAGAGAATCAAGCATACCGTTCGAACCATGCGTCGATTAAGACACAGCAGCCTACCTTTAGAAATCAGCAAACTCAGAAAACTTACAAAAACTGAAAAAAGTATTCAGACAAAATAATATGGCCGTTACCACTAAATAATATGGCAAAAGGACAAGGAAATTTTAATATACAGACAAACTCGGAAGAACAGTCAGAGACGAAAGAAGAGTAATCACCATCGATTGGTTACGAACAGCAAATTACAATTTAAGAAGAACAAAAGATTAAATTAAACTTCACACACAATACCCAAAGCAACCCAATTCGAGTTCAACAACACCCCATATTTTTAAACTAAATGTAAAATAATATTAACAAAGGGCCTACTTGGGGACAAGTAGGAATTCGGGGAGGGAGAATTAACACGCGTAATATTGTAAAGCCAACGTTGCAACATTGTGCCACAAATATACATAGATTTCCAAACATCCCTTCGAATCAAGTACTGCCGATAAAGTAAATCTACCATTGCGACATCGATTGTGGCTTTGTTGCTCACCACTTGACCCTTTACGCTGACAATGCATATATGACACCAACGCATTGATCAGCTACGCCCACGCCGCTGACTCTGCCGACAAACTGTCGCTACAAATATGCCTCTGCCTCTGCCAAGAACCCACAGCTAACTAGGGTCTTTTTAAGCTCTTGTATTTTTAGTCTAAATTTGATTCTTGAATAAAGTAATAAATATAAATAAAGCACATATGTCACTTTCCCATCCCTAAGAAACTAGCCTGTCCTGGAGGACACTTTTGGGTATAGTGTTGGTGTATTGCTAATTACAATATTATCTGTTTCTTTTAAGTTACTGTTGCTTACAATATTTTCTTGTACTTGCAGACTGATTGGTTCTTCGCTTAGTGTTTCTTCTTTTGTTTTTTATATTTTACAATAATTCTTTGGGGTAATGCTCTGAATTTATAGATAATATACACTATTTTTGCGATTATAATTGTACAAAGTATCGTTATTGTTACAATTTGAAAGGTGTTGTACATTTCAGTGTGGTGTTTTACGATTTCTTTTGGTTTGGATGTATGATAACGGCTCTAATTTAGTTACATTATTGTTTACATAAATTGATTGTGATTATTATTTCGTCTAATTGCATCGAACAGTTTGACGCTTTAATGTGGTTATTCCCTTCTATTATTATTTCTCTATTAATGCAATCTTTTTTTACAAGTGTCTTTGGTATATTCCAAGTTATCAATATGTTCGACTCGATATAATCTATCTCGAAGATCTTACGGGTTTTTGTGTAGCTACATTTTGTTGTGATTTGATTTAAAATTCCTTATATGCATTTATTTGTGATTAATTCTTTTGTATCAGCCGTGTAGGCTTGTATATCTTGCATGAAATATTTATCGTGAACTACTTCTGTTAATATATTATCATCCTTATCGGGATATGGTAAAATCTCGAAGATAAGCGTCTTAATTATTTCTCTAGGAATGTGGAAAATTATTAGAATTTCATTTGAATCGGTTTTTAACCATGTGGATGTTTAAAAGTTTTTTTGAGTTTACATATTGTAAGGTGTCATGCTTTAATGGCTTTGGGTTAAAGATTCCGAGTCTCGTTAACTGCATTCCTAATTCTATGTCTTCTACCTATTCTGTGAACTCTTGAAGGTTAAAAACAAGTAAGAACGTTGCAGTCGGGCGTTACCGACTGCGTTATACTCGTTCACGTTCGTAAATATTGCTATTTTAATAAATTTCGGTATTTTGCAATTTGTGTGTTGCTGGGGGTGGGGGAGAGTGGGGCGTGCGGGTGGGGGTGGTCGTCGGCAACATTTTGTTCCTCTCTTTAAAGGAGGTGACCAGCTATCTACCCACCAAATGTGGTAACTCTAGCTTAAAAACTGTGGGAGATATAGGCATTTCCGGCGGAGCGGGGGCGTTTGGGGCGTTATAGTGGGCGTGGCCGGGATGTCAAGTGTGCAATCTTTGGGGGAGGTCAGCAGCTATCTACATATTAAATTTGGTGCCTCTGGCTTTAAAACTGTACGAGATATAGATTTTCGCGGGTTGTGGGGGCGGAAGGGGGAGGGGGAAGGGGGTACTGCCCGCAAATATTGTATATTATATCTATAACTTCTGGGGGAGCTTCCCACTAATATATATCCCGAATTAAGTGACTGTAGTTTAAAAACTCTGAGAGATATAGGCATTTTCGATATTTTAGGGAGGAGGCGTTGGGCGTTCTAGTGGGCGTGGGCGGGATATCAAGGGCGCAATTTGTGGGGCAGGACACCAGCTATCTACATACCAAATTTGGTGGCTCTATCGCTTAAATTGTGGGATATATACACGTGTTATCGATTGTAACTGCCATATATAACGTGTTTTGCGATTACGGGGGCGGAGAGGGCGTGGCCAAAAACTTTTTCCTGTGATGTATGGAGGAGCATTCTGGTAATATATCTCCCAAATTTGGTGACTCTAGCTTAAAAATTGTTGGGGATATAGCCATTTCCGATTTTTCAGGGCTGGGCGTTCTAGTGGGCGTGGCCGGGATATCAAAGGGTCAATCTGTGGGGGAGGTCACCAGCTATATACATACCAAGTTTGGTGACTCTAGCTTTAAAATTGTGCAAATATGCAACACTTATCGATTTGACCTCTCAGGTTTATCGGTTTTCACGATTATGGGGGCGGGAGAGGGTGTGGCCAAAAAACTTCTTTAATATTTGGGGGAGCATTCCTGCAATGTTTATGCAAAATTTGGTGACTCTAGCTCAAAAACTGTGGGAGATATATGCATATTCGATTTTTGAGAGCGGGGGCGCTGGGAGGCGTTATAGTGGGCGTAGCCGGGATATCAAGGTCGCAATCTTTTTGGGAGGTCACCAGCTATATACATACTAAGTTTGGTGACTCTAGCTTTAAAATTGTGGACTTTAGCAATATGCGATTTTAGGTGTTATCGGTTTGCCACGCCCCCAGTGGGCGGAGCTCAAAATCCTTAACACGCTATCTGACGCGGGTACACACGAGTATATATCCAAAATTTCAAGTCTCTAGCTTCAATAGCGGCGAAAATAATTGCGTTCATACGGACAGACGGACGGACGGACAGCAAGACGGACATTGCACAAAACCAATATACTCTTTTCACTTCGTGAACGAGTATAATAAGTAGTGCTCATCTTTGATCTCCTTCATTTATTTGGCTTAATTGATTTATTATTTCTATACCTTTATTTACTGCTCCTATCACATGGTCTAATTCATTTACCTGCACGCCAATTTCTGCCAAGTTATTCATTTTGGATTCGAGCTCTTCTTTGTCTTGTTGATCTAATGTGCCGAATAAATATTTGTGGATGGTACCCATAAAATTAGCAAGTCCGCGTTTACTGCGTTTTGCGTTTCTTATGCCATTCATTTCTCTTTTTAGTTTTTCAGATAAATATTTTATTTGTGGCAATGTTTCGAATTCTTCTGCTTGTTTAATTAGATCATAATAAGTTTGTTCAGTTTTAGTTATGTTTACTGACAGATAATGATATTCGTATTTTATTGGTAAATGTATCTCTCCTGTTTTGAATATTAGGTAGCCGTTTTTGGCTTCGGTCGGATTTATCTCTATGCTTTGAGCGTTCGTTTCTCGGGCAAAGATATTTAATAAGAATAATATTAGACATGCTGATAATTTACGTTGATCTTTCTGGGCTTTGCTGGTCAGATGATCTGGAATTATTTTAATTAAATTAATTTTCTTTTTCTTTTTGACTTTAGATTTATAATGGATTATTTTTCTACCTTTGTTCGTTTCTTCAAAGTATTTCTCGTCTATTTGTCTTAAGTTTCATGTTTTTTTAAAGGGTGTAGTGGTTTTAGCTCTAACTATGGTGCTTCTTTAAATCTAGTATCTATTTCAAAGTCTTGACGTTTTTCGTTAAGATTTGCTATTCTATTCGCTTTATTAGCTTGAATGTCATATGCGGGAGTTCCGACATATATAAATATTTCAATGGTGTCCTACCAGTTGTATTATGCTTAGTTTTATGACTATATGTGTAAAGAATTGTTTCAAATATTGTCAGTTTATTTTCTGGGTTAGATTCGCTATTGATTATTCTATGTTTTTCATTAACTGTTTTATAAAATCTCTCAATATCAGAAATTTCATTCTTGCTTGTGGTAATAGTTTATTTTACATCTTCAGACTGTAGCCATATTTGAAGGGCTACGCACATAATTGCTGAATCTTTGTCTGCTTTGATTTCGATGGGTTTACCCATTTGGTTAAAGACTTGAAGAATTGCTCGTTTTGTTTCGAGCCAATCTCTGCTCTTAATTTCTATTAATGCTGCGTATTTTGAATATATGTCTATACAGGATAGAAGTTGTTTATTATCAATTAAATATAAATCAATGACATATTTTTCTCTGGTGTTGAATATTTCTGAAGTAGTTTGAAATGAATGTTTAGTATCTCTGTCTTCGGTTTTGGCTATGTTACATACTTCACATTCATTTATAATATTTTGTATTAAATTCTGATGGTCAGGGTAGTAATATTTTTCTTTGAAAAGTAATGTGACTTTTTCGATACCGGGATGCAATAAATCTTTATGGGTTTTAAGGATAATTTCCTTGAAGTGTGCGTATGTTTGGTAATCGATTAATTTTTTAGAGGATTTCATGACCATTGTTGTGTTGTTCAGGTTAATTTTTTCGATATAAGCATTTTGAAAGATTGTGAAATCGGTTTCACAGTGAAAGTAGGTGACGCTGTTTTTAGTGCATAAGTATTCTTTTATTAGGTCTTTGGCGTAATCATAAGTCATTTCTCGGTAAGAGATTTTTATTTTTAATTTGTGGAAATAATGTATGGTTTCATCTTTATTTGTGTTGGTTTTTATGAATTCAATTTGCCTATTATAATAGTTTATTGGTCTTTCCGTGATGGGAATATAATTTGAATTATCTTCTTGCGCACTATGTGTAGTTGCTGCTACGCTATCTCGAGTTTCTCCTAATAGATTTTCTTCAACTTTAATTCTGGATAGGGCATCTGCTACGTGGTTTTCCTTTCCTGGAACACGTTTGATGTGATTATCAAAATCATTTAACCTGATTTTCCATCTTTGTAATTTCATATTGGGTTCCTTTATGTTATTTAGCCAGACATGGGGTTTGTAATCACTAAGGATCTCGAATTTTCTTCCGAAGAGATATGGCCTGAAGTATTTGGTGGCCCAGACAATAGCTAAAAGTTCTTTCTCTATTGCCGAATAATTAACTTCATGTTCATTCTTTATCTTTTACGTTTATGACTGCGCCCTTTTTAAGTTTTGCTGTCATTGGTTTTGCTATTTTTGCAAAATTTGGGATGAATTTTCAATATAAACCGCAATGATTTGATTCCTTTCCCTGTCTTCGGTATTGGGAATTTTTGTATTGCTTCAACTTTTGTTGGGTTAGGTTTTATACCTTCTGTTGTGATAATGTGGCCTAAGAATTCAGTGTGTTTTTTTCATGAATTCGCATTTGTCTAATTGTAATTTTAGATTGGCCTCCCTTAATTTTATAAATACCTTCCTCAATGACAATATGTGTTCCTCCAATGAAGTGGAGTACACAATAATGTCGTCCATATAGACCAGGTAATCCTTGTAGATCAAATCTTCAAGCAGATTGTTCATGCAGCGTTGAAACGTTGCAGGTGCATTTTTCAAGCCAAATGGCATTCGATACTCGTAATATACTCGTAATGTCAATTTTTCGTTGAAAAAGCTGTCTTAGGAATTGAGTTTTCATCCATTTGAATCTGGTGAAAACCTTTTGCGAGGTCAATGGTTGTGAAATACTGACATTTGCCGAGCTTGTCAAGTATACCATCCATTGCTGGTATGGGGTATTTATCATCTATGGTGACTTCATTAAGGCTGCGATAGTCAATGACTATCCATAATTTTTGCTTGCCAGATGTATCCCTCTTTTTGGGTATGATCCAAATAGGCGAACAATAAGGAGATTTCGACTTTCGAACTATCCCCGAATTATCTTTAATTTGGTTTTCGACTTCTTGGTCGAATGTTTGGGCATATTTTTAAGGTTTTTTATAAACTGGGTCTTCGTGTTTGGTTTGAATGATATGCTTTACCGTGCTTGTGAAGGTCAAATTTTCGCCTTCTCGGTATTGAATATCACCGAACTTTCTTAAGCCTTTTGTTAGTTTATTTCTTTCTTCATCGTTAAAATGATCGAGTCGAAACTCGTTGAATTCTGATAGTTCGTTGTTGATGGCGAACACAAATTGTTTTTCGTCGGACGGGGGCGGAACAAGATACTTTGAGTCTGGTTCTTCTAATGGCAATTCGGCTTCTATTTCTATTTTTATCTTCTATTTTCTATTTTTATAATCTACTAGTTTTGAGTACTCTCTAAGAATTCTCGACATAATAGCAAATCGTAGTTTTTTATGTATGTAAAATGCCTGCTGCGTTGGACACAGTTTGCTAGTTTTTAGCGAAATGGCTTGATTTAAAGTTATTGAACCGTTAATGGTATGAACTTCTAATTGGCACTTGTTTATTGGGAATTTCAAAAAAAATTTTTTATTATATTTACAGACGATCCTGTGACAATTATGCATTTGAGGGTTTGGTTGTCCATAATTATTTTTATGAATGGGTTAGTTCTACTCGTTCTATTACTGGGTCCGAGGCATGATGATGAAAATTTTCACTCGTGTCCATTTTCATTTGACCACTAGCACTTTCTCGTTGCCTTTTAATTGGCGGATTTGGTGCTGCTGAATAGCTAGATTGCTTCTGATAATTATGGGGATTCTGTGCCCTGCCGTTATTTAAATTTTGCCTAAATTCTTAGTTAATTTGGGGACTTTTATCAACTTGGGGTTTTGCTTTTTGTGTGTTGTTACTGTAGCTTTGTGCTTTTGGCGTATAGCCATAATTTAGATTTTTTCCGTTTTCGCGGGTATTATTACTATTCTTATTCTTGTTTGAATTAAGCGGATTATTTTGATTAATTTGAGGTTTATTTTTATCGGACAATACTGTGTCATAGACGCCTTTTAATTGCGCTACCTGTTTGAGCTTAGAGACAGTAGTTATTTCATGTCGAGCAAGGGTCATGAATAATCTGTCGGGCAATTTCCTCATTATAATGTCTTTAATCGTGTTCTTTAATGCGTTCGTATATAGCATTGTGTTTAATTGTTCGTCTTCTAGCATTAATTTGTTTGATATAGTATATATACCTATATTCTAATTCTTAGACGAACTTACGGATGGTTCCGTTGAAATGTGTATTGTATTGATGCGTCTGAGTAACTCTTCGCATGATGTTTGCGTCTTGAAATCCGAAATCAGGGCTGATTTCAATTCGGTCCATGTACGGGCGGCGGATAGTTGTGTTACTCTCTGGGCTTCGCCTCCAATCTGCATATCTACTGCGCTGAATAGCACGTTGTGTTGTCGCACGTCGTTTGTCGGGTACATCTGCATGATGAAATCCACGCGTCTGATGAAGGCACTCAAGTCTTCAGTGGCTCCATTAAAGGTTGGCACTTGCCTAATTTGGTTTAGTGCTTGGTTGAGGTGTAGCTTAGCAAATCGAAGGTTGTATCATCTTGGCTCACTTCCTTCTGGTATTTTTTTTTTAATCGTGTGTTTTTATACCCTGAACCCATTGAAAATGGGTAAAAAAGGGTATAATGGTGTTGTGCAACTGTATGTAAAAGGCAGAAGGAAGCATCTCCGACCCCATAAAGTATATATATTCTTGATCAGCATCACTAGCCGAGTCGATTTAGCCATGTCCGTCTGTCTGTCTGTCCGTCTGTCTGTATAAACGCGTCGATTTCAGAGACTACAAAAGCTAGAAAGCTGATCTTGGTCGCATTCGGTTCGTATATTCCATACGCAGATCAAGTTTATTTCAAAACATCGATAACTCCTTCCGTTTTCTTATTTTATCTCTTATCGAAACTTATCGCTTTTTTGACTCGGTTTTTAAAGCATAACTTCCAAAGCTAGAACCACCAAAATGTTCGCGTAAAACATACGAAGAATTTAAATATTTCAGGTTTTGGATACCTCGCTCTAATCGCCCCCAATATTGAAAAAACCATAAAAACAAATAGTGTATTGGTCTTTTTGTGATGGAATATAATTTTCATTATTTTCTTGTGCACTATGTATAGTTGCTGTTACGCTATCTGGAGTTTGTCCTAATAGATTTTCTTCAGTTTTAATTCTTGATAAGGCATCTGCTACATGATTTTCCTTTCCTGGAACATATTTGATCTGATAGTCAAACTCAAACTCATTTTCCATCTCTGTTAAGATCCTTTATACTACTCAGCCAGACTAGGGGTTTGTGATCACTAAGGATCTCGAAATTTCTTCCAAAGAGATTTGTCCTGAAATATTTAATGGCCCAGACAATAGCTAAAAGTTCCTTTTCTATTGCCGAATAATTGACTTCATGTTCATTTAATGTTCTGCTGGCATAACATATTGGTTTATGATCTTATGACAGTACAGTTGGTGAGTGGTTTCTCAAAATTCGGATATATTAATATCGGATCGGACATAATAAGCAGTTTTAGTTTTTTAAATGCTTGAATGTGTTCTTTATCTTTCAAGTTTATGACTTCGCCCTTTTTAGTTTTGCTGTCATAGGCTTTGCTATTTTTACAAAGTTTGGGATGAATTTTCGATAGAAACCGCAAAGTCCCAGAAATTATTTAATTTCTTTCCCTGTCTTCGGTATTGGGAATTTTTGTATTGCTTCAACTTTTGTTGGGTTAGGTTTTATACCTTCTGTTGTGATAATGTGGCCTAAGAATTCAGTGTGTTTTTTTCATGAATTCGCATTTGTCTAATTGTAATTTTAGATTGGCCTCCCTTAATTTTATAAATACCTTCCTCAATGACAATATGTGTTCCTCCAATGAAGTGGAGTACACAATTATGTCGTCCATATAGACCAGACAATCCTTGTATTTCAAATCTTCAAGCAGATTGTTCATGCAGCGTTGAAACGTTGCAGGTGCATTTTTCAAGCCAAATGGCATTCGATACTCGTAATATACTCGTAATGTCAATTTTTCGTTGAAAAAGCTGTCTTAGGAATTGAGTTTTCATCCATTTGAATCTGGTGAAAACCTTTTGCGAGGTCAATGGTTGTGAAATACTGACATTTGCCGAGCTTGTCAAGTATACCATCCATTGCTGGTATGGGGTATTTATCATCTATGGTGACTTCATTAAGGCTGCGATAGTCAATGACTATCCTTAATTTTTGCTTGCCAGATGTATCCCTCTTTTTGGGTATGATCCAAATAGGCGAACAATAAGGAGATTTCGACTTTCAAACTATCCCCGAATTATCTTTAATTTGGTTTTCGACTTCTTGGTCGAATGTTTGGGCATATTTTTAAGGTTTTTTATAAACTGGGTCTTCGTGTTTGGTTTGAATGATATGCTTTACCGTGCTTGTGAAGGTCAAATTTTCGCCTTCTCGGTATTGAATATCACCGAACTTTCTTAAGCCTTTTGTTAGTTTATTTCTTTCTTCATCGTTAAAATGATCGAGTCGAAACTCGTTGAATTCTGATAGTTCGTTGTTGATGGCGAACACAAATTGTTTTTCGTCGGACGGGGGCGGAACAAGATACTTTGAGTCTGGTTCTTCTAATGGCAATTCGGCTTCTATTTCTATTTTTATCTTCTATTTTCTATTTTTATAATCTACTAGTTTTGAGTACTCTCTAAGAATTCTCGACATAATAGCAAATCGTAGTTTTTTATGTATGTAAAATGCCTGCTGCGTTGGACACAGTTTGCTAGTTTTTAGCGAAATGGCTTGATTTAAAGTTATTGAACCGTTAATGGTATGAACTTCTAATTGGCACTTGTTTATTGGGAATTTCAAAAAAAATTTTTTATTATATTTACAGACGATCCTGTGACAATTATGCATTTGAGGGTTTGGTTGTCCATAATTATTTTTATGAATGGGTTAGTTCTACTCGTTCTATTACTGGGTCCGAGGCATGATGATGAAAATTTTCACTCGTGTCCATTTTCATTTGACCACTAGCACTTTCTCGTTGCCTTTTAATTGGCGGATTTGGTGCTGCTGAATAGCTAGATTGCTTCTGATAATTATGGGGATTCTGTGCCCTGCCGTTATTTAAATTTTGCCTAAATTCTTAGTTAATTTGGGGACTTTTATCAACTTGGGGTTTTGCTTTTTGTGTGTTGTTACTGTAGCTTTGTGCTTTTGGCGTATAGCCATAATTTAGATTTTTTCCGTTTTCGCGGGTATTATTACTATTCTTCTTCTTGTTTGAATTAAGCGGATTATTTTGATTAATTTGAGGTTTATTTCTATCGGATAATACTGTGTCGTAGACGCCTTTTAATTGCGCTACCTGTTTGAGCTTAGAGACAGTAGTTATTTCATGTCGAGCAAGTGTCATGAATAATCTGTCGGGCAATTTCCTCATTGTAATGTCTTTGATCGTGTTCTTTAATGCGTTCGTATATAGCATTGTGTTTAATTGTTCGTCTTCTAGCATTAATTTGTTTGATATAGTATATATACCTATATTCTAATTCTTAGACGAACTTACGGATGGTTCCGTTGAAATGTGTATTGTATTGATGCGTCTGAGTAACTCTTCGCATGATGTTTGCGTCTTGAAATCTGAAATCAGGGCTGATTTCAATTCGGTCCATGTACGGGCGGCGGATAGTTGTGTTACTCTCTGGGCTTCGCCTCCAATCTGCATATCTACTGCGCTGAATTGCACGTTGTGTTGTCGCACGTCGTTTGTCGGGTACATCTGCATGATGAAATCCACGCGTCTGATGAAGGCACTCAAATCTTCAGTGGCTCCATTAAAGGTTGGCACTTGCCTAATTTGGTTTAGTGCTTGGTTGAGGTGTAGCTTAGCAAGTCTAAGGTTGTATCATCTTGGCTCACTTCCTTCTGGTATTTTTTTTTTAATCGTGTGTTTTTATACCCTGAACCCATTGAAAATGGGTAAAAAAGGGTATAATGGTGTTGTGCAACTGTATGTAAAAGGCAGAAGGAAGCATCTCCGACCCCATAAAGTATATATATTCTTGATCAGCATCACTAGCCGAGTCGATTTAGCCATGTCCGTCTGTCTGTCCGTCTGTCTGTTCGTCTGTCTGTCCGTCTGTCTGTCCGTCTGTTTGTATGAACGCGTCGATTTCAGAGACTACAAAAGCTAGAAAGCTGATCTTGGTCTCATTCGGTTCGTATATACCATACGCAGATCAAGTTTATTTCAAAACATCGATAACTCCTTCCGTTTTCTTATTTTATCTCTTATCGAAACTTATCGCTTTTTTGACTCGGTTTTTAAAGCATAACTTCCAAAGCTAGAACCACTAAAATGTTCGCGTAAAACATACAAATGTTTTGGATACCTCGCCCCAATCGCCCCCAATATTGGAAAATCCATAAAAACAAATAGTGTATTGATCTTTCTGTGATGGGAATATAATTTTCATTATCTTCTTATGCACTATGTATAGTTGCTGTTACGCTATCTGGAGTTTGTCCTAATAGATTTTCTTCAGTTTTAATTCTTGATAAGGCATCTGCTACATGATTTTCCTTTCCTGGAACATATTTGATCTGATAGTCAAACTCAAACTCATTTTCCATCTCTGTTAAGATCCTTTATACTACTCAGCCAGACTAGGGGTTTGTGATCACTAAGGATCTCGAAATTTCTTCCAAAGAGATTTGTCCTGAAATATTTAATGGCCCAGACAATAGCTAAAAGTTCCTTTTCTATTGCCGAATAATTGACTTCATGTTCATTTAATGTTCTGCTGGCATAACATATTGGTTTATGATCTTATGACAGTACAGCTCCTATGGCAATGTTACTGGCATCGGTAGTTGGTGAGTGGTTTCTCAAAATTCGGATATATTAATGTCGGATCGGACATAATAAGCAGTTTTAGTTTTTTAAATGCTTGAATGTGTTCTTTATCTTTCAAGTTTATGAAGAAACCGCAAAGTCCTAGAAATTATTTAATTTCTTTCCCTGTCTTCGGTATTGGGAATTTTTGTATTGCTTCAACTTTTGTTGGGTTAGGTTTTATACCTTCTGTTGTGATAATGTGGCCTAAGAATTCAGTGTGTTTTTTTCATGAATTCGCATTTGTCTAATTGTAATTTTAGATTGGCCTCCCTTAATTTATAAATACCTTCCTCAATGACAATATGTGTTTCTCCAATGAAGTGGAGTACACAATTATGTCGTCCATATAGACCAGACAATCCTTGTAGATCAAATCTTCAAGCAGATTGTTCATGCAGCGTTAAAACGTTGCAGGTGCATTTTTCTAGCCAAATGGCATTCGAGTATACTCGTAATGTCAATTTTTCGTTGAAAAAGCTGTCTTAGGAATTGAGTTTTCATCCATTTGAATCTGGTGAAAACCTTTTGCGAGGTCAATGGTTGTGAAATACTGACATTTGCCGAGCTTGTCAAGTATACCATCCATTGCTGGTATGGGGTATTTATCATCTATGGTGACTTCATTAAGGCTGCGATAGTCAATGACTATCCTTAAGTTTTGCTTGCCAGATGTATCCCTCTTTTTGGGTATGATCCAAATAGGCGAACAATAAGGAGATTTCGACTTTCAAACTATCCCCGAATTATCTTTAATTTGGTTTTCGACTTCTTGGTCGAATGTTTGGGCATATTTTTAAGGTTTTTTATAAACTGGGTCTTCGTGTTTGGTTTGAATGATATGCTTTACCGTGCTTGTGAAGGTCAAATTTTCGCCTTCTCGGTATTGAATATCACCGAACTTTCTTAAGCCTTTTGTTAGTTTATTTCTTTCTTCATCGTTAAAATGATGGAGTCGAAACTCGTTGAATTCTGATAGTTCGTTGTTGATGGCGAACACAAATTGTTTTTCGTCGGACGGGGGCGGAACAAGATACTTTGAGTCTGGTTCTTCTAATGGCAATTCGGCTTCTATTTCTATTTTTATCTTCTATTTTCTATTTTTATAATCTACTAGTTTTGAGTACTCTCTAAGAATTCTCGACATAATAGCAAATCGTAGTTTTATATGTATGTAAAATGCCTGCTGCGTTGGACACAGTTTGCTAGTTTTTAGCGAAATGGCTTGATTTAATGACTTTAATATACCAAACATCTCTTGGTCATTATGCACATCATCAAAGTATCTTGTGCCTTCAGCCCATCATGAATTTTTAGATGGTATGCTTGACCTTTCTTTATTTTAGATCAGTTCTATTACGAATCAATTGGATAGAACACTTGATCTTATCTTTATTAATGATCATCTTATTGCTGATGTATCTAGATCATCCCCTCTATCTGTCCCTGAGGATATTTATCATCCTACTCTTGAGGTTACGCTATTCGTCTGTAAATCTCAACACTTACATTCGACAAGGCCTAATATGCCCCGACGTTGCTTTCGTAAAGGAAACTTTACATTGCTTAATAATCTTATTCTTTCAACCGATTGGTCTTTTCTATATAACGCGGTTGATATGGATAAGGCTATTAATTTCTTTTATACAACATTAGACTCACTTTGTGATGTGCGTATTCCTAAATACATCCATTTCCCTGATTCATTTAAGCCTCCCTGGTATAATCGAAGACTAGCAAACTTAAAAAATATTAAATCTAAGTATTTTAAAAAGTTTAAAAAGTCTGGTTCGATTGTTGACTTGTCAAAATATTCCATAGCCAAGTCAAACTTTTTATTTACAATTCACAGTGCTATGATAATTATCTAGCTCGGTGCTAAAGGCAATTCGCTAGTAATCCTAAACTTTTTTACAGTTTTGTGAACTCGAAGCGTAAATCTTCTGCTCTGCCTTCCTCATTTTTTCTTGGGATAGAAAAAGCATGTGATGATTCTGTGGCTTCCGATCTTTTTGCTAAGTTCTTCCAATCAACTTATTCCTCTGTCTCTCCTTCTAATATATCTTATCCTTATAACCTTGTTTCTTCTAATTCTATCTTTGCGCCTATCATTTCTCATACCTCTCTTCTTGCTGCTATTAATTCTCTAAAAAATTCCTACTCTCCTGGGCCGGACAACATCCCTAGTTGTCTGATCAAAGAGTGTAGTGCTTCCCTTCTTAGCCCATTGCTGAAGCTTTTTAATCTATCCCTTGAATCTGCTGTTTTTCCGTCCCTTTGGAAAGAATCTTTTATCATTCCTCTCCACAAAAAAGGTGGGAGGTCTGATATATCAAATTATAGGGGCGTTGCTAAACTGTCTGCAATCCCTAAATTATTTGAAAAAATAATTACTTCGACTTTGCAGCATCTCTGCAAATCAATCATTTCCCCTTCGCAGCATGGTTTTGTTAAGAGTCGGTCAACTTCGACCAACTTGCTTGAATTTACCTCGCTGGTACATGATGCTTTTCAAAGGAAAAATCAAAATGATGTCATTTACACTGACTTCAGTAAAGCATTTGACTCTGTACACCATGATCTTTTACTGCATAAACTAGATCGTACTGGTTTCCCCCCTCTCTCGTGTGTTGGATCTCTTCGTATTTGAAGGGAAGAACTCAAAGAGTTCTACTTAGATCAAATACCTCTAAGCAGGTTTATGTCACTTCTGGTGTACCCCAGGGTAGTCACCTAGGACCTCTTCTCTTTACTCTTTTTATTAATGACCTGCCCTCTATAATATCACATGCTAGCATACTTATGTATGCAGATGATGTGAAACTTATACATTCCTACAGCAATTCCCTGCTTCAGACTCGTTTACAAGATGATTTGAACTCTATGCAACTTTGGTGTTCGACCAATCAGCTGCACCTAAACTGTTCAAAGTGTACGTTTATGACTTTCAGTCGTTATAGGCCACATTCTGTTAGCTATACAATTGACAATTTTCCATTGCAACGTATAGTTACAGTAAGGGACCTTGAAGTTCTCTTTGACTCAAAGCTAAGCTTCAACATGACCATTTCCACCATCATAAACGAGGCTAAGGGTATACTTGGGTTTATCGAACGTTGGTCGAAGGAATTCAACGATCCCTTCACTACAAAACTTTTGTATATTTCACTTGTACGCCCAATCCTGGAATACTGCTCATGTGTCTGGTGTCCGCAATACAAAATCCACCAAGATAGAATTGAGTCCATTCAGAAGCAATTTTTGCTTTTTGCCCTACGTGGCTTAAACTGGGATCCCAATCTTCGTCTCCCATCGTACTCCAGCAGACTCTTACTTATTAATCTTCCGTCGTTAACCAACCGTAGGACAATCCTTGGGGTTGTCTTTCTTCATAAGTTGATTAATGGCGACATTGATTCCTCGTTTCTTTTAGGTCGAATAAACTTCTCTGTGCCCTTTAGACCTACTAGAAACTATTACCCGTTACTCTTGCCTACATGCACAACCGACTACGCTTTGCACAATTCATTTCGGGTCTTATGCCTACAATATAATACAATATAATAATGTATCACGTGTTCTCCTCAGAACTCTCTCTCCCCCTAATAAAATCATTGCTTTCAGGATATCTCCGGGAAATCACTGTCCGCCCTCAGCTATGAGCAGGGGCATAGCTTGCCGGACGGGCTAAAAATCTCCCCCATCGGGCCAGTGATTTTCCATCTCTGTCTCTTTCTTTACTCTTATCTATCAAATACTAATTTTTGTTATTATTAAGACTGTTCTTTCACTTTTCCCAAAAAATTTTGTTTATATTCTAAAGTATATTTAAATTTATTAATATAGTTTTACTACTAACGCCTTCCTATCTAGATTTAGGATTTAATAACATCACTAACAACATATAGCTGTGACCAGGGGCATAGCTGGCCGGACAGGCAAATAAAATTACCCCATCGTGTTGGTGATGTTATTATCTATGTTTATAATCCTGTTAGGCTTTTAGCATTTTATAATTTTATGTATGTGTGTACCTTTGTTGACACTCGTTTTGTCGACTTTCTTTATAAAATAAAAATAAAAAATAATGTTATTGTACCGTTAATGGTATGAACTTCTAATTGGCACTTGGTTATTGGGAATTTAAAAAAAAATTTTTATTATATTTACAGACGATCCTGTGACAATTATGCATTTGAGGGTTTGGTTGTCCATAATTATTTTTATGAATGGGTTAGTTCTACTCGTTCTATTACTGGGTCCGAGGCATGATGGAGAAAATTTTCACTCGTGTCCATTTTCATTTGACCACTAGCACTTTCTCGTTGCCTTTTAATTGGCGGATTTGGTGCTGCTGAATAGCTAGATTGCTTCTGATAATTATGGGGATTCTGTGCCTTGCCGTTATTTAAATTTTGCCTAAATTCTTAGTTAATTTGGGGACTTTTATCAACTTGGGGTTTTGCTTTTTGTGTGTTGTTACTGTAGCTTTGTGCTTTTGGCGTATAGCCATAATTTAGATTTTTTCCGTTTTCGCGGGTATTATTACTATTCTTATTCTTGTTTGAATTAAGCGGATTATTTTGATTAATTTGAGGTTTATTTCTATCGGACAATACTGTGTCGTAGACGCCTTTTAATTGCGCTACCTGTTTGAGCTTAGAGACAGTAGTTATTTCATGTCGAGCAAGTGTCATGAATAATCTGTCGGGCAATTTCCTCATTGTAATGTCTTTGATCGTGTTCTTTAATGCGTTCGTATATAGCATTGTGTTTAATTGTTCGTCTTCTAGCATTAATTTGTTTGATATAATATATATACCTATATTCTAATTCTTAGACGAACTTACGGATGGTTCCGTTGAAATGTGTATTGTATTGATGCGTCTGAGTAACTCTTCGCATGATGTTTGCGTCTTGAAATCCGAAATCAGGGCTGATTTCAATTCGGTCCATGTACGGGCGGCGGATAGTTCTGTTACTCTCTGGGCTTCGCCTCCAATCTGCATATCTACTGCGCTGAATAGCACGTTGTGTTGTCGCACGTCGTATGTCGGGTACATCTGCATGATGAAATCCACGCGTCTGATGAAGGCACTCAAATCTTCAGTGGCTCCATTAAAGGTTGGCACTTGCCTAATTTGGTTTAGTGCTTGGTTGAGGTGTAGCTTAGCAAGTCTAAGGTTGTATCATCTTGGCTCACTTCCTTCTGGTATTTTTTTTTTAATCGTGTGTTTTTATACCCTGAACCCATTGAAAATGGGTAAAAAAGGGTATAATGGTTTTGTGCAAATGTATGTAACAGGCAGAAGGAAGCATCTCCGACCCCATAAAGTATATATATTCTTGATCAGCATCACTAGCCGAGTCGATTTAGCCATGTCCGTCTGTCTGTCCGTCTGTCTGTATGAACGCGTCGATTTCAGAGACTACAAAAGCTAGAAAGCTGATCTTGGTCTCATTCGGTTCGTATATACCATACGCAAATAAAGTTTATTTTAAAACATTGATAACTCCTTCCGTTTTCTTATTTTATCTCTTATCGAAACTTATCGCTTTTTTGACTCGGTTTTTAAAGCATAACTTCCAAAGCTAGAACCACCAAAATGTTCGCGTAAAACATACGAAGAATTTAAATATTTTAGGTTTTGGATACCTCGCCCCAACGCCCACAATATTGAAAAAACCATAAAAACAAAGCAAATCAATTACTACACACCTGCAAATTGGTTTGTACTTACATTTCGATGATCTTAATAAGTCCTGAAAATTTCATAACGATCGTACATTTAGTTTACGAGCAAATCAAGAATCAAGCGCAACTGCTTGGCAATTTCTATGTTCATGTGTACGCATACATATGCATATGCAGAAATCAGAATAAACACGTTGATTTGAGAATTTAAATGAGCTGTAAAAGTCAATCATTCAGATCGTATATGTCATACGCAGATCAAGTTCATAATATTTAATCACAGAAAATATTTTTTGGACACACTCCTCCAGCCCTCATAATCAAGAAAACCCATATACCGGAAAGCTCGAATCGATAAGTGTTACATAGTTTTCAGCTAGAGTCACCAAATTTGGTATATACATAGTTGTGAGGTCATAGTGACCTCCCCTAAAGACTGTTACCTTGACATCCAGTCCACGCCCACTAGCACACCCCCAGCGCCCCACCATGAAATACCCTTATCTCCCTCAGTTTTTAACTCCGATGTTGTTACCATCATCTCCTTATATAAGTACCATACATCGGTTTCGGCGCTAAAAAAAATATTATTCTCCGTTCAGGTTACCTATCAACACGTTAGAGGTATTATGTCTAAACTCTTTAATCTCTATATAGATAGGGTTTCTGTAGATGGTGCTCTACGTATTTTTTTTACCAAAAGTACAATTGTTATCGACGCGATCGAATCTCTCGTTCTGGTGAAGGTGTACTTTTAGTTTTTGAGTCCGGCTTTTTGTCCAAGCCCCTTCAAAACTTTTGGACATCGAGTTCATTGGTATTAAAGTCTGTTTAGGAAATTTTGGTTATTTCAATCTTTCCGACGTGACTTTGTCCTTTATTATGGTCACGTGATCTTGTCGATTGTCTACATGAGTTGTCCCCAGAGTTGATCTCCGTGTTCTGCTCTGCAATACGCAGGATTTACCCTCTTTTAAGACCTGTGGACCATTTACATCCTACTCTGAATCAGGTTAATGTTAAACTAGGTCCTGTGCCTATTGGGCTACCAAAACCAAGGATCCTACCCATTCTCTTCGTAAGACCGATTTTTTACGCTTAATGATCCAATTCAGAATACCGACTGATCCCAACTGTAAAATTGTGCAGATATTGATGACTTGACTTTTGTATGATACTGTGAGGCGGGTTGTAGAGACAACCGCCCACAATAGTAATTAATAGATTTAAGGACATAGAAACACTGAAATAAATAATGGAGACAAAAAAAAGGTATAGATATAAGAACCGGATAAAAACAGTGAATTGTAAAGCATTTTTAGTATAATAAGCAGATTGAGTATTATTAGAATTATTATATATATTATATATAAGAAGGCACGCACGTGGAGTTAATTAGTATCGGGCTCTACAACCGGTCGGTCGCGTGTCGGTCGCCAAGTAAAAGGCCGAAAAAAGGGCGCGACGTCGAGTGAACACGTGTGCGCGAAGCTCGAACAGTGCGGGCGAGCAGCTGAAATTATTAAGAGAAGATGCAAATCGAATGAAAATTCGTAAGCGCCTTGATTATAATATTTTTTATTATCAAAAATTCTAGCAGCGTCTAACTACAGCACTAATAATATTAAGAGGAGTAAGTTTCTCTTGATAATAAACGATATTGTTAGAATCGAATGCAGTAGTGTTGTATTTGGGGTATTTTTGGGGTTCTCCTTAGTTGTCTTTAACAAGATTAATAGGGATTACTGAGAATCTCTTGGTAGTGGATGATGTGATCTTAGAATCGAGTGTAATAGAGCCCTAGTTGGGGTACCTTTGGTGATTCCGTAAGCTGTCCCTAAATAGGTGTAGGGTTTTGGCAGAGTGGCCTTGGTAGTGACCTAGCCTGGGCGGGAGTCGTCGACATGGTCTTCACCTGCTGGTGCTAGCTTGATAGGGAGCGTTGCCGAGGTAAGAACCTGGCGTGGGGCGGGCACGTGGTCAAGGCGCGGGACCTGACCCAGATAGGTTGCTTGGTTAAGGGGACTCCTTGACATTGTAGTGTAGCCATTAAGGGATCTCCCTATCCTAGATGACAGGCAGAATCTTGGGACAACCAGACGTGTGTAGTGTTACTGGGCCTCCCCAACCTAGCGGGGGGTGTGGTCACGGTGTTGTCCGGACCCGAGCCGAAGTAGGAGACGTGGTCGCGGTCGTGGTCTACACCCGAAACCGAACACAACCGGGGACGACACGAGGGAGCCGAGGGACTAGCTCGTGCTTCTTCGTTCGTAGGGACGAGGTATCTTAGGTTGGGGGTATATTGATTTGAAGGGCATCTTGAAGGCTGGCCTTCTAGTTTACCAAGAAAGAGTTTGCGTTGCCCCCAAAACCTAGCGTCCCAGTCATTTACAAATTTTTTTGTAAACAACCCCGGCCTAGGAACTACTTTACAAGTGACGCCCGAGCAGGGACGCTGGGGCGTAAAGGGGCGTGGTTATTTAGTGACATAAAGCCCCACTAATATCCAGAAATAACGACTAAACTCTTAAACTAATACACATATATATAACCCATTAAAAATTCATTTATATTTGATGCCCAAAGTATACCCGTAGTAGAGACTGCAAATTATTGTTACTTGCAGCAGAGTGTTAATATATATTTGCTTTTCATATCAAAGTGTAAAACATATTTTCTTTTTTGTAGCAACGAGTAACAATATTTTTTTGTTCATAGCCAAGTGTAGGCGAAATTTTGTATGGTAATGTAAACGAGGAAAAAATATTTTGTAGTAGAGTGTAGATAGGAGTTTATCGGTGCGCCGAAAAGACACGCACAAAAGGAGTAACGGGAACAACAGGAGATATCGAGTGGCTCGCGCCAATCAGGCGCTCGCTAGTAGCAACAACAACACAGCGGCCCAAAAATGGCGAGTGCATAGGCGAAACTTTGCGGTGTCTATGTATCGACGCAACGATAGCGTAAACGCGAGCGTGTATGCAGTCAAAGCGGACAGCGAGGGAAACGCAGCAAGGCGACAAAGCGACGAAAAAACTTTACCGATAGTGCAAAATAAATTCATCTGAACTAAATAAACTAGAAGTAAAATAAAATCGAATAAATAACAAGTAAGAACGTTGCAGTCGGGCATTACCGACTGCGTTATACTCGTTCACGTTCGTAAATATTGCTATTTTAAAAAATTTCGGTATTTTGCAATTTGTGTGTTGCTGGGGGTGGGGGAGAGTGGGGAGTGCGGGTGGGGGTGGTCGTCGGCAACATTTTGTTCCTCTCTTTAAAGGAGGTGACCAGCTATCTACCCACCAAACGTGGTAACTCTAGCTTAAAAACCGTGGGAGATATAGGCATTTCCGGCGGAGCGGGGGCGTTTGGGGCGTTATAGTGGGCGTACCCGGGATGTCAAGTGTGCAATCTTTGGGGGAGGTCAGCAGCTATCTACATATTAAATTTGGTGCCTCTGGCCTTAAAACTGTACGAGATATAGATTTTCGCGGGTTGTGGGGGCGGAAGGTGGAGGGGGGTGGGGGGGAGGGTACTGCCCGCAAATATTTTTCTGTAACTTCTGGGGGAGCTTCCCACTAATATATATACCGAATTAAGTGACTGTAGCTTAAAAACTCTGAGAGATATAGGCATTTTCGATTTTTTAGGGAGGGGGCGTTGGGCATTCTAGTGGGCGTGGCCAAAAATTTTTGTGATGTATGGAGGAGCATTCTGGTAATATATCTCCCAAATTTGGTGACTCTAGCTTAAAAATTGTTGGGGATATAGCTATTTCCGATTTTTCAGGGCGGGGGCGCTGGAGGGCGTTCTAGTGGGCGTGGCCGGGATATCAAAGGGTCAATCTGTGGGGGAGGTCACCAGCTATATACATACCAAGTTTGGTGACTCTAGCTTTAAAATTGTGCAAATATGCAACACTTATCGATTTGACCTTTCAGGTGTATCGGTTTTCGCGATTATGGGGGCGGGAGAGGGTGTGGCCAAAAAACTTTTTAATATTTGGGGGAGCATTCCTGCAATGTATATGCAAAATTTGGTGACTCTAGCTCAAAAACTGTGGGAGATATATGCATATCCGATTTTTGAGAGCGGGGGCGCTGGGGGGCGTTATAGTGGGCGTAGCCGGGATATCAAGGTCGCAATCTTTTTGGGAGGGCACCAGCTATATATATACCAAGTTTGGAGACTCTAGCTTTAAAATTGTGGACTTTAGCAATATGCGATTTTAGGTGTTATCGGTTAGCCACGCCCCCAGTGGGCGGAGCTCAAAATCCTTAACACGCTATCTGACGCGGGTACACACGAGTATATATCCAAAATTTCAAGTCTCTAGCTTCAATAGCGGCGAAAATAATTGCGTTCATACGGACAGACGGACGGACGGACAGCAAGACGGACATTGCACAAAACCAATATACTCTTTTCACTTCGTGAACGAGTATAAAAATAAATAAATAAACAAATAAAAAGCAAATAAATAAATAAAATATAAGTGCCAAAAGTTTGGAATAATTAAACTATAAATAATAAATTTAAGAGAAAAAATAAATAATAATAAAAACAATAAAATAAATAATAATGAGTGAAGTGAACACATTAAGTTAATAAAAAATGAATTAAAGTGCAAAAATATAAAATATGTTATAAAGCAATAAAATAAACAATAAATAATAAATTAAAAATAAAAATGTAATTCTGTGTTAAGAGAAAGAAACAAAGAAAACTTGCAAACAATAAAACAAATCGAAATTAACAAGGAATTTAATTAATCAAGATAAATAATAGCAAAAGCTAAATATTGTTCACTCAAATATAATAAATAACTAACTTAAATAAAATATAATAAATTAAAATAAATAATAAATTAAATAAAATATAATTAAATAAAATAAATAATAAATTTAATAAAATGTAATTTAATAAAATAAATGAATAATATAAACAAAACGGCACCGGTACCAGTTTGAAATGGAACCGACAGGCGCAAAGGATTTAAAAGTGGGAACCCGATGGATCTACCACCGACAAAAGGAGGAGCTCGGGGGATCGCAGCGGAACTCGGATAAAAGAAGGACGGTACAGTGGAGGAGATGCGGAGGCGCCTCGTGGCTTTCGTGAGGGACGAGTCACATAGTACCGAAGCTTGGGCGCAACTGATTGAGTTGGAGGCCGGATTCGCCGCAGCATTGGACCCAACGGCGGACAACGATTGGACGGGCACGGGCCCGGTGACTAGGCATGTCATTGGTCAGGGCCACCTAAAGAGGCCGACGGGCGTTAACGCCGAGGCTTCTGTGCCGCGATCACAACTGGAGACCAGGGGGCACCTGATAGTACCGGAGCAGATCAGGAAGTTGGGCTTGCGTTTTGATGGACGAACGGATCCCCTAATCTTCGTGGAGTCGTCGGGTCATTTCATATAGCATCAGCTTGGAACGACTGCCTCGCACATGGACGAAGTCCTTACGGACACAGCCGCCCGCTGGTTTATAACCAGCCGAATTGTATGAATTTCTGGAGTTCTTCCTGCCGCTGCGATACTTTGAGAACCTGGACGACCAGATCCGAGGGCAACCAGGCAACCGTGGGATCGGCGCCTGGTGTGAGGATGACCCCAGCAATGGTGGCGCGTCAGGAGAACGCAGCAGGGCTGAAGCAGATTGGCGGCAAACCACCACGTCTGGAGGACGTGAAGGCGGAAGGCCTAGTGGGATGCTACGGGACAGGACGCCATCCAAGAGGAGCCAGGCTGCCATGGTCGGAGGACACGGAGGCGAAAGGCACTACAGATATGGGCCAAGAAGGTCAGCCAGATCGAGTGGCACAGCCAGTGGCAACAGAGGTCGAGTCGGAGGCGGTGTCCAGAAGGAGCCTGGGCCCAAATACCCCGATTGAGCAAGCCGCCACAGTAGTCTCGGAAGAAGAGCGCAAAGCCCAGACCGCGCAGGAATTCGGAGAGCTGGAGCCGGAAATAAAGGAGTTCTTGGAAGAGGAGCTAGCGTTGTTCGACGGGCTCAGAAATGTGTCTTACATCGCCGAGCACCGAATCGTCATGAAGGACGACAAGCCTCTGAAACAGCGCTACTTCCCCAAGAATCCGGCAATGCAGAAGGTGATTGATGACCAAGTCGAGGAACTGCTCCAGGCGGGAGCAATCGAGCCCTCTCGCAGCCCTCATAGCGGTCCCATCCTCCTAGTCAGGAAGAAGACGGAGGAATGGCGTATGTGCGTTGATTATAGGCAGGTCAACGCCCATTCATTGCCGGACGCGTACCCGGTACCCTGTGTCAACCACATCTTGGAGCGTAGACGGCAGGCCCGGTACATCTTGACGTTGGACTTGAAGCAGGGATACTGCCAGATTCCAATAGTCGTAGTCGACAGTGCACGGCATTTATAGTGACGGGCCGGGGACGGTTCCAATGCCCTTTGGTCTCCATTTTACGTGCGCTACGTTTCAAAGTGCCCTGGACACGGTTATAGGACCTGAAATGGAGCCACACGCGTTTGCCTACCTGGACGACATCATTGTCGTATGTGCGACCAAGGAGCAACACCTAGCCATCCTGCAGGAGGTATTCCGCCGACTTCGAGCGGCCAACCTCAAAGTCAACTGGAAAAAGTGTGCTTTCTTTAGGAGGGAGCTGGTATACTTGGGTCATGCGGTAAGCGGGGACGATATAAAGACAGATAAAGCTGCGCCAGTGCTTGGGCATGACATCGTGGTACCGCTGCTTCGCGCCAAACTTCGCGTCAATTATGCAACCTATGACGGAGTTGCTGAAAAAGGTACGCAAATGGTCTTGGTGTGCCGACCAGCAGGCAGCGTTAGATCAGCTGAAGCACAGCTTGGCAACCGCCCCAGTGCTCGCCTGTCCTGACTTCTCCGTCAAGTTCGTGCCTCAGACGGACGCCAGCGACTGCGGCCTGGGAGCAATATTGACGCAGGCCATCGACGGACAGGAACGGGTCATCGCCTACGCTAGCCGAAAATTATTGAAAGCAGAAATCAACTACTCGGCCACTAAAAAGGAATGTTTAACCATAGTATGGGCTATAAGGAAACTGCGGTGTTGCCTGGAAGGTTATCGGTTGGACGTCGTGAAGGATCACATGGCGTTAAAATGGTTGAACTCAATCGAGAGTTCATCTAGTCGGATCGCCCGCTGGGCTATAGAGTTGCAACAGTTCCAGTTTGACATAAACTACCGCAAGGGAAAGCTGAATGTGGTCGCCAACGCGCTATTCCGGAAGCCCCTGGAGGCATTCCAACGAGCCGTGGAGGAAAGACCCCCTTGCCGGTGGATATCCGGTATGTTGGAGCGCATCAGTCAGAACCCAGAAAAGTTTTCGGACTACTTTTGGCAGAATGGAAACTTGTACCGTCACCTAAGATACAGTGCGGTCGATGAGGATTACATACTCTGGAAATAGTGCGTGGTCGCGTGTCGTCGGCAGCGGGGTCTCCAGGAATGTCACGATGCGTCCACAGCGGGGCACCAAGAAGTACAGAAAACGGTGGCGAGGCTGGCCCAGCGCTATTACTGGCCAGGAATGTTCAGGGATGCCACCAGGTACGTGAAGCACTGCACCCTTGCCAGAGGTGCAGCAGTTCAAACAGGCAGGGCACATGCTCACTCGCCAGGTGGCTGAGCCACTCCCGAGATCAACGCATGGGAACACGATGCTGTTGGTCTTCCACGATGCGTTCTCCAAGTGGGTGGATTAAATCCACCTGAAAAAGGCCACGGCAGCGCATCTGCAGCTGGCATTCAGGGAGAGAATCTTGAGCAGATTCGGGGTCCCGCGCAAACTGGTATGCGACGACGGTGTACAGTTCACGAGCCGAGCCTAAAAGGCGTTCAGGAATGCCCAATTCATAGAGGGCCACCAGAGTTCTTGGGACGCGCTGCTTCCAGAGATCTGGCTGGCTGTGAATTCCATCATAGCGAATTCGACGGGCTTCTCTCCAGCGCTTCTTATACAAGGCTGGGAACCCCGCCTCCCCGCCGCACTGTATGACGAGGTAATGTCTGGATCTGGAGCCACACAACATAAGCCACGAGAAAAGGCGGAGAGTCGCGTGCGAACGACCAACACATGACACTAACCCAGCGAATAACCTAGTAATAACAAGAGTAAAGAGAAAAAAGAAAGAGTGCTTAAAATAAAGTATTTGAGTAAGTCAACTGTTACAGAATCTGATTTCAGGTATGGAAGACAGAATAGTCACCGATCAGCGAGGAAACGAAGCAGACTTGCCGCGGAGATTGCGTAGCGAGCCGAGAGCAAATAGCGTGCAAGGGTAAATAAAGATACCGAGCAACGTGAGAACATTGCATCCAAGACGTCAAACTTGGAGCAACAGGCAACCACGTCCCGACATGGACCTCCCGGCGCCATCCAAGAAGGGCCGCCGACGCCCGCCCTAGGACGTCACTACGCCTGATGGTGCCTCTGTTGCGGTGGAATACCGTGCCACCGCCGTCATGGGTGTTCGGCGTCGGAGAGCAGAGAGCAATCCCTGTGCCAGACACAAGGGTGTCATCACCACTCAAGGCGTAGGACGTAAGGATACCGCTGCCACCCAGGGAGAAGATCACCGGAGGATCGCAACTGCCCAAGCCGAAGGCGGTAGAGTTCCCAACGCCACTACCATCCCTTAATGTGGAGGATGCGCCCCTGACGGCCTGAAGGGTGATCAGCCGGGACGGCCAACTACCGCTCAACATTGTTCAGCCTGCCATGGAGCAACCTGGAGGAAGACGACATGAAATTCCGTGGGTCGTAACACGGGAGTGTGGTGTCGGCTGTCGTCGCCCGGGACGAAAGGGGGTGTGAAGCGGGCACGGTCCATTAACAGCAGCCTTGCGACCAGCTGCTAAGGGCGCTATCAAGAGCAGGCCTCTGGTAAGCTGCCGAAAGCTCAGGCGAGAGAGCGATTTTGCGGCGAAGAGCGAAAGCTCGGAAGAAGCTGGGTTGCTGTCCCGAGCGACAAGAAGCAACGAGTTAGTTAGTTTTTGGATACTCGGACTGAAAGGACGTGCCCGGATGAGATCACTGGCGGAGGCCTAAGAAGGCAAGTCACGTGGAGTTAATTAGTATCGGGCTCTACAACCGGTCGGCCAAGTAAAAGGGCGCGACGTCGAGTGAACACGTGTGCGCGAAGTTCGAACAGTGCGGTAGAGAAGACGCAATCGGAAGGAAATTCGTAAGCGCCTTGATTATAATATTTTTTATTATCAAAAATTCTAGCAGCGTCTTACTACAGCACTAATAATATTAAGAGGAGTTAGTAAGTTTCTCTTGATAATAAATGATATTGTTAGAATCGAATGCAGTAGTGTTGTATTTGGGGTATTTTTGGGGTTCTCCTTAGTTGTCTTTAACAAGATTAATAGGGATTAGTGAGAATCTCTTGGTAGTGGATGATCTGATCTTAGAATCGAGTGTAGTAGAGCCCTAGTTGGGGTACCTTTGGTGCTCCCGTAAGCTGTCCCTAAATAGGTGTAGGGTTTTGGCAGAGTGGCTTTGATAATGATCTGGCCTTGGCGGCAGTCGTCGACATGGTATACACCTGCTGGTGCTAGCTTGATAGGGAGGTGCCGAGGTGAGAACCTGGCGTGGGGCCTAGTTGACAAGCACGGTCTAGGAGAGGTCCAGATCCGTGTAGCGTTAGCGGTTACGGGATCTCCATAACCTAGTCGGCAGGCACGGTCTTGGGATAACCAGACTCGTGTAGTGTTACGGGGCCTCCCTAACCAAGCGGGGCGTGTGGTCACGGTGTTGTCCGGACCCGAGCCGAAGTAAGCGACGTGATCGCGGTCGTGGTCTACACCTGAACCAGAACACTATCGAGGACGACACGAGGGAGCCGAGAGACTAGCTCGGGCATCTTCGTTCGTAGCGACGAGGTATCTTGAGTTGGGGTATATTAGTTTGAAGGGCATCTTGAAGGCTAGCCTTTTAGTAATTTACAGTGATTTACAAATTTTCTTGTAAACTGTGGTTAGACTGAGATTTATACCCCGGCCTAGGAACTACTTTATAATACCCTGAATTAACATTCTAGTGCCTGCGTTTCTCTTGTGAATCCGGCATGGTCTAATCGGCTTCTCTGCTTCACACGGGAATTACTCAGATTAAGAAATGTTAAGTCGAGATATTATAAGAAAATTTAAAAAACCTGGAACATCTGTAGATTTTCTCGTTATGCTGTTGCCAGTTCTTACTCTCTCTCTCTCTCTATCTTATTAGAAATAATAACTAAATAGTTACACTATCCTAAAAACTATTCGAATACTGAAAACGCCCAACCAGACGTTTCCGAATCTAACAGGCACCTAAATCCTTTATCTATTAACTGTTTATAGAAAGTCCCACACCTATCCAAGCCAATTATTATTTGAATATGCATTTTGCTGAAAAAAATCCTCAAATTCAGTTTTAAACAGGGCTAACGATTATGCCAGACTTTTATAAACTACGAAGAACCCTATGGTTCTATACCGAAATATTGCATATTTAACATGACTGAACCTACTATTTTTGTACTGCTTAAACAATGTGAAACTTTTCGCATTGCGTTAGGTAGGTAGGTTTCGCAATCTTGACGGACAACAATAGAAAATCGTGGAATGTCGATATTTTCGTTTGAGCATGTTGAGGCCTCAACGAAAAATTGAATGGAATTTATTTAATGTCACCAATATGACAGTAAAGGATTATGAAAGAAAATATCTAGAGCAGAAACGTTTCCTAATTGATCGTAATGTGATCGAAGTAATTTTTCAGTCCACAACTTCTCTATTTGATTTTGGACCGTTTTGGAGGTTTGAGAGGAACAAAATCTCCTATGATAAAAAACCCCAAAGCAATTGTTGGTCCACTACAAGCAACGTACATTGCAGAACGCTGCACGCGAGGGCAAGTGTGAACCACCACCATACGTTGCTCCCTGACTTTTCTGGATGGTTATACGTTCTGCAGGTACAACTGGAAAATGCCTGCAGTCAATAGTAGCTGCTCATTTCTTCTATACTGAAAACTATTAACTTTTTTCCAAATAAGGGTTCATGAAGTTTGTAAGATATGCACACTTTGAGCGAGCAAGATCTTCTATACTTTGGTGTGAAAATTTCATCCATAAAATATATGGAGTTCTGGATGCATCAAAATCTATTTCTACTAAAATGCCTGTGCACCATTGACTGACATAGGGAAGCTTTTATAATATCTAAAGAGGTAGAAAAAATTGGTCAGTCGGAATGGAGTTCAACTTTATAGGATTATATATTTCAAATTTGATCCAGGTGTCAAACTGGTTAATTTGTTCGACGAATACGGAAAGACTTATCGATATTTTGAAATAAACTTAATCTGCGTATGGTATATACCAACCGAATGAGTTTAAGATCAGCTTTCTAGCTTTTGTTGGCTCTGAAATCGAAGCGTTCATACAGACAGACGGACAGACAGACAGATAGACAGTCGGACAGATGAACAGACAGACGGATATAGCTAAATCGACTCGACTAGTGATGCTGTTCAAGAATATATATAGTTTATAGAGTCGCAGATGCCTCCTTCTGCCTGTTGCATACATTTGCACACAACCATTATACCTTTTTCGATGGGTTCAAGAATCACAAGATTCGAACCCACGTAAATAATCTCGCCTGTAACACCTCAACGACTGGGCTTTGCTACGCATTTCACTTTCAGTGGTAAAATCTTAAATTCGTTTTCAGCAGCCAATGCTACTGCTCTGCCTCGTAACACATACATACATACACATATACATATATAAATGCCCTGCATTTTTTTACGCTTTTTAAATTGTGGGAGCGCAACTGTACCGATTTTGTTTTCGTTCTCAGATTTACAAAAACTCAAGCTGCCTTGTAATTTTATTTAACGCGTTACTCATAATAGTATTTATACTGCCTTTCGTTTTAGTAACGTTGCGGTCATAGATTCGTTCAATGCTTAATGAAGCCTAGGATACCAAAGGCTCCATTAGGTGCCGAAGAAATGTGCTTGTCAAATATAAGCTTGAAATCCAAAAAAAAATTTATTACACATAAGAGTGTTTAAGTCGGGAGTGCCCGACTAGGAGATACCCTGAACACCGGTTCATGGTAAATAATGATGTTGAAATATCAAAAATAAATTAATTTTATATTCATAACATAATTACAATATCCTGAATACTAACTCAAATTCCACTGTGGTAGCTATAAGCGTTCTCGAAAATCCCAGCGCTAATTTTCTAGGTGGAAATATTTGAAAACGCCCAATCAATGTGCGAGTTACAATTGGTAGTGGATGTTTTCAAATCTAACAAGCACCTTAATCGTTAATCTATTAACTTAATATAGACAGTCCGTCACCTATCCATTTAATTTAAACATAAATTAAAATCTCCTAAGATAAGACAATTATAATTTCAAAATTCATTTTTCTGAAATAAATCCTAATATTCTGTTTTAAGCAGGGCTAACGGATATGTCGGACTTTTATAAACTACGGCGAACCCTATGGACCTATACCGAAATATGGCATAACCTGAAATTTTTCTACCGCTTAAACAATGTGAAACATCGTTAACAATATTATTCCTAACGTAAATGATGATACCCCGTTTTAGGTCGCATTGCCTTAGGTATTATTTCGCAATCTTGACGGACAACAATAGAAAATCGTGGAATGTCGATATTTTCGTTTGAGTATTCTGAGGCCTCAACGAAACATAGAACGGACGACTGAAGCATTAACTCTTCCGATCGAATGTCTTCAATATAACGGTTAATGCTCTCAGTATTATGAAAGAAAATATCTAGGGCAGAACTGTTCACTAAGTGATCGTAATGTGATCGAAGTATTTTTTCCGCCCGCAACTTCTCTATTTGATTTTGAACCTTATCATCAATTTTGAGAGGAACAAAATCGCCTATAATAAATACTTCCGAAGCAGTTGTTGCTCTACTACAAGAAATGTTTATTGCAGCACGCTTCACACGAGGGCCAGTGTGAACCACCCGACTTTACGGTTATATGGTTATGCCTTCTGCAGGTACAACTTGAAACTGCCTCTGGTCAATAGTATCTTGCTCATTCCTTCTACACTGAAAACTTTTAATTTTTTTCCCGAATAGGGGTCCATGAATATTCTATACGATATGCACATTTTGAACGAGCAAAACATTCTACACTTTCCTCTAAAAATTTTATCCATTAAATATTTGGATAGATTTGCCCTAAAATTCCTATTGCACCATTGACTAACCGCGTTATCTACATTGACCGTAGTCGTATATTTGGCAGTTGTTTTTAATAGAAGAAACATGCAAAATACAAGTGTTTTGGGCGACCTTAACCTGTTAATGGCTTCTCAAATTCGATCCCTATTCGCCGCATTAACATGTGTAGCAGAGCAGGCTTTTAGTACCGTGTTTGCTTGCAGTATCGGAACTGATGACTGGCTTTATTTCTTAAAATCCTAGACTTAAATAGGGTGTAGCCTAGACCCCTTGCTGTGTTTCATGCAGCAGCCGTGCCAACAGGTCTGGTACGGTTGCTCATCTGTGGGTGCTAACACTACTTCTATTTTTATATATCCACTTATGAGTTACATAGTGGATGTATCTATTTTTATTCTTAGGTTGAGGTGTTCATGTGTGAACAGAGGCGGTAGAAAAATATTGGTAAGTCGTACTAACGTCATTGGTTGTCATAATATCTAATGTCACATTTATTAAAATAGAAGCAAATAGTTAATCCTCCCGCTGTCCCATAATTTTTTTAAGCTCGAAATACTTGAAAATATCCTGCACAGATGGCGCATAAATTGCACTGCAGGGATCATTAGAGCTGCATGATTATAACTGTCCTAAATCACCAAAGACTATGACAGATATACCACCGAATGGGGAATTATTATTGAAAATTTGCTTTAAGCGGGAGTCTAACTGGAAAAACATTTTGGATCTTACCATATATATATTTCATCTTTAATAATAAGTTTAAGGTCTATTAACTTCTATTGAATGTATTGTGTAATTAGATGAAATTCTCCCATTTAGTTGATGTCCAGAATTCAGTTTGAAGAGCTGAGCGTCTGCTCAGCGTGGTTTCTTTATTAATAATCATTTCTGGTTTTGCATGTTGGGTACAGCTAACCCGAAACATGCATTGCTTATATCTAAGTCTAACATATATATGTATATATAAGTATATTCATATGTATGCGGAAGGCATACATATGTTGTATATAAGTTGACCACTTGAGCTGCAAAGTGCAAGCTCAGCGTTCTCACGCGCTACGATCGGCATGTATATAAGTGCGGATCGTATGACATATGCGCTTGTGAGTTTATGTGGTCTTTGGTTATTTATGTGTTTGTTATGCATTATGACAAAGTGTCACAATGTAATCATTTACTTATATACCCTTTACTTTATATTGATAGAAGGGTAGATATGCTACACCTCCCTTTTTAAAGAAATGACGTAATATATGCAGTCATTTATAGGGTATTAAAATTGGTATACAAATATTGAAATTAATAGTAAAAATTTTTGTTTTTGTATCTTATTTTGTAAGTGTAAATTTATAGAGTTATGAAGAATGTGTTATCTCTTGCAAATCTTTGAAATATTTGTGCTCATTTATACGAAATTCGTATATTTCATTTACTTTATTTACTCTATTCAATTTTAATTTTTTCATTCAATTTCTGAAGGAATTTTAATTTTCCTTTCTTTTTTTTTTTTTGATTAGGTTGATCAGACCTATATTTTTGTTCAAGAAACGTTTCATTGAATATATAATTTTAACCTATCCTTATGTACTTTTTGTTTCTTATTCTTACTATCTTTAATAAGAATGTTATCGTTATCTTCTATTTTCTCTACTATATATGGTCCTAAATATACTGGGTCTAATTTGTGCCCTGTTTCGTTTCTTATCATTACTTTATCTCCTATTTTTAATTCAAAATTTTTCGTTTTTTCGTCATATGCTAATTTCCTATAAGCCTTGGCTTTTTCTAACATAATTCTAGCTCTTTGATATGCTATTTCTAGTCTAAATTTTATTTCCTTAGAATAATCGTCTATATTATAAATAGGATCTACGTAATTGGTTTTATTTAAGTCTATGAACTGTTTTGGTAGTCTGCCAAAAACTAGTTCATATGGACAATACTCATGCGTTGCTGATGGTGTCGTGTTGAAGCAATAGGTGAAATATTGAATCCAAACGTCCCAATCAGTTTTATCTGCAGAGATGTACGAACGAATGTATTCATTGAATGTTCGATGACTTCGTTCTATTGTCCCTAATGTCTGGTGATGATATGCAGTAGAGGTGAGATTCTTGATCTTCATATACTTGCATAAATCGGTTAAAATCTGGTTTTTATACTCTGTTCCCATGTCCGAAATGAACGTCTTCATTGGACCGAACTTGAGTATGAAATTTTCGAATATTGCTTTAGCGACATTATTTGCGCTTTTGCTTTTAACTGGAATGGTTACTAAATATTTTGTAAGGTCACAAATTAATGTGACTATATATTCATTTCCATTTTCTGATTTAGGTAGCGGACCAACTGTATCCACTATCACTATATCGAACGCATTCACAGGTGTTTCTGTGAGAGTCAAGGGAGTTTTTGTGTGCGTTTTTGTTTTTGACATTTGGCATTTATGACATCTACGTACGTACTCTTTTATATGATGTGCCATATTTTTCCAGTAGTAGTGTCTTTTTATTTTCGCTAGCGTTCTTGTTATGCCACAATGTCCTCCTTGTATTGGATCGTCATGGTATGTAGACAGTATTTTTTGTATCTCTTTTTCATTTTTTATTTGGGTCACCGGCTGGAGTAGCGCTACTCTTAATGATTTTAATATTTTGTTGCCCATGTTTTTAAAAGAATCTATTGAAACTGATTCAAAGATCTTTTCGCTCGGTGCCACTTTGAGTTGGCTGATTTTTAATATACCGGCTTCTTTTTCGAGCCTTTGGAAGAACTGACCTAAGTCGAGAATTCCATTAGTATATAAATCGCTAATCTCAATTCTTGCGATAGCTTTATTTCCATGTTTAAATAAACATTTAGATTCTGTTATGCGCAAGGTCACTACTTTTCGTACTTCATCATTTGTAATGACTTCATGTACGTTGGGCTTGGATACATTTTTATGACTTTGCCTTGGCAAAAGTTCATTATTCTTTACTGTACAGTTTTTATTCTGTCTACTTTGTTGCCTGGTAGTGACTTTCAGGACTTTGTTTTGCATGTCTTTTAATTCATTTATGTTGATGCGCGAAAGTGCATCTGCTACGAAATTGTCTTTTCCCTTTAGGTATTCTACAGTGAAGTCGTATTCTTCAAGCTCTAGCCGCATGCGAGTTAACTTTGAACTAGGATTAGTCATTGAGAATAAGTATGTTAAGGGTCTGTGATCCGTTTTAATTGTAAAATGTTTGCCATAAATATATGGTCGAAAATGGGTAATTGCCCAATGAATTGCCGCTAACTCTTGTTCTGTTGTGCTTTTATTGCTTTCCCCTTTTGTAAATGAACGAGATGCATAAGCTATTGGGAGTTGAATTCCGTCATGGTTCTGTGTGAGAACCGCTCCGCAAGCTTGTTTACTAGCATCTGTTATAATGCAAAATTCTTTGCTAAAATTGGGATATTGTAGTACTGTGGGGTGCATAAGCTTTTCTTTAAGGTATTGGAATGCGTATTGGCATTCACTTGACCATTCAAAAGGAACATTCTTTTTACATAATCTAGTTATGTGCCGTGAATAATCGGCGAAGTTTTTTATAAATCGACGATAGTAGTTGCAGAATGCTACAAATCGTCTCGCGCTGTCCGCATCATGAGGGACAGGATAATTTTTGATGACGTCAAATTTCTTGTCATCTGGCATTACTCCTTTGTCTGTGCATTTGTGACCTAAAAATGTCACTTCATGCATGAAAAATGAACATTTTTCTGGATGCAACTTTAGGTTGTATTTCCTACATACGTTAAAAACATCAGTTAGGTTTTTAATCATATGTTTTTCGGAACATCCTATCACCATTAGGTCATCCATATAAAGGAATGCCTGGGAGGGTTCTAGACCTGAGAATGCTATAGTCATCATTCTCTGAAATGAATTGGGTGCTATTTTTAATCCAAATGGTAATCGCGTGAAGCGATATGAGCCATTGCTCGTTGAAAAAGATGTTATGTTTCTTGAATTTTCTTCAAGTTCTATTTGGTGAAATCCTGACATTAAGTCAAGGCATGAAAAGTATTTAGCTCTGCCCAATTGGTCTAGAATATCGTCTATTCTTGGGAGTGGGAATTTATCTGAAAGAAGTTTTTTATTGATTTGGCGATAGTCAATTACTAATCGCCATTTCTTTTCCTCCGAATTTGGTAAAGACTTCTTCGGAACTAGCAAGAGTGGGCTGTTGTATTCGGATACAGATGGTTCTACGATTTTATCGTTTATTAATTTTCCTACCTGTCTTTGGATTTCCTCGACATGGCTATGCGGGCTTCTGTAGTTTTTAATGTAAATAGGTTCATCATCTTTTAGTCTTAAAGTTTGTTTATAAAAATTATTTGTCTCTATTGGTTCGGTTTCCAGTCCGAACACATCACTATACCTGGTGCATAATTCTGTAAGCTGTTTTTTAAATTGTTCTGGAAAATTTTTCTTTAGCTTTGAAAGTACTTGTTCGCTTCTATTTTTGGGATTTGTACTATGAATTTCGTAATCTATTAAATTTTCGTATTGAATTTTGTCTACTGTGACCAATTGGTCGAAATTGGTTGTGTTTAGAAGGCGAACGTATACATTTTTGGATGCTGCTATTGTATTTGCAACAAATATTCCATTATGTATTTCTTGGTTAGGAACAAATATATGGTTATTTACCGTATTGATATCTATTTTTCGGACTACTTGGGATCTGGCTGGCAGAAGGACTGTGTTATTGCCAGCACTGTATGTTATCGGAACATAAATGGGATAATTTAAATTTTGGGGTCTAATTATAAACCAGTCTTCACTTGGTTTGAAATCTAGTTGACAATTGAATTTTTTGATAAAATCAATGCCTATTATTCCATCACACGGTATTGAAAAATCTGAATCTACTAAATGAAATTCGTGTGGAATAATATATTGCTTAGTTTGAATTTCTATTAATGTTGTTCCTTGAGATTTTATTATACCTTGGCCTATGCCTTGTATATTTATAATGTTTTCATTTTGAATTTGGAAATTGTCTGAATTTACTTTTAGAAGTGAAATATCTGCACCAGTGTCTATTAGGAATGTTAATTTGTTTTGAGTTAAATGGTTATTAAAAGAGACAAATATATTAAGACTATAGTTGATTGAATGAACCTTAGCATTTATTGGTTGCTTCCTAAAGGGTTTTGTGGGTTTTCCGGCGTATTTTGCGCCACTCTGACATTGTTAGTACTAAAACCTTGATTGGAGTTTCCTCGGCCTCTTCCTCGGAATTGGCCTCGTCTTCCTCCATGGTTGTTGTAACTATTATTGTTGTTACCGCCTCGGTTATAGCTGTTGTGGTTGAAATTTCTGCCACGACTGTAACCTCGGCTTCCTCTGGTATTGTTATTTGCACCTCTTCGGTAATACAGGACAGTGTTACTCTGACCTGTTACCTCCGTGCAACTATTGACGAATTTCGAAATGGCATCATTCATGTTAGTGAATGTGCCTGCCTGCATGATAAGTTTTACCTTATCAATGGAGCAATTTTGTGTCATTGCCTTTACAGCTGTTGTAGTGCTGTATTTGTTTGCAAGCGATTGGCTTAAACCTTCGCTGATATAGGCGCCTTCAAGGGCCTTTGTCAGCTTTTCCACCTCTTGTGTATATTGGTTAGCCGTTTTATTTTTTTGTTGCAGGTTAAGGAGCTTAGCAGAAACAACTTCTACTGATTCTCCTTTTACTGCGTTTGATAATTGTGTAATGATAGCGGAAATTGTCTGCTCATTACTTATCAAATTTCTGGCATGTCCCTTGAGTTTTGTCTTTATCAGGCTTACGGCCGTTAGCTCGTGTGTGCCTTTTAAGGTTTCTAATAGATTCAAAGAATCTAAAAAACTCTGTAGATTTTCAGGCTTGCCATCAAACTCGGGTAATAGAGATGTGGCTAGCTTTATAAAATCTACAACTGATTGAGCCATTTCTGGGGTTTTTACTGATTCTGGTTTCGTTTCTATTTGCTCGCTGTCTTCTAGTGTTTCAATGTCACTATCAGAATCAGCGTCGCTTGACTGGACTGATTCGTCTAATTTATTCAATTGGTCGGGATCAAATTCCGCCAATTGATTTAGACTTTCTGGCACTTTTATTTGAATATGTCGCCTTTTGGTGACAGTGATTAATCTTGTGTTTAGGGATTTTATTACCCTTAAACATTTGTTTCTGTGCTCAGTTGTTAATCTTTTTTCGAAACGATTTATTAGGTTTACTATACTATTGTATTCCCATACCAGAATTTCAATGTGGTATTTTAAAGTCTCAGCTTTAATGACGGCATCTTTATTAATGCACTTGTAAGACCTATCAAATTTGAAACGAAATGCGTCTATATGTCTCGCTATTTCGTTCCATTCCATTATTTTAATGGAATCATCTTACTTTTGTAAGCGTACTAAGTATATTGTTTCTATACCTAGATATTGATTATCTATTTCTAGTAGCTTTACTCTGACATATGGTAGTGTTGAAAGTACCATTGCCTTTTCTGCTTTGTTGCAGTGGATGAGTGGGCTACTATTAAGGTCGAAAGCTTCCATATAATCAGTTTCAAATTTGTATACTGATATATATTCTTTGTTCGAATGTAAAATTCGAATTGCATTTAAGCGAAAATTCGGAGAGCTTTCATAGACCTTATCTACTATTTCTTTGTTCATATCTATATATTTTTTTTTTAAACTCTATCTAAATTATTTGCTCTCTCATATATCTTTTCTTTATTATTTTATTATGCTTTACATAAATAGTAAGCAAAAATTGGAGAACTAGTACTATGGTTATGATTAGCAATAGGATCCACAACGAATTTATGTCGTCTGTGTGATCGATTATCTTCAGGTTATTGACAACGTTGGCAGTGTTGTCTTTTGCCTCACTGGAGTCGCTAAACCAACCCATTACTTGTTTATTTGAATTTTATTAATAATAAAAATTTGTTTTCTTTGCTAATTATATATATTCAATGAACTGTTTATTGTTTTTTTTTTCAAATTTGTTTTTTGTAATTTATTGGGAAATTGAAAGAAAATAAAAAAACTGACTTCGGAGTGATATTTTCATTGCAATGAAATTATTGCAATATATCAGAAAAAAAAATTTAGTCACAAATATTTAAAAGTTGCAGCTGAGTATAAATACTCAGCGCCAGAGACGTGGAAAAATTAGTTTTTTTTTTTTATGTGGTTGGCTCACAATTCAATATACATTTCAATAAAAAAATTCTCCAACCACATTTTTTAGTAATAGCCTAACAGTTTTTAGTAGTTTGCGAATTGCACTAATGTGCATCAATTCGCTGGTAGGAATTAAAATTATAGGCAAGTTAGGGCTTGCGCATCACTGCGGCCCCCTTGCGTGGCTTCGCTCGGTGGCGAAGTTTAAGTTTATATTTTAATGCGTTGATGCGCTCTATGCAGCGCTGTCGGTCTTCCTCTGTTTTTGCCGCCGCCAGTAGTTCCTGCTCCAGTCGCTTCTGCTGGAGTAGTTTTTTGACAGCTCCTCCTCTCTTGGTCTTTTCTTTTTGGGTTGTCTTCCCTTGACGTGCCCGGTACTCAGCTATTGTGAGTGGGCGTGGTCCATCGTTGGGATACACCTCCAGGTACTCCTGAATGGATGGTGTGTCCCTTTGCTCGATAGGAGCAGAGTCTGCGTTGTCGTCGCTCATAAATTGAATTTTATTTCTTCACTTTTGTCTGCTGCTGCTGCTCTGCTGAATTGCCGTCGGTGAGTGTTGAGTTAGTTGTTTGAGGACAGTTTTTGTTGGTAGTTGCTGTTTTCCATTTGTTTACTTTCTTCCTTTTTAATTTTGCATTTTTTTTTTTTGTTGTTGTCGTTGTTGTTGTAGTTTTTCGTTTTTATTAATTTTTAATTATTATTTTTTTTTTTTACACATGTAAAATATTCTGCACTGTTTTTCAATACTTTTATTTTATATTAGCGCACATTTATTAAATATTTAATATGAATGCAATCCTTGTTCACGGTCGCCATGTAATTAGATGAAATTCTCCCATTTAGTTGATGTCCAGAATTCAGCTTGAAGAGCTGAGCGTCTGCTCAGCGTGGTTTCTTTATTAATAATAATTTCTGGTTTTGCATGTTGGGTACAGCTAACCCGAAACATGCATTGCTTATATCTAAGTCTAACATATATATGTATATATAAGTGTATTCATATGTATGCGGAAGGCATACATATGTTGTATATAAGTTGACCACTTGAGCTGCAAAGTGCAAGCTCAGCGTTCTCACGCGCTACGATCGGCATGTATATAAGTGCGGATCGTATGACATATGCGCTTGTGAGTTTATGTGGTCTTTGGTTATTTATGTGTTTGTTATGCATTATGACAAAGTGTCACAATGTAATCATTTACTTATATACCCTTTACTTTATATTGATAGAAGGGTAGATATGCTACAATTGTATTAACTAAATCATAACTTAAAGCCTTTAAATCAGAACCATATTGATTTACTGGAAAAGAAAAATGGAATGCAGTGTTGATCCGCTGATTCCGAAAGCGACTTTACCTTGGAGAACATTTTATTGAAGATTTATTTCAAGCAATCCGAAAACCCTGAATGTGTCATCAACTACCTCCTCAATATATTATTTTCCTCTCAGCTCAGGAAGAGCTGAATTGTCAAGAGCATCGTAAATGTATCATCAGTATCATCTAAATTTTTATATTTTCTACGATTTAATTTACGAAATAATTCGCAGTTCTCCAATCTCAATAATTGATCCAGTATTGCTATCAGTATTAATATTAAGTCTTGTATATCTTATTATCCCTGCAGTAAGCCTGTTTTTCACAAAACTACTTCCCTCGCAGAGTGGATAAAATTAAGATTGGGAAGACCTCTGTGTTTCAATAACATATACATAATCAATATACGGACGAGTTCCCCTATGCCTCTTGCTTAAACTATAAGAAGCTGCAAAATCGACAAGGCTTACATTTTCGAAAGCTCGGAATACCAAATCTACGTATTTTCTGTGATCTAATCTCTCGCCTGCATGAATTTTAGTGATTATGGATCTGATGTTTCATAAATTAAGCAAAATCTGGATTACATGAATCAGTTGTGATAAACTGATCAATAAAGAACTTTACATGGGGAATGCTTGCCTCATCAGACAAGACAAGCTTGGGGTCATCTTTAAGCCAAAACATTCCATGCATGTATGGTGAGCTTCGTTGCTACAAACTCTAGTCAAGTCAAATTAGATGACACTATGAGATCCGAAAACACCGTCTTCCTTTTTCATTAACTTCAAGCTGCCTAATCGAAAATCAACATACCTTGCACAAGTTACGGGGTTTGTTTTAATAATACGGGCTTTTTCAATAAAATTTAATTCTGCTGCTACTTCTTCCGAAATGTCTGCCTTTGCAAAGTTTTTTGCAAGTAAAACTCCATCTAGTTTCTGCTGCTGAGTAAGTTATAAAAAATGTCGGAAGACCGAATTGCCTAATCATGGCCATAACTTTATTTTTTTCTGCTTTCCAGTAAGCAGGAGTCGTGCGAATACCATTCAAAACCTTAAAGCCGTCATCATGGCGTATTGAATTATCTATATGTTTTTCATTTAGGGCTTGTCGCAGAAATGGTTTGTGTTTTACGTTTGTGTGCTTACGTAAGCAACAAGAAGCAGTATTCCCAATATTAATCTGTTCTACAGCCTCATCTTTCAAAATTACTAAGTTCGGACCTAACTATGGTTGTAAAACCTTCTGGGCTTTTTATTTATCACCAACTATTTTATTTCACTCGCACCGTCACTAATTACCTATTTTAAATCAATTAACAACTGAAAAAATCGTAAAAATCATAATCGAAAATGTAAATCGATAGACGCTCGCTCTGCGGCTTGTGATCGGAAATGCATTATCGAAATAATCGCAAGCATTAAACTCACAGGAAGTTATACAATAGTCTAGTTTTTCAAAAATTATAGTAATTTATTTATTATTTCAAGGATGTTAATTTTTACAATGTTTATACTAAATGTGTAGTGTAATACGTGGCATTAATGAGTCTTTGGTGTTTTACATAAGTGCCTGTGTGTAGCTCACGATAATCTGACACCGACTGTTATTGACCTCACCACATTCTGAACTTTCTTGCTGATTTCTATGGTGTCTTTTCGAAGCAACGACCATTTTGCGTTTCTCTCTTAAGTCTGTTATCTTCTTGCTCTTTACCGATTCTTACATTCATCAACATTATGTTCATCAACTCTGCCAAAGTTAATGTTTGACACGGCCCTTCTCCTTCTCCTTCTCCTACCTTTTCGACATCATAGGTCCCATGTAAACTTTAACCAAAGACAATATAAACACTAAGATGAGTAACGCAGTACACCGAAATCCTACAAGGCAGCTTGATATTTTGCAAAATTGAGAACGAAACGATATCGATGCACTTGCGCTCTCACAATTTAAAGAGCGTAAAATTCTAAAAATAGAATCCACTCCCAGCTTGGCATGCTAAGTGTCGTGAGAGCATTTATGTTTGGTCTTGGTTTCAATTTCAGAAGGCCGGCCAATTTTAATATCTTTTGATTTTCCAGCCGCGAGTACACCCTTTCCTGAATAGGCTATGTTTACTTTTTTAGTGCTTTTTACATTTTACTTCAAAACTTTGTTACATGTAATTGTTTATCAGTATGAAGCAAAATGTTTGCTGCATATATACTGAGTTTCAATTAAACTAATACATTAAATATGTTTTATATATGAAGAGTATAAATAAGAGTATTTTTATGCGTGTCCGCAACCCATAATATGCATGAAGATCTAAAGGTTGCATATATTTTCAATACGCGACGTCACATCTTAGGTTTCGTTGCGAGTGTGCATAAGCTGATGTAACGTCCCGTCGATGCGTCGAATTATGGACCATTTCCCTTTTTACTATGCTACTCCGACAGGAAAAATTTCTAGCTACCTGCGCCTTGCTTAACCCTGTACCCCTCTCCACGCACACTTCTCCTATTTGTTCTTTATTACTCCTTGGACTTCGCTCTCGAAAAGCCACTCGGCTAGTGTGGCGTTTGAAGAGCGAAAAGCCACTTGAAAAGCCACACCAGAAATTTTTGCTCACGTTCAAATGTATGCGCGTTACTCATCTTAGTGTTTATATTGTCTTTGCTTTAACTACTTTGTACGGTCCAAGATATTTCCCGTTTAGTTTTAACACCGCTCCATCTTGAGTACGAAAAAGTCAAAAGTTTGCTGATTTTTTTTTGCAACTCTTTGATACCATCCCTTGCTTCTTGACGCAATTCATCTCGTTCAGTATCCAGGTCATCAATTATAGCCTGTTGTGCGAATTCTTTTTAATCTATACTTTCTGAGTATCGCATATTAACTCCCGTCAAAATCTACCTAAATGCTTATACCAACAGCCTGAACTTTCTATGCTCAATTTAGACATCATTGGCATCACAATTTTGTGCATGCGTTCAACTTGCCCGTTGCCACATGGTACATCTGTTGTGATGATTAAGTGTTGCATATTTTAATTTTTATAATAAATAATAAAGCTGCACATATGTCTGACACAATTTTTTGCATTTACCAGGATACACTCACATAGTTTTTAATTAGTCGAGCTACTATTCCCTTTTACTTTAGTATGAATTACGATTTCTCGACTAAATCTGGCGTTTTCTGTATTGCAAAATGTCCCTATCTGTGCGCAATCAGAATTCTTTCAGTAACGATTATTAGTTCACGATCCGGGTTTTTGAATAGAACTTGGTTCGAAACATAAGAGTCTTTATACCTCTGGCTCTCACAAGACAACAAACAATTTTCGTAACAGTTATCTGCCATTTGAGCTTCTTTTAGATTGTGCATTACTTTTTCTGTTACTACGACACAAGCAACACGGCTCAAAGCCAATTATTATTTGGAAATGCATTTTGCTGAAAAAAATCCTCAAATTCAGTTTTAAACAGGGCTAACGATTATGCCGGACTTTTATAAACTACGAAGAACCCTATGGTTCTATACCGAAATATTGCATATTTAACATGACTGAAACTACTATTTTTGTACTGCTTAAACAATGTGAAACATCGTTGACAATAGTATTCCTAACTTTTCGCATTGCGTTAGGTAGGTAGGTTTCGCAATCTTGACGGACAACAATAGAAAATCGTGGAATGTCGATATTTTCGTTTGAGCATGTTGAGGCCTCAACGAAAAATTGAATGGAATGTATTTAATGTCACCAATATGACAGTAAATGCTTTAGGCATTATGAAAGAAAATATCTAGAGCAGAAACGTTTCCTAAGTGATCGTAATGTGATCGAAGTAGTTTTTCAGTCCACAACTTCTCTATTTGATTTTGGACCGTTTTGGAGGTTTGAGAGGAACAAATCTCCTATGATAAAAAACCCCCAAGCAATTGTTGGTCCACTACAAGCAACGTACATTGCAGAACGCTGCACGCGAGGGCAAGTGTGAACCACCACCATACGTTGCTCCCTGACTTTTCTGGATGGTTATACGTTCTGCAGGTACAACTGGAAAATGCCTGCGGTCAATAGTAGCTGCTCATTTCTTCTATACTGAAAACTATTAACTATTTACCAAATAAGGGTTCATGAAGTTTGTACGATATGCACACTTTGAGCGAGCAAGATCTTCTATACTTTGGTGTGCAAATTTTATCCATAAAATATATGGAGTTCTGGATGCATTAAAATCTATTTCTACTAAAATGCCTGTGCACCATTGACTAACATAGGGAAGCTTTTATAATATCTAAAGAGGTAGAAAAAATTGGTCAGTCGGAATGGAGTTCAACTTTATAGGATTATATATCTCAAATTTGATCCAGGTGTCAAATTGGTTAATTTGTTCGACGAATACGGAAAGATTTATCGATCTTTTGAAATAAACTTAATCTGTGTATGGTATATACGAACCGAATGAGTTTATGATCAGCTTTCTAGCTTTTGTTGGTTCTGAAATCGAAGCGTTCATACAGACAGACGGACAGACAGACGGACAGTCGGACAGATGAACAGACAGACGGATATAGCTAAATCGACTCGACTAGTGATGCTGTTCAAGAATATATATAGTTTATAGAGTCGCAGATGCCTCCTTCTGCCTGTTGCATACATTTGCACACAACCATTATACCTTTTTCAATGGGTTCAAGAATCACAAGATTCGAACCCACGTAAATAATCTCGCCTGTAACACCTCAACGACTGGGCTTTGCTACGCATTTCACTTTCAGTGGTAAAATCTGAGTAAATTTGAAAAACGAATTTAAAAACAACTAAGAACGTTGCGGTCGGGCGTAACCGACTGCGAAATACCCGGTCGCGTTCTTAATTATTGTTATTTTGAACAAATTTCGGTATTTTGCAATTTGATGATGATGCTTTTGGTTGGGTGTGACTAGAGGGTGGGGATGGTGGTGGTCGTCGGCGAAATGTCGTACCGCTCTTTAAAGGGGGTAACCAGTTATTTACCCACCAAATGTGGTGATCTAGCTTAAAAACCATTTGGAGCGTTATAGTGGGCGTGGCCAGGATGTCAAGTGTGCACTTTCTGGGGGAGGTCACCACCTATCAACATACCAAATTTGGTGACACTGCTTTTCAAATTGTGCGAATATGCAACACTTATCGATTTTCAGGATTATGGGGGCGGGGATAACCAACAAATTTGTTTTGTGGTGTTTGGGGGAGCATTCTTGCAATATATATGCGAAATTTTGTGATTCTTGCTCAATAACTGTGAGATATATAGGCATATCCGATTTTTTGAGCGGGTGCGCTAGGGGGCGTTCTAGTGGGCGTGGCCGGGATACCAAGGTCGCAATCTTTTGGGAAGGGGACCAGCTATCTACAAATCAAATGACTCTTGCTTTAAATTTTGACTAATCGATTTTCGATTTAAGGTATTGTTGGTTTGCCACGCCCCCAGTGGGCGCATTACAAAATCCTTAACACTTTATCTGACGCAGGTACACACGAGTATATACTCATAATTTCGTAGCTTCAATAGCGGCAAAAAAATGCGTACAAGCGGATAGACGGTCGGACGGTCAGCAAGACGGAAATTGCACAAAACCAATATACTCTTTTCAGTTCTTGCACGAGTATAATAAAAATTCGTTTTCAGCAGCCAATGCTACTGCTCTGCCTCGTAACACATACATACATACACATATACATATATAAATGCCCTGCATTTTTTTACGCTTTTTAAATTGTGGGAGCGCAACTGTACCGATTTTGTTTTCGTTCTCAGATTTACAAAAACTCAAGCTGCCTTGTAATTTTATTTAACGCGTTACTCATAATAGTATTTATACTGCCTTTCGTTTTAGTAACGTTGCGGTCATAGATTCGTTCAATGCTTAATGAAGCCTAGGACACCAAAGGCTCCATTAGGTGCCGAAGAAATGTGCTTGTCAAATATAAGCTGGAAATCCAAAAAAAAATTTATTACACATAAGAGTGTTTAAGTCGGGAGTGCCCGACTAGGAGATACCCTGAACACCGGTTCATGGTAAATAATGATGTTGAAATATCAAAAATAAATTAATTTTATATTCATAACATAATTACAATATCCTGAATACTAACTCAAATTCCACTGTGGTAGCTATAAGCGTTCTCGAAAATCCCAGCGCTAATTTTCTAGGTGGAAATATTTGAAAACGCCCAATCAATGTGCGAGTTACAATTGGTAGTGGATGTTTTCAAATCTAACAAGCACCTTAATCGTTAATCTATTAACTTAATATAGACAGTCCGTCACCTATCCATTTAATTTAAACATAAATTCAAAATCTCCTAAGATAAGACAATTATAATTTAAAAATTCATTTTTTGAAATAAATCCTAATATTCTGTTTTAAGCAGGGCTAACGGATATGTCGGACTTTTATAAACTACGACGAACCCTATGGACCTATACCGAAATATGGCATAACCTGAAATTTTTCTACCGCTTAAACAATGTGAAACATCGTTAACAATATTATTCCTAACGTAAATGATGATACCCCGTTTTAGGTCGCATTGCCTTAGGTATTATTTCGCAATCTTGACGGACAACAATAGAAAACCGTGGAATGTCGATATTTTCGTTTGAGTATTCTGAGGCCTCAACGAAACATAGAACGGACGACTGAAGCATTAACTCTTCCGATCGAATGTCTTCAATATAACGGTTAATGCTCTCAGTATTATGAAAGAAAATATCTAGGGCAGAACTGTTCACTAAGTGATCGTAATGTGATCGAAGTATTTTTTCCGCCCGCAACTTCTCTATTTGATTTTGAACCTTATCATCAATTTTGAGAGGAACAAAATCGCCTATAATAAATACTTCCGAAGAAGTTGTTGCTCTACTACAAGAAATGTTTATTGCAGCACGCTTCACACGAGGGCCAGTGTGATCCACCCGACTTTACGGTTATATGGTTATGCCTTCTGCAGGTACAACTTGAAACTGCCTCTGGTCAATAGTATCTTGCTCATTCCTTCTACACTGAAAACTTTTAATTTTTTTCCGAATAGGGGTCCATGAATATTCTATACGATATGCACATTTTGAACGAGCAAAACATTCTACACTTTCCTCTAAAAATTTTATCCATTAAATATTTGGATAGATTTGCCCTAAAATTCCTATTGCACCATTGACTAACCCACCGCGTTATCTACATTGACCGTAGTCGTATATTTGGCAGTTGTTTTTAATAGAAGAAACATGCAAAATACAAGTGTTTTGGGCGACCTTAACCTGTTAATGGCTTCTCAAATTCGATCCCTATTCGCCGCATTAACATGTGTAGCAGAGCAGGCTTTTAGTACCGTGTTTGCTTGCAGTATCGGAACTGATGACTGGCTTTATTTCTTAAAATCCTAGACTTAAATAGGGTGTAGCCCAGACCCCTTGCTGTGTTTCATGCAGCAGCCGTGCCAACAGGTCTGGTACGGTTGCTCATCTGTGGGTGCTAACACTACTTCTATTTTTATATATCCACTTATGAGTTACATAGTGGATGTATCTATTTTTATTCTTAGGTTGAGGTGTTCATGTGTGAACAGAGGCGGTAGAAAAATATTGGTAAGTCGTACTAACGTCATTGGTTGTCATAATATCTAATGTCACATTTATTAAAATAGAAGCAAATAGTTAATCCTCCCGCTGTCCCATAATTTTTTTAAGCTCGAAATACTTGAAAATATCCTGCACAGATGGCGCATAAATTGCACTGCAGGGATCATTAGAGCTGCATGATTATAACTGTCCTAAATCACCAAGACTATGACAGATATACCACCGAATGGGGAATTATTATTGAAAATTTGCTTTAAGCGGGAGTCTAACTGGAAAAACATTTTGGATCTTACCATATATATATTTCATCTTTAATAATAAGTTTAAGGTCTATTAACTTCTATTGAATGTATTGTATTAACTAAATCATTACTTAAAGCCTTTAAATCAGAACCATATTGATTTACTGGAAAAGAAAAATGGAATGCAGTGTTGATCCGCTGATTCCGAAAGCGACTTTACCTTGGAGAACATTTTATTGAAGATTTATTTCAAGCAATCCGAAAACCCTGAATGTGTCATCAACTACCTCCTCAATATATTATTTTCCTCTCTTTCTTCCTGAGCTGAATTGTCAAGAGCATCGTAAATGTATCATCAGTATCATCTAAATTTTTATATTTTCTATGATTTAATTTACGAAATAATTCGCAGTTCTCCAATCGTAAAGTCTACATTCTCGTCCCTCTAAGAGAAATATAATGTAATTAGTTCTCAATAATTGATCCAGTATTGCCATCAGTATTAATATTAAGTTTTCTATATCTTATCAACCCTGCATAAAATTAAGATTGGGAAGACCTCTGTGTTTCAATAACATATACATAATCAATATACGGACGAGTTCCCCTATGCCTCTTGCTTAAACTATAAAAAGCTGCAAAATCGGCAAGGCTTACATTTTCGAAAGCTCGGAATACCAAATCTACATATTTTCTGTGATCTAATCTCTCGCCTGCATGAATTTTCGTGGTTATGGATCTGATGTTTCATAAATTAAGCAAAATCTGGATTACATAAATCAGTTGTGATAAACTGATCAATAAAGAACTTTACATGGGGAATGCTTGCCTCATCAGACAAGACAAGCTTGGGGTCATCTTTAAGCCAAAACATTCCATGCATGTATGGTGAGCTTCGTTGCTACAAACTCTATTCACAAGTCAAATTGGATGACACTATGAGATGCGAAAACACCGTCTTCCTTTTTCATTAACTTCAAGTTGCCTAATCGAAAATCAACATACCTTGCACAAGTTAAGTTTGTTTGTTTTAATAAGACGGGCTTTTTCAATAAAATTTAATTCTGCTGCTACATCTTCCGAAATGTCTGCCTTTGCAAAGTTTTTTGCTAGTAAAACTAACAGCTTCGTCCATCTAGTTTCTGCTGCTGAGTAAGTTATCATCTATCAAAATTACTAAGTTCAGACCTAACTATGGTTGTAAAACTTTCTGGGATTTTTCTTTATCACCAACTATTTTATTTTATTTTATTTTATTATTTCACTCGCACCGTCACTAATTACCTATTTTAAATCAATTAACAACTGAAAAAATCGCAAAAATAGTAATCGAAAATGTAAATCGATAGACGCTCGCTCTGCGGCTTGTGATCGGAAATGCATTATCGAAATAATCGCAAGCATTAAACTCACAGGAAGTTATACAGTAATAGTCTAGTCTTTCAAAACTTATAGTAATTTATTTATTATTTCAAGGATGTTAATTTTTACAATGTTTATACTAAATGTGTAGTGTAATACGTGGCATTAATGAGTCTTTGGTGTTTTACAAAAGTGCCTGTGTAGCTCACGAGAATCTGACACCGACTGTTATTGATCTCACCACATTCTGAACTTTCTTGCTGATTTCTATGGTGTCTTTTCGAAGCAACGATTTTGCGTTTCTCTCTGAAGTCTGTTATCTTCTTGCTCTTGTTGCATTTGACTATCGCGCCCAAACGGTTATCGGCACCAACGCGACCCTGGGGGATTATCGAGCGAAGCGGCCCTGATCATCGCATACTGCCAGGGCAAAACAGTTGGCAGGGCCTTTTCTAAGGTGACCATATGACTCAGAGAGAGGGAAAGAGAAGACAAAGTAGAGAGAAGCTCACCACGTTTTTTTGGCGGGAAGGCCAATGACCGCGGTGGGCAGCTTTAAAACTAGCCAGCTGAGCGACGAGTGCGCAAGTGCAGCAGCAAACAAGTGCAGCAGCAAACAAGCGCGCCAAGCTGAGGTTATTTCTAACCTTTTTGTCTCCTTCTTTTTTTTTTTCAATTTCTTATCATCTTTTTGTGACTGTGTGTCGGCGTAAGTTTTTGTGAAAAATCAAAGTGACTGTGTACTAATTGTGTTGTTTCAAACAGGTGACGAACGGCAGGTCACGCCGCAATTTATCTTCCGCCTAAAAAAAGAAGCGAGAATTTATATCCCGGACTGGCCGCAATTCATGTACCGGCTGCAACGGAGAATTTAATCTTTTCATCGTCCTCATTAAAAGTTCGCTGAGTGAGTTTGGTCCGGCTAAATCAGGCCCGGCCGCCGCCCGTCGCCACCTTTTTGTTTGCACGGGTTGTGCCTCCTTGGCCTACACCCAAATAAAAAAAGAAAACGATTATCGCCAACTAGGCGTGGCGATACTGCAAGAATCGCCGTCCAACAGGCCCTGCGAATGCCGCCCCAAAAAAAAAATAAATAAATACAATTGCCTTTTATTTGTTTGTCTTATGTTTAAGTATACCCTATTTATATATTCTTATTTTTGTAATTTAGTAGATTAATTTTTTGTATATTTATAATTTAATTTATGCTTAAGATTTAAATCCGGACCTCGGATTTTTGCCAATTTAATTGCTCTTTTTTTTTAAATCTGTTTCTAGCCCAAGTGCATGGCAGAAATACCCTCACAATCCCAACTGTCCCCCCTCTATTTCTCATACCTTTGTTAGAGCTCTACTAGGGTAGGATAGGGAGCGTGGTCACACGAGGTGGCGTGTGGTGTCTCTGTAAACACCTAAAATTCTTCGGGCATTTAATTATTATATTTCTTTTTGACGTAATTTCTGAATCGTCCAATTGGCAAAACATCGACCTCCGTTTAATTTAAAGTCGCGATTCCTTGTGTTTGAATGCGACCGTTACAAATAAGTACCGCCATCTAGTGGCCATTGTCGTCTTGTATATAGAATTATTATCTTCAATAAGAATGTTATCAATTAAATTTTGTTCGAAAGTAATGTAAGGATGTCTTGTGAGTAAATGTAAGGAAGGGGGGATTGCCGAAGCCATGGATTAAATTAGCCGCCAATGCCAATTTTTGGGCGATGGGCAACAATATTTAAATCTGCCCATTGCAGGAAGGGCGGGTACGTCGTGGCCGAAAACACCAGGCCTGACAACTTGTTCGGTCGATTGCTTATGTATTGTATGTAGTTGTGAGTGTAGGCTGTTTGTGTAGGGAATTTTTTTGTACCGTCTAAGGGCCGGGTTGAGGTTACCCACCCCTGGGTACACTGAGCTAGCCGTGGTTGCCCACCGAATCCAAACAGACGTGTTACACTCTTTACCGATTCTTACATTCATCAACTCTGCCAAAGTTAATGTTTGACACGGCCCTTCTCCTTCTCCTTCTCCTACCTTTTCGACATCATAGGTCCCATGTAAACTTTAACTACTTTGTACGGTCCAAGATATTTCCCGTTTAGTTTTAACACCGCTCCATCTTGAGTACGAAAAAGTCAAAAGTTTGCTGATTTTCTTTCTGCAACTCTTTGATACCATCCCTTGCTTCTTGACGCAATTCATCTCGTTCAGTATCCAGGTCATCAATTATAGCCTGTTGTGCGAATTCTTTTTAATCTATACTTTCTGAGTATCGCATATTAACTCCCGTCAAAATCTACCTAAATGCTTATACCAACAGCCTGAACTTTCTATGCTCAATTTAGACATCATTGGCATCACAATTTTGTGCATGCGTTCAACTTGCCCGTTGCCACATCTGTTGTGATGATTAAATGTTGCATTTTTTAATTTTTATAATAATCCTGAAAAGCATTTGCCGTAAAAGCTGCTCATATGTCTGACACACTTTTTTGCATTTACCAGGATACACTCCACATAGTTTTTAATAAGTCGAGCCACTTTTCCCTTTTACTTTAGTATGAATTACGATTTCTCGACAGAATCTTGCGTTTTCTGTATTGCAAAATATCCCTATCTGTGCGCAATCAGAATTCTTTCAGTAACGATTATTAGTTTACGATCCGGGTTTTTTAATAGAATTTGGTTCGACACATAAGAGTCTTTATACCTCTGGCTCTCTCAAGACAACAAACAACTTTCGTAACAGTTATCTGCCCTTTGAGCTTCTTTTAGATTGTGCATTACTTTTTCTGTTACTACGACACAAGCAACACGGCTCAAAGCGTCCACTTGCCTCATTTTCGAACCTGACCGATGTTTTATCTCATATTCAAAATCTTGCAAGTACATTGCCTATCTGGCTACTCGCAAAGGCACCGCTTTCTTTTTTATAGTCATGGCGAACGCATTACAATCAGGGATGATTTTGCACTTCGTTCCCATGACATATATTCGCCATTTTGTTAAGGCTCCTATTACTGCCAATACTTCCAGCTCACACGACTCATATACATAACTGGATGTAACTTACTATCCCCTGGATCTCTCTGCAAAAGTACAGCTCCAAAACCAAACTTAGGAGCACCTGTGTGTATCTCCGGTGCTAATTTTGGATTATACAGCTTCAAAGCGGACTTACTAATCAACGCTGCCTTTAGCTGTTCGAATGTTACTTGCTGCAATTCTTTAAGCTCGAACGTTGAGTCCTTTTGCAGCATGTCCGAAATTGGCTTAGTTATTACTGCGTACCCATCTATAAACTTTTTGAAGCTCGAAGTCAATTCCAGAATACGTTGTATAGCTTTTCTATCTCGAGGTTTCGGAAAGTTTGCAACAGCCTTAGTTTTTTCCTCGCAATGTTGAATCGTCCCCTTCTCGACATTGTGCCCCAAAAAATCTACCTTACTCTGCAGAATCTGGCATTTGCTGCAATAGATTCGAGGACCATTTTTAGATGCAATCTCAACTACTGTTTTCAGCTATTTTATGCTTTCTTCGACATCGATGCTTGGATTGATAATATCGTCCATGTAAGCTGCTGCATTTCCATTTTTAACCAATTCGCGCATAACGGCCATAATGAATCTACTAAAAACTGCGTGTGAATTTGATATCCCAAATGGTACAAACAAAAACTCGTACTGACCTTCTTGCATATTTTTTCGTTTAATTTTCGATAGTCACAACAAAGACTTTTCACCGTTTTTTTTCTTAGCTACCAGCGCGATAGGAAAAGCAAACTCTGACATACTCAGCTTGATTATCTTTTCTTCTAGCCATTCCTTAATTTGCCCGTCAACTGTTTTGCTCACTATATGCTAATCGCCACAATCTCTGGTAAACGGGTAACTCATCTTTCAACACGATTTTCATTTGAACAGTACTGTTAACATTTCTTTTTGGCTGATACTCATCATCGCGTACTATTTTTTTGTTTAATGTTCGATGGTCACAACAAAGACGTTTCTTTCCATTTTTCTTAGCTACCAGCACGATAGAAGAAGCTCTGACATATTCGGCTTGATTAGCTTTTCTTCTAGCCATTCTATAATTTGCTCGTCAACTTTGCTTTGCTTATAGCCACGAATGCGGGTACAACATTTCTCTTTGACTGATACTCATCAATTAATCGCTTTGTCTGCCTGACTTGGATTCATGAAATTCAACATCCATGTTAATGCTATCAATCTTCACCGGATTTATTGGGCTACCAAATGTCACACTCTGACTCTCGCCAATACCGGATAAACATTTTGCCTAGCATGTCAAGCTGCCGTTACCTAACTTCAGGAAAAAATTTCAACGAATCAAACACAGATCTTCTCTTTTTTTGGTAAGCCTCGATCTGGGTCTTCAATTCCCTCATGTTTCTAGCTTGATACATTATGGCATAATTAACTTTTGAATCGAGAATTTCGTAAGCAAAGTACACTTTCAAACATGCGTCTTCCAAATCAATGGGCTTTGCTATCTCCATTAACGCATACAAATATTCGTTTAATGTTAGCTAGGTCTTCGGTGAATTTCTGCTGATGAAATTCTGACAATGCAAACAATGCATGTTTCAATGCACTCTAATCTACTATATCACGCTGGCTGCTTATAAACAAGTTCGCTGTACCACTTAGTAATTGTTTGGCATTAACGAATATTTGAACCTGACTCCTGACTCTTCTATCCACTGATTGATGTCTAAAATATTTGAGCCCGAGAATTGCGATACACTACTTTCCACGCCCCTTTAATGTAAACCATGACCTCGCTACCGGTTAATTTTCCATATGTCGAGTCTCACCTAATCTAGCTACAGTTTCCACTCTGATTGCTACACTACTCGGCCGCTCTATATTTTCTGACACACTTCTAAATTCACTTCATCATCTGTATCAATATCACGCTCATTCGCTTCCGGAGATGGCAACCCAAAATTACCCATCAGCCTTTTTATACCCTGAACGCATTGTAAATTGGTAAAGAAAGGTATAATGGTTTTGTGCAAATGTATGTAACAGGTGGAAGAACGCATCAGCGACCCATCACAGCATCACTAGCCGAGTCGATTTAGCCATGTCCGTCTGTCTATATGAACGCGTCGATTTCAGAGATTACAAACGCTAGAAAGCTGATCTTGGACTCATTAGGTTCGTATATACCATATGCAGATTAAGTTTATTTCAAAAGATCAATAAATCTTTTTGTTTTCTTATTTTCGATATTCATCGCTTTTTGAAACCGTTTTTTTAAGCATAACTCCCAAACTATAAAAGCTAGAGCCACCCAATTTGTTTCAATATGTTCGCGTAAAGTATACGAAGATTTTATCGCTTTAATTATCGATATAACCAACAAAGTTACAAATCAAATACTACATATTGCAAATTACCTTGTATATAAATTTTGATGATCTTAGTAAATCCCCAAAATTTATAACGATCATTCATTTAGTTTACGGGCAAATCAAGAATATATTTTCAGTAGTGGAGGCCAAGTGCAGCTGCTTGGCTAAAGCGCAAGCATCTTGTGTATTCATGTGCACGCATACATACAAATGCAGAATTTTGTCTTGCGTGATTCTAGGAATTTTTTTGCAAATGGGTTAGTTGAATTTTAATACTACATAGCTAAGTAATAGAGTGGTGCAGTTGGTAAGAGTTGTGCCGCATTACGTGGAGGGTCTGGGTTTGAGTACCAGCGGTTGAACAATGTTGAATTAATTTTTTTTTATGTTATTCATAATAATTTTTATTAATATTTATCCTTTTTATGGCAAGTGCAGAATTTTCGTTTACCTTGAGTTTTTTGCGATGTTTTAGTTATGTTATATCTATCACTTGTGAGTCAATTAGGTGGTAGTGTGGTGCAGTCGAGTTGTGTAACTTAAGACGAAGGGTCATCGGGCTCGATTCCGAGTGTGGAGTATTTGTTCGTTGGTAACTTTTTGTTTGTGTTTGTGTTTATTTCTGGGTTCCGGGTATCTACTAGTCAGGCGGTCCCGACTAGAGCAATCTCACTTGTTTGTAACTTCCCTTTCTTTACACTCATCCTGAGTCCAAGCTCAGCTAATTTTCCGCGCAAATCCGTTACGAGCAATGACAAAATCTCTTCTGTGTTCATGTTTTTACTTTAAGTGTTTTCGAGTATGCGATAAACTTATTTTCAAATTAAAACATTTCTCAAAATTTTGCCAACGCGGCCAATTGCCGACGGTAACCCTCAAACTTTCAATATCAATGATTCCCAAACTTTATTTACATGTATATCAACTGTCAGATCAATGTTAAACTATAACTATATTAACGGTTTTTCTTCTGTATCTCCTTGTCGCCTTGAAACAGTAGTGTCGCTTTGAAACGAATTTCACAATTTCTCAAATTTTTGTTCGACAGCATACAGCTTTCTCTGTCGCACTTCACTGACTTCCAACAGTTTGCCAAGTCTTCCTTTGAAAATTTTCACATCTCGCAGTGATGCAAGCGATACTGAAAGGACGTTTATTATTATATCGGTATATTATTTATTATATTAAGGTTGTTTAGATATACAATGCTTATACCAAATGTGTGTGTGTAATATGTGACTTTAATGAGTCTTTCGTGTTTTAACGTAAATATGTGTGAAATGTGTGACTTTAATGAGTCTATGGTGTTTTAGCGTAAATGCGTGTGTAGCTCACGAGATTCTGACACCGTTTGTTATTGATCTCACCACTGCGGAGTCTTTTTGTAGCGACGATCACTTCGCGTGATATATAATTTAAATTAATATAACCATGTGAGTGCTCCTTTTCGTTAAATTTTTTTTGGAAAAAAAGAAAGAAAAAGGGGTATTTATAAGTTCTTTGTATAAAATTTTTTACTGACCCTGAAAATCAAGCAACCTCTTGAGTGATAGTGAACTAGAGGAGCTGGTGTCTGCTATCGATCAAATTTCCAAAGATTTAGGCAACCTTAGGGCAGAGCAAAACATTGCCAACAGCCAGCCAAATACACGCCACAGCAATTTTACTCGGTAGCTGCGCTTGCCCCCACTATAGAAACTAAATCCTTGTTATCTTCTGAACTAAATCATACATTTATACGATCGGTGTACAAATTTCAGGAATTATTAAAAGCATTGAAATGCATGTACATACCAATTTTAAAGGTCTGTCTTTGATTTGCGGTTTTTATGGTTTTATCGATATTGGTAGAAGGACAGAGAGACCGACTGAAAAAAATTGGTGGTCCGATAAAAAAAAAATAAAAAAATTAATATTGACGCTGCAAGTTTAAAAATCTTAATCGAGAACAAAAATTAAAAATAGTTGAAGGGAAATTCGAGAGTACTCAGATAGTCGTACCAGAAGTTAAAATTTTTAAAGAGGCTAAGATTGATACATTAAACGTGAAGAGACCCTTGATGTAGTGAAATCAGTCCGTGACTTCGAAGTGAATTACGAGACATACGTGTCTTGGCGAAAATCCGCGAATACGGCCTATAAAATTTTCGAGCCGTATCAACGTAGCTCAAGACTTTACCGAGCATTAGCCATTGTAAAAAACAAAGTAAAGGGCCCTGCTGATATGGTGATGTCTTCATATAAGACACCATTTAATTTCAAAGCCATTATCGACAGACTGGATTTCACATATGCTGATAAGCGGCCAATCTATTTGATAGAACAGGAACTATCAACGCTCCGTCAAGGAAACTTGACACTGATAGAGTACTACGATGAAATTGAGCGGAAACTCACGCTCCTCTTCAACAAAACTATAATGACTTATGACGGCACTTTGGCGCCTCCCTTAAGGAGAAATACAGAGCGGATGCCCTATTTATCTCTAGTATCAAAAACCAGCTTAGCGACATACTTTTTTCGACACGTTCCAAAGAATTGGCTCAAGAAGTCGAGGCCAATCACGAGCGTTTCCATTTCGCAAATAATTTGGCGAAAAAAGCTAAATTAGCTTGTTTTAAGACGGCATAAAAGGCAAACAAAATGAAAAGGCTTGTAATACTACTGCTGACAAGTATTCCATGCCCAATGTAGTAGGTAATACTCTCAAATCTTGGAAAAGCTAAATATTTCACAACACACCACCTAAAATCCGGATTTCATCAAATTCTTCTGGCAGAAATATATTGGGAAAAAAACGGCCTTTTCTGTAGGAAAGGGGAAGTATAAGTTTTGTCGACTTCCCTTTAGATTAAAAAATGATCCCAGCATTTTTCAAAGAGCTATCGACGACGTGCGTAGGGAAAACAACGGCAAATCGTGTTATGTTTACGTTGATGACGTAATTATTTTTTCTGAAACCATGGAATAACACGATAGGCACATCGCATTGGACAAACTATACGACGCAAATATGAGATTTTCAAGAGGAAAGTCCAAATTTTTTAAGGAAAAAGGAAAGTCCGATATACTCTAGGATTCGTGGTCTCTCGAGGCAGCATTTCGACAAGTCCCAGTAAAGAGCAATTGAAGCAATTCACAAGTTTTTGCGGACGACAACCTTGTTTGTTGATCATTTTTGGGCTTAGCAAGTTTCTAAAGGTACTTTATAAAGGATAATGCTTCAATGGCTAAACCGCTGACTGATATTCTAACAGGGGACAACGGCAAAGCTAGTGCTACGCGATCAAAGAAAATACCAGTTAGCCTTGATGAAAATCAACGCCTGGCATTCGAGAAACTACAAAATATTCTTATTTCTAAAGATGTTTTATTACTCTATCCTGACTATCAAAAACCATTTGACTGGACAACAGTCGCCTCAGTAGTAGGGAACTGTTCCTTCTGTGACAGGAAGTGCTGCCAATTTAATTACCCTGGGGTGAATAACTACTGATTTATGACCCAACGTGACTGTGACCCTAATAAAAAGGTAGGTACGTGACCATGACCCTAAAAAAGGCAGGTACGTGACCGTGACCCTTTTTGAGGGAGGTAGTGAGGAAAACCGGTATTTGCATGAGTAAAAGTGACCTTTTGTGGAGGGGACGCTGGGAAAGTGGTCGTTAAATTATCGTTAAATGACCCTTTTGAGGGGGAGGGGAGTTACCTTCGTAACCGATCGTTGCATGGGTAAAAGTGACCTTTTTATGGAGGGGAACTGGGAAAGTGTCACTCCAATTTTATTTTCTTTGCCTTTTCGGAAGTTGTGTGGGTGACCGATCATTAAAATTCAGATTTAAGGTGTGAGGGTTCATGACATCACGTACGAACAAGTGCACACATAGCCTTGTTCGAGGTTGGAATAAGGGACCGCTAATGAAAATGCAGATTTGAGGTGTGAGAACACGAGCGGGCAAGTGCACGCATCGACTTGTTCGTCTACTTTTCTGGGGTGGGGGATAATGAACTGCTAATTAAAATTCAGATATGAAGTGTGAGGGCATATGAAATCATATGCGCACATGTGTATGCGTCGACTTGTTTGTGTACCATTTCGGGGGTGGGATAAGGGTCTGATCAGGCACGTGCGCACACGCTTAAATATTTAATTGACCCTCCCTTTTTATACGGGAAAGGAACCCAAGGCCGACGGCGCACAGGTTTAAGCATGTTTTATTGGGTGAAGGCGCAAAGGTTTACGCATGTTTTGTTTGAGAAAAAGGTCGATCGTAAATTTCACGCTTATAGGCGCCTGCTGACAAGGGTAAACAGCTATATTCTATGTGCCTGTGGCAAGGGTCGAGGCTTATTTCATAATTAGATGTAATAAAAGAAACACAACAGGGAGAATTTGAGAATTTGTTCATACTTTTATTTGATTGCTTCATTCATGTATACAATTTGTTTAAACATATTTCTACTACTACTACATAGTTTTATTTACTTATCATTCTATTGTTTAATTAAGTGTACTGTGATATAAAATATTTCAGTTTTTCGCTGCGTATAATATAAAATGACAGGCGCAGGTATCATACCGAGTTGTTGTATCGTTAGATGACCACGGGCATACCTTTAAATGTTCACCGTATTGTTATGTTTTCAATGTAGATTTATCGTATTAAGCGAAATATTCTTTATATTTCTCAAGCAGCTTTTGATGGTAAGGAAAGATAATTCCATCAAATTCCAATAGAAAATCATCAATTTTCTTTATATTTGTACTGTACTTCTTCAATTCAAAAATGTGACTGACGGTGGAACTCGCTGCTAGCAGCCTCCTTATAGCTTAAACTCTTTTCTTAAAAATATATCTCTTTAATTATTTGCATCCCTTTTTATTTCTTTACACATCTTTTTAGAAATTTCAAAGCATAAACGAGTTTATATTTCTTCATCAGCTCTATAATTTACATTTAAATCAGAAAACCGGATTTCATATTTGTGTGTTATCGCACATTTAGGAATAATATGATTATAGTATATACTTGTAATTCGGTTTTTCAATAACGTGTTCGAACATAAGGAAATTGTAAAAAATATACATAATCTTATAAACAATCTCCATGATTCACAATCAAACTTAATTTTATTTCCATATTGATTTAATAATCAAATGTATTGGTTTATCTGTTTCTCGAAACCCAAAATCACATTTTACTGTCTCAAGTAGGGGGGTATCAACTTATGTATCAGGCCTTAAAATCACAAACTGTTCAAGTTTTAACTGTGTGTATATTTCTTATATGTTAACAATTGCACTCATTCTCCCTTATCTAATCCAATTTAGTTCCGATTATCTCATTATATACAATACGCAGATCAAGTTTATTTCAAAACATCGACAACTCTTTCTGATTTCTTATCTTATCTCTTAACGATATTTATCGCTTTTTTGACTCGGTTAATTAAGCATAACTCCCAAACTATAAAAGCGTAAAGTATACGAAAAATTTAAATATTTCAGGTTTTGGATAACTCTCCCCAATCGCCCCTAATATAGAAAAAACCATAAAAACAAAGCAAATCAAATACTACACACCTGCAAATTGGTTTGTACATACATTTCGATGATTTGAATAAGTCCTAAAAATTTCATAACGATCGTACATTTAGTTTACGAGCATATCAAGAATTTATTTTCAGTAGTGGCGGCAAAGCGTAGCTGCTTGGCAAGTTCTGTGTTCATGTGCACGCATACATATGCATAGGCAAATTTTTGTCTTGCATTTTTCTAGGAATTTTTTTTTTGCAACGGGTAAGTTGGATTTTAACACACATAGCCAAGAAAGAGCGTGGTCCAGTTGGTAAGAGTTGTACCGCACAGCTGGTAATTATTAGTAAATTTTATTTCTTACTTGTAACAGGCTCAATACTCATCAACTGCCGAGAGCTTGTATGCATTGGATCTTGAAGAATGTTTAATACACTTCCCAAACTATTTTACAAATTGTAAAATACTTAAAAAATCCTCCCGCCATTGGCGCTAAATAATTTGTTTAAACTTTTTGTAATAATGGAAAGTACAAATTTTGAAGTTTATGGAAAATAAAATACAATTAATTTTTAAATAAAAATTGTGTTTTTTTATTTTATTTCGTTATTAACGAAAATAGGTATAATGTGATACTCTCATATGTTTTTTATTTAAATTTGAAAAGAAGTGCATAACAACCCGAGCATTTCTAAGAACGCATACACATTTATATAGATACAAGATAATTTCTCACTTCAATGAAAAAAGTAGTCCCATCATTCTTGGCTATCTAGCCTTTATTGGCAAGATCATAAAATGATATGGCGCTCGTACAATGAATGTAGATTCCGATGACGTATATTTTTAAGCACTACAGCGGTTTCCATTAATATGAAATTGTTGTTGTTTCCGTAAAAACCTTGAATTGGGACTTGCTCCAAATCCATTTTTGTAAGAGTGGGGTGACACTTCTGTACAATGCGCGGCACTATTCCAGTCAACGGCGAATATTCGAATACTTTTGTATTTTGAGAACTGGCATTCTGTAGTTCGATATATACTCTAACATCAATTGGCCCCAGTTTAACAGACTTATTCTGATGGGATAGATCAATAACTATAATCGGCGCATGTTCTTTAAATTCTGTAGATGAAAGCAATGGCTGAGGCTCTTTTATATAATAACTTTGTTGAAAATTTGTATACATGTAAAAAGTAGCAAAACATTCTCGCATATAATTAACATATAATTTACATTTCCTCATACGGATACGTCTCAGATTTCAAGTACACCTTTAAGTTTCTTAAATGATTTTGTACAATTGCTGCATTTTATTTAAAGGCTATTACGCAAAGCGTGGTCGCTTCCAATTAGCAGCAAGCTGGACATTCCATATATGCTAGCAGCCCTCTGACAGTGATGGATTAAGATAACAGTCCTCCATTTTTGGTCAAACTAAACATTTCCAATTTCTTCTCATCACTAAGCGGTTTGTGTGGAATTTATATTATATTAGAAATAAAATGCATCTCCAATTTTCGAATGAAACACAACTTTCATACTTTCAGTCATGAACAATCAAGCTCAAGTTTACAATTTAATAAGACTTTATTATAGTCTTCTCCAAATCCAAGTTTAAAATCGCCCATAATTGGCATTAGTTGGGATTGCGAGGGTATTTCTGCCTTACACTCGGGCCAATAATAGACTTTAAAAAAAAAATTTGGCAAAAATCCGAATTTCGGATGAATGAATATGAATATAAATGACAACTTAAGTAAATTAACGACCAATTGACGTACATAAGAATATATAAATAATAAACTTAAAGTGTAAATGTGTATTTTTATTTTGGGCGGCAATACTTAAATTTTTGGCCAAGGTTTTGGTTTTTAAGTGGCCAACGGAGTCGGCCTTGGCAGACTGGGTACGAGCCTCTATGTGACCCGCAAAATGAGGTTGCAGTGGGCAGCGGGCGGCGGTCGAGTGAGATTCAACCGGAAAACACTCGCTCAGTTGTTTTTCTTTGCTCTGAGACGCGAAGACGGTCACCGCGGTCAATGGGTCAATGGGAAGACCAATGGGCCTTCCCGCCAAAAAACGTGGTCAGCCTCTTTCTATATTTTTCTTTCTTTCTCTGACACTTGCGGAATTTCCCGGCAAATTTGGCATTGAAGGCTTTGCTGAAGTCACTCAGCACAAAAATTTCACCTATACACCTTTTGCCCTGGTAGCGCGTGAAATTGCGCGTACGTTTGTCGTAGTGTTGTCTGCTACGTTCGAAGGCCTTGTGCAGGTGTTGTTTCACTTGTCCCTACTCCAACCGCATTTTGTCCTGTGTCCCCAGATCAGAGATCACGTTTTCGACCAGGGACCGCAATTTCCGCGCTAGTTTATAGATAGCTCCAAGTGCTACCCAAAACAGCAAAAAAACGGTGTTACCCCAGTTGCGCTATGGACAGCATTGCGAATTGCCACTTCTATTTCCGACAGATAGGCATCCCACTCCCGATGGTCTTGCTCTAAATAAGATCGGATCGCCGCTAACACTGTGCGGTTGATACGTTCCGCTGCGTTGTTTTGGGGGAATAGGCTGCCGAGCTCATGTGGGATATCTCATATGCATCGACCATGTTCTCAATCTTCTTTGAGACGAGTTGTCGCCGAATTTGGAACACTTCGTGCACGACAACGTTCTCTGCCGTGGCGCCTCTCATGACCTTCAGAAAGATAAACTTCCAGAAGTGATCGACGACTACGAATACCCACACATGACCCCTCTTCGGCCGCGGATACTTTCCCAGAAAATCAATGTAGATTTTCTGGAATGGTCGTGCCGTCTTTACCTCTTGCCCTAAAGAGACCTGCATCCGGTGTCTTGGTTTCCTTGCAAACCCCACTCTGCCTACGTTTTCGCGCACATGAGCCGCCATGTTGGGCCAGTAGGCCTGGCTTTGTAACCAATGGCGCGTTTTTACTGGGCCCCCATGAGATGCCTTCGCGTCCACATGGGCCTGATCAATCAGCGTCGTTCATATCGACTCCGGTATCTACAATTTTCATGCCGTGTCCACAACTTCGTCCTCTAACCTCTCAAACTCCATCCGTTTGTACAGGAGTCCGTCGTGTACCTGAAGGTCTGGCAAACGATCCCGATTCTTAGTTGCCTCTGGCACTAACTCTTGGTATTCTGCAGACTCAAATGCCACTGTCTGTATTCCTACCAACTGCTCTAGTAAGCGCAAGGACCATCTCGCTAGGCGCCCGTCTAGGTCTCGCAATGGCATGAGCCATTTGAGACTGGCGTGATCTGTGATTACCGTGAATGGCATCATTTCGATGTACGGCCTAAATTTCTGGACGACTAGCACCGCGGCGAGGCACTCTTTCTCCGTCACCGAGTAGTTAACCTGGTGTTTGTCCATCTTGGTGGAGAAGAACGCAATCGGCCTTTTATTGCCCTCGGCGTCTATCTGAAAGAGGACAGCCCCTACTCCGAATTAGGATGCATCGCATTGTATAAAAAAGCGCCGCAAAAGTCAGCGTGAACCAGTACGAGAGCAGACGTGAGCGTTTCTTTCAATGCTCGCACTGCTTCGGCCGCCTGTTCGCTCGGCTGGAACTTCCCTCTCGTGTTCCCTTTCAAGGTTTCTATCGATGGCACCGCTATTTCAGCAAAGTTTCTGATAAACCGGCGGTACCAATCGACGGTTTCCAAAAAACTACGCACCTTCTTAGCCGATGGGGGTTCTGGGATTCGTCGACTCGCTGCTACGTGGTCAGGGTCCGAACGTAAGCTTTCGCCGCCTATTATAAACCCGAGAAGAGTTGAGACTCTTGAAGCAGAACTTGGATTTTTAGCCCGATCGTCAGGTTTGCCTCCCGCAGACTCTGCGCTACCAGTCTCAAATATTTCAAATGCGTCTCAAAATCTGGTGCGATGATTAGAAGATCGTCCAGATATACATTGGACGTAAGCTGTCTAGGGATTACTTTGTTCATTAGGCGGCACAGTCTCTGAGCTGCGATACAAAGCCCAAAAGGCATCTTAGCAAACTGATAGAGCGGTCGCCCTGGCACAATAAAGGCTGTGAACGCTTTGCTACTTTCCACTAGTTCAATTTGCCAGAATGCGAACTTAAGGTCAACGATGAAAATGTAGAATGTCTGATCGACCCGAGACAGTATACCCTTAATGCAAGGAAGCGGATAATGCGTCTTTGACGGTAACAGCGTTAAGTTTGCGAGCATCCAAGCAGAATCGATTTTTATCCGGCCTTCGCACAATTGTAGTGCGGTTACTCCACGGACTATCACTAACTTCGATGACTCCCAAGGCCAACATCTTGTCTATCTCGCCCCAGACAAATTCCTGCATCGCGGGAAATAGCGGATAGTGGCGGTCCTTCACCGGTGCCGTTCCTTCGATCAGCTCGTTGTCGTTTTCGCTAGTCCTACCTTCTCAAAAGCTAAAAGCTCTTCCTTCACCGCCTCCAACAGACTTATCTGTTCCTTTCCCATGCCTCCGCTCTAATTCCGGTCCTTTTTCCTCTGTGTAGCGCACAATTTCAGCGGGTCGTTTGACTCGGCCGGGCCTACGACGTCAGGAGCTAATTTAAAGACGCGCCAGAAATCGATTCCCAAATAAGCCTGCTTTTCTAGGTACAGGCAAATATAGAACGTCATATCCTTTACAACATGCTTATACGCAACTTTTATCCGAACTCGGCCTATAATGGATCGAATGCCATCGTTGTCATACCATGGATGAAGTGGTTTATTGATTCTCCAGGAAGTTGTTGGCGCTGTTTCAACTCCTGCATCCGATCTATATCGTACCAGCTACCTCCAAGTCAGGCTTACAGAGCCCTGCGAAGATCGGCTTAAGAAGTCATCGGTCGTTGCCTCACATGAAGCCAGTACCAATTTCTGGCCCGCCTGGTTACTAGCACGTGGAAGTTTTGTAAGACTTCGTCCCAAAGGCATTGTAATTGCCTTTGGAGATACTCCAGCTTAAAAACGAAGTCTTCTACCGATCCCCGGTCATTCGACCCGTCAAAGGACACCTCCCACTTTTCGATCTTGGCCCAATGTGGACCTGGTGGTGGTGTAAGGGTCGGCCGTCTGTGATTTCCGTATACGCGATTGTTCCCACACTCCCCTCCGCTCGTCGCCTGCCTAAAGTCGCCTCCCCGTCTGTTTACCGTCGCCCCTCGTCCGCCCCTGTATTGCGCCAATTCCACGCTGGGTCTCCACTCGCGTTTCTTTGGCACGGCGCGCTGACGCCGCCGCTCAGGCGGCTGAATCGGCCAAACGCCGTCCTTACCCGCCACGCCCATGAACAGATCGCGGCTCGCAATTTGGGTGGGCTTGACTAAGTCATTGATGGCTTTCATCATCTCCGGGAACCCTAACCTTCTTTCTTTTCTAAGCGCCTGCGCGATACGTCTCGTTGGCTTGGAAGAGAGCAACGTTTAAGGCGGAAGGTATATCCGATTCTACTGCCCGCAAATATTTTTCTGTAACTTCTGGGGGAGCTTCCCACTAATATATATCCCGAATTAAGTGACTGTAGTTTAAAAACTCTGAGCGATATAGGCATTTTCGATTTTTTAGGGAGGGGGCGTTGGGCGTTCTAGTGGGCGTGGGCGGGATATCAAGGGCGCAATTTGTGGGGCAGGACACCAGCTATCTACATACCAAATTTGGTGGCTCTATCGCTTAAATTGTGGGATATATACACGTGTTATCGATTGGAACTGTCATATATAACGTGTTTTGCGATTACGGGGGCGGGAGGGGGCGTGGCCAAAAATGTGATGTATGGATGTGATGTATGGAGAAGCATTCTGGTAATATATCTCCCAAATTTGGTGACTCTAGCTTAAAAATTGTTGGGGATATAGCCATTTCCGATTTTTCAGGGCGGGGGCGCTGGAGGGCGTTCTAGTGGGCGTGGCCGGGATATCAAAGGGTCAATCTGTGGGGGAGGTCACCAGCTATATACATACCAAGTTTGGTGACTCTAGCTTTAAAATTGTGCAAGTATGCAACACTTATCGATTTGACCTTTCAGGTTTATCGGTTTTCGTGATTATGGGGGCGGGAGAGGGTGTGGCCAAAAAACTTTTTTTTTAATATTTGGGGGAGCATTCCTGCAATGTATATGCAAAATTTGGTGAATCTAGCTCAAAAACTGTGGGAGATATATGCATATCCGATTTTTGAGAGCGGGGGCGCTGGGGGGCGTTATAGTGGGCTAGCCGGGATATCAAGGTCGCAATCTTTTTGGGAGGTCACCAGCTATATACATACCAAGTTTGGTGACTCTAGCTTTAAAATTGTGGACTTTAGCAATATGCGATTTTAGGTGTTATCGGTTTGCCACGCCCCCAGTGGGCGGAGCTCAAAATCCTTAACACTTTATCTGACGCGAGTACACACAAGTATATATCCAAAATTTCAAGTCTCTAGCTGCAATAGCGGCGAAAATAATTGCGTTCATACGGACAGACGGACAGACGGACGGACGGACAGCAAGACGGACATTGCACAAAACCAATATACTCTTTTCACTTCGTGAACGAGTATAAAACGCTTCCGGACTCTCTCAAGGTCGCCCTACGCCACGCAATAACAAAAAAAATGTTTTTGCATGTAAGCCGCGGTTTCGAACGGCCCACAAAGAAGCCGTCCATAAATTGGCACTGGCGGCTGACCTATTCCATGGCTTCGGCGATGCACCCTCCCTTACATTTACTCACACGACATCATTAATTCACTTTAGTACAGAATTTAATTGACAACATTCTGATGTTCTATACGTTTAAGATATCAATAGCCACTAGATGGCGGCACTTAATTTTGACAGTCGGATGAATTTCAAATAGTTACAACTTTACACCAAACGAAGATTGAAATTTGCCAAATGGACGTTCCAGAAACGACGTAAAAAATAGATAATTATATAATATAAATATTATTGTAGGTGTTTGCAGAGACACCACACGCCACCTAGTGTGACCACGCTCCCTACCCTACCCTATATCAGGGCTCTAACAAAGGTATAAAAAGAGGGGGGACAGTTGGGATTGTGAGGGTATTTCTGCCTTACACTCGGGCCTGAAATAGACTTAAAAAAAAATTTTTTTGCAAAAATCCGAATTTTAGATTCATCCGAAAAACACACTCACTCAGTTGTTTTTCTTTGCTCTGAGATGCGTTCCTTTTTGCCTCCGGGTGCAGTGCCTCTTACACTATGCCTGCGACGGGCTTCAAAAAAGGTGGACAGAAGAAGAGTTTCGCCGGAGCTGCTTGCGCATGGGTTGCGGCCGATCACAAATATACACATACGGTTTTTGGACGGAAGGTTATTACAGTCACTTTTACTTTAACAAAAACTTACGGTTAAATACGCTCACAGAAAAGACGAGATTAAAAAAGAAAAAAAGTAAGTAGTGCACTTGCGCACTTGTCGCAAAAAAAACCCGCCAAAAAACGTGTTGAGCCTCTTTCTACCTTTTTCTTCCATTCTCTCTCTCTCTCTCTCTCTCTCTCTCTCTCTCTCTTTGGCGTTATAAGATTATACGACCACCCTCGGAAAGGTCCTGCCAACTGTTTCGCCCTTGTAGTATGCGATGAACAGGGCCGCTTCCCTCGATTAATTTCCCGCAGAGTCGCGTTGTTGTCGATTATCGTTTGGGCGCGATAGTCAAATGCAACACGTTGTACCAAAAAATTGTGTACGATCGATTTCAACTTCATTTAATTCATAACGATTTTCATCAAATATAATATACAGTGACACACTAAAGTGATGGCACAGTTGCAAATACCAACTTCAAATGCTTTTTCCAGGTTCATGTCGCATATTAATGATAAAATTTTTTTGTATATATTTAGAGTAAACATTTTTTTATTAAAAGGCACTTTCTTTTTGGTATTTTCGTCAACTCATGCTTATTTTATAGCCCGGTGGTACGTTGAGTGCAAATTCGTGTAACGTATGACTTGATTCTTCATTCACATACTCTAAGCGAATTATATTTACTTTTTATATATAAACAGGCTCATCTGAGGACGGTATTTGGCTTTAGCTCTCTTTTATGAATTCCAAAAATTTTACCAATGGTAAGCTTTCTTTTGAAATATATAGGATGTTATAATTACGACCTGCAGCGCGTTGTTGTTGCTCTCTATTTACCTAATTTTCTCTAAAATAACATTAGTTATATGGTTTAGCTCAAAGGATACCTCGGGTATTTCGAAAACATATTCACCAATATGGAACAAATTATTCTTAAAATCCACATTTTGAATCGAATTATACATATGAAAATCGATAAGAGCACATTCATATGCATTTTGTAGTATAATAGGAGGAAAATAGTTATCGTTAAAATTGAGCTGCATCCAAAGAGTTGTATCCGTAAGAGTTGTTGACAGTTTGAAAAGTTATAAGTAAATGAAATATTAATGTACTTTCTTGCTATTATATTTAAAATTTTAATAAAGTCCGCAAATCCACATTGTCCGCTATCTATTGGATCATCATTGTTGACAGTTTGAAAAGTTATAAGTAAATGAAATATTAATGTACTTTCTTGTTATTATATTTAAAATTTTAATAAAGTCCGCAAATCCACATCGTCCGCTATCTATTGGATCATCATTACTAATCAATAGAAATCCATATCTATCTGGTAGATTTTCTTAAACAATTCCAAAATCCACGTCAACGCCCACATGATCTTGATACACATGTTTCATATTAAGATCATCTTGTTTAAACATTATAATCATGTTTGCATTATTACGCACAAGATGTTTCGGTATACGCGTATATGTTTGACATAAATAAAACGCTCAATGTTGCTAAGTCGGCCCATACAAAAGTAGGCACGGATGTTATTTTGCTTCTCGTATGCTACATCATCAAATATCATTATCGACTTCTTTTTAGCCTTATCTGGTGCTATCAAACTTTCATTTTCAGAATATGTAAAATAGGGCATGCCTTTTATCGGGCTATTAAGTTTTTGTAAATATATGTATTTGGGTTGAAATAACGACTTTGAATACAAATATATTTTCTAAAATTTTAGTCCATTAGAGCTCTCGATAAAACTAATCATTACATTTGTTTTCCCACAGTTAGAAGGTCCAACAATTAGAGCTCTTTTTGAATTGGATAATAAACTACTATGTCTAATTGTTTGTTTTTTACCGTTTCCTGAGTCGAAATTTCTGACTTCTTTATTCGTTTTTTGTTTAATGAAACAACACTTTGAAGAATAATGAGCTAATAAAATGGTAATGCACTTTTATAAACCGAATAGTAATAAAATTAACGTCTACCACGATGGAGGTATTAAAAACAAAATAATAAACTCCATGCCAGTAGAATTATACTTACCAGGCTATCAGTTTTGTGGGCCAGGAACGAAACACAAGTCGCGTTTAGATCGCGTTGACAAAGGAATAAATCCATTAGACACCGCATGCAGAGAGCACGATATTGCATACTCAAGCCACAAAGATTAAAAAGATCGCCATACAGCCGATCTAGTTTTGGCAGAAAGAATGTGGGAACGGGTTTAAGCACCTGATAGCAATCTTAGAGAAAGAGCCGCGGCATATCTCGTAACTAACGCAATGAAAGCAAAAAAGAAATGCAGAATGGGGCTCAATCATAGCAAGAAAAAAGCAAAACCTCATTAAAAAATAAGAAATCTGGCATGAGACTCAATCAAATGAAGAAAAAAAACCTTGTGATAAAAATAATAAATTTATGAATGCAGTTAAGGTGGCCTCCAGCGTATTTAAAAAGAATAAGCCATGTTATATTCATTCAGCCATACAAATAGCTAAAAAAGGCAATGGCCTATACCTCAAGCCATATCAAAAGGGATGCGGTATATCAACTGCTAAAAAACTCCTAGGCAAGCTACCCTACAAGCCACTTTCATTGTTTTTTGATTTTTTTTTTTTTTGTATTTATGAGAGACTCACTTCCAAAATAAGTTCGTATAAGAGAGTGTTGCATCATTAACTTGAATTCTTCATCAGGAGGCGGAACACACTGAGTAGCCTATTATAAAACAGAGAGGGGGAGTCGATATTTTGATAGTTTTGGAAATTTACCACCACCGTAAGAGTTAATCACTTATTTACGAGACAACATAAAATACAACTATACACCAAAACAGCCATTTACTTTTACTGTGGACACTTGTTTTTACGGTTTCTATTATTGAATCCCACAACACGAACCCCTAGCAAATAATTTTTATAACCTGTTTTTTAAAGATTTTCTTTAATAAAGAATTTAATATTACTATTTTATTTCTGGGATTTTTTTTTACTAAACGGGTATATAACTAACTACGTTTTTTCTATTATCAGCGTTATTAACACATTGTAAAAACAACTTTTCCAGCCTATGCAAATCAAGAAAGAAGAATACGATGAACATACTAAGCAAGAAATTAAAGTAGAACAAAACAAAAAATCGCACCAAAAAGTATCTGACAATCATAAAAAGAAATGATTTCCCACAATGAGAATACCTAACGCAATGTCTACGCCTAACCGACATTCAAAATCTATTCATGAAGAGGGAAGCCCAACGACTCTTAATACAAACAATCCCAATTATGTGTATTGGGATGATCCAAATTAAATCGTTAATAGACTGAAACTTCTAGTTGCATCACAATCAGCTGGGCATAATAATCATAATAATGAAATAGTTTCAATAGTTGAGGAGCTGCGAGAGGCAAAAATAATTTTTTAAATAAAAAAGAGTGTGCTCAAAGAATAAATCGTCAATATTAAAATGACACTTGATTAGTTCGGTCACTTATCTTCCAACATCAATTCATATCAAATCTAGCATTCCTGGTATACTAGTAGTGAAAACAATATTATTTTTTCAAACAAGCGACATAAAAATGTAGGTGATCCTCTAGACGACAATGATGTGTGTACCAAAATATTTATAGAACGAAAAATAAAGAAAACGATGAAAAAGAAAATCTTAAATGAATAAATTACATAACATGAGAAATACTTGCGTGACGTAACATCAAGTTTCCATAATAAAATATATGTACATAAAAAAAAAAATGAAATGCAGAACACTGAAAGATTATTAAAAGAATTTGTTAACTCGGAAATAGAATCGTTACGAAATGTAATAAGCACTAAAAATCAAAAGATTATGTCTACATTGGAGTCATTAAAAAACAGTATATTTGAATTTTTTACAAACACACCTCCCTCTTCAAACAATAGCCAGTTAAGGGGATAATTTTTTCAACTCCTGATACTTCCTTATAGATAATGCTGCTACTTGCAACCTATACGTTAAAGTCTTGTTGACCCTTGACAAGTTGAGACACTAATGAGCGACACAACAAGAAATATTAGCTCCAATTGTTGTACATGCTTATGGTTAATGAGCAAAATATTAAATTAATATTAAATATTAAAACGGACGATGGAAAAAGAGTTCTTGAACTCAAATTTTAAAAGTTTATGTAAAAAACACCATTTTAATTAATCACTATTCAACCGACAGTGGGCTAAAGGCGTCTATCGTAGAACGTTTCAATATAACACTCAAGGAAATGATGTTACATGAGCTTAACCATAATAGAACATATCATTGGATTGATATGTATAGTAAATAAATCGTTAATTATAATTATATTATATTTATATTATTGGATTGATATGTATAGTAAATGAATTGTTAATTATAATCGAAATTTTCATAGCACTATTAAAATGGAACCAATAAAATGCAGAAAATATGCTAAACACTGTTTACAACCATATTAAAATTTTTAATGGAACAAAATTTCGTATGGGCGACTTTGTTCGAATAAGCAAACTTAACAATCATTCGAAAAGGGGTATATTCCCAATTGGACAACGGAAATTTTTAAAATAAAACGAGTACAATTATTAACCACGTATTTATTTTAAGACAACCAGGGTGCACCAGTTACAGGCAGTTTCTATGTAACGAGCTAAGGAAAACAGGTTTCCCAAACACTTATCTAGTTGAGAAAATAAAAAAACGAAAAACCGATGAAGTGTTTGTTAAATGGGGTTCCCTAATAAAACTTATAAACAGAAATGAAGTGCTATAAAAGGAGGAAAACAAAACAAAAAGAAAACAAGTAAGAACGTTGCAACGTTGTGGTAACTTAAGCTTAACAAGTGAGAGGGCTCTAGTCGGGGCCGCCTGAGTAGGAGATACCCAGAACCCTGCGAAAATTCACACACACTCACTTACACACACACACATATACACTAAATGTATGATGCTAAACTAAATGTATGATCGTTATGACTTTCTTTCAGGATTTATTAGCAGCATTGAAACACATGTACAAACCAAATTTCAAGTCTGTAGTGTTTGATTTGTGATTTTTATGATTTTTCTATTTCGGAGGACGATTGGGAAGAGGTATCCGAGATCCGAAGGTATTAAGATCTGCATCTAATCAAATCGCACATAACGCATTTAACTTGTTGCCTCTAGCTCTTTTAGTTACTGAGATATTGTAAAAACAAAAGGTTGTTATCGATTCTTATCGATATTAATGAAGCGGAGCAGGTTATTGGAAAAATTTGGCAAATTTGTTCTGCATATGATATGTACGAGCTGAATGAGATCAAAATCAGCTTTCTTGCTTTTGTAGTTTCTCATTTGGTTCGTATATACCATAGCAGATCAAGTTTATTTTAAAATAACACACTTTAACACCCTATGGATTTTTTTTAGCTCAAGCCCGTTTGCCATACACTGTTGAAGGTTGCGGTAATGGATAGGGTATTTTATTTTTGGCCTTAGATCAGCAAGTAATGATTTTATTTACTTTTGCTTCTCTGATTATCTGATAATCATGCAAATATAATGATACTCTAAGTCAACCTCCAGTATATACCCATATTCGGACGTATTTGAAATATTTGCTATGTCTAGCAAAGAAATTTCTTCCTCAAACAACCATTTGAAGTCATTCTGAGGTAAAAATTGCGACATGACCCACACATTAAGATTATTTGCATCCAAATTCATTAAGTATTCGGTTGGCTTGCTGCTTGCTGACGTCTTCGTTAGTGGCCTTTGAGTACATTTTACAGCACTGAACAAGTCCAGTACGGATACCACTTTGAATAAACTTGTACATGTCAATGTCTGTTAGCAATTGGGGTTCAATTCCCGTTGTTGGTGTTGTATAATAATGGGCCGGGTAAAGGGAATACATTTTTTGACAAATTTGCCGAAAGTTTTAAAATATATGTCAACATAAGAACAAAAGGACAACAACAAAGATCTGGAAATTAGTAGCCAATCTGAAATTCATCTGTTTTTCTGCGCTTATTTATATTGCTGGTGTTAAGATATGTGGTGTAAATTTCGTTAACATCTTTTATCAAAGACTTAACGAATTTTTCACCTGCATTATTCTCTGTTTCGATAACAGTATTATCAAAATCATTATTAAACGCACACCTGATAAAGTATAAAAACGCGATGGGAATATGTGCGCTAGTTGCTACAACTTTTTCGCTTAGCCTAGAATTTAAGGGCTTGAGCATGAATTAAAAATCTATATATTGTATAAATGGCACATCTGAACTACAGTTAAAATTCTTAAGCTGAAGTCTTGCCTTTTCCTCTGTTGGCAAGCTCGAGACCATTTTCCCACACTGTTGTTTGTGCTCCTCGTATAAACGCTGGCTGTGGCAATACCTGAGCTAGGTAACACAAAAAAGAAGGTCCTCTCGATGATTCGTCATTTGAGTGCGCTCAAGTCTGAAAATATAAATGAATGCATTTCAATGTGTGTGTGTATTTTAAAATATATTTTTGTGTATTTTTGTGTGGACAACATTAGGCTGATGTGTGACTGTTTCCCTTCCTCCGTCAAATATGGGCCAACCACACTCCCAGTTTCCTCATCAACCCCGAATACATTAACACTAATATTCGGGTTTTGACTTTCAAACACTTTAATTTGTTTGAGAGTGAAAGCAACTGCATATTTTTTTAAAAGACAGCGTTTAAGTATTGCTTATTTGCATTGGCTTCGATGCAATAGCTGCTGCTCCGATTGGAGTTACCTTGCGGGATATTACCGCCCACTTAAAGCAGTACTTGTCATTGTATTTTATATTTACCCACGCTTTTGTTGCCATGAGCGTTTTGGGCATATCTATCCAGCTGGAGACCTTCATTGACGTGTATTTGTTAATATTCGCCTGCAGACAAATTATTTCTGATAGACTCCAGCCACTTTCATTTTCTTGAAATTCGTCCATTTTTGCCTTTAGTAGAGCACAATGGTCCGCAAAAACGTCCTCAATTAATTGCTCATTAACATATTTTACATACTGTGCAAAAAGAGATATGTAAGTGCACTATTTTTTTGATGAGTGGGATTAGTGTTTCTGCTGCGTCACTCATTAACCCATTAGGAACAAGTAGTTCTCCTTTTGGGTTTTCAAAAGCATATGTGCATATGCGGTTCTTGAAACCGCTAGAAACCAATTTAACACGATCGCTTACAGGTGTGTAAGCCCGGCTTTTATGGGCATTCGAACGGAAATGTGTGTCGCACGCTCGTGTTGGTGGTACGCTGAATGTGGTGTGGGTCCATTGCCGTAGTGAGCGTTGTATCCATGAGCGTGCTGCAATCCAATGTTGGCGTAGGCGGTAGGCTGGATGTGGGTGGGTCCGTTGGCGTAGTAGGTGTTGTTTCCAACATAAAAGAAGTCGGGGGTGGGAGTGGTGTAGTGGGCGCAGTGGGTGGGTTCATTAGTGATGGCGGTGTTTTATTCAGGAGCGTACTACAATCCGTTGGAGCTGGAAGTAGGTCCGTTAGCGTGGGCGGTGGGTCCGTTCATGGTGGCGGTGTTGTATCCAGGAGCGTAATAAAGGCGTTGGTGAAGTCGGTGGGTCTGTTCATGGTGGCGGTGGGTCCGTTGATGGCAGCAGTGGGTCTGCTGGTGGTGGCGGTGGGTCAGTAGACTAAGTAGACAACATTGTCGAAATAGTTGAAATTAGCAGTCCCTTATTTCACTCCCGAAACAGTAAACGAACAAGTCGATGCGTGCACTTGTTCGTACGTGATCTCATGAGCCCTCACACCTTAAATCTGAATTTTAATGATCGCGCACCCTCACAACTTCCAAAGAGGCATAGATAATAAAATTGCCCCCAAAAGGGGCACGGTCGCATACCTTCCTATTAGGGTTATGGTCACGTACCTACTTTTCTATTAGGGTCACGATCACGTTGGGTCATAAATCATTTTTTAGTCACCCCATGGTAATTAAATTGACAATACATCCTGTCACAGAAGGAACAGTTCCCTACTAATAAATCTGTTAGTATTTTTAGAAAATAAGTTAACTTTCTACTATATAATGCGGTAATTAACGTTGTTTTCGTATTTTTGATAAATGTGCTTGGCACGAAGTGCAAACAAATGTAGGTCCAAGATTTTGCTCTTAATTTTAGTGTTCGATTCCAAAGAATTTTGTATAATAGTTTTGGAGCCTTTCGGTGAAGAATTTCTGTTGCCTTCATATTGGCAATGAAGATTTTACATATGTAGCAGAGTGAGTCAGAATTGTACCTGCAAGAGAATTGGCACACAATATTACTCATTATACTCGTTCACGAAGTATAACTAGCATATTGGGTTCGTGCAATGTCCCTCATGCTGTCCATCTGTCCGTCTGCCTGGATGAACGCTACTTTTTTTCGGAGCATTTGAAGATAGAGACTTCAAACTTTGGATATATATACTTGTTATGCTCTTAAGACAAAGTGTTAAGATTTTTGTGCCACGCCAACTGGGAGGCTTGCAATTCAATAACATATCGAACTAAAATCGGAAATCAATAACAGATGAATATTTCCCACAAATTTAAAGATAGAGCCACCAAATTTGGTATATAGATAGCTGGTGACCTCCCCCACAGATTGCACACTTGATATCCCGGCCACGCCCACTATAAAGCCCCAAACGCACCCGCCTCGCCAGAAATGCCTATATTTCCCATAGTTTTTAAGCTAGAGTTAGCGCATTTGGTGGGTAGATAACAGCTCACCTCCTTTAAAGGGCGGTACAAAATTTCGGCGAACGAAAAATTATATTTTTTTATTTCAAAAATATATAGTTGTAAAGCCAATTATTAAACTTTAAGAGTGTGCAGGAATGATTTATATTTTATTTATTTATATACAGTAGCTCTCAAAATGTAAGAAATTTGTATTTTTTGAGTAATGATCAAAAGTGCCAGCTTCCCTTAAGAAACAAATTTTTTAAATACCAGATATTAAAATTTTAAAACAAAAAAAACTTCGCCATAGTAAAATATTTAATGGGGTTTTTCTTCGTATATTCCATATGTATAAAAGCAAAAGTATGTTTGATATCTGAAGCTGTATTTCCTAGTGTAATCAGTCAATCAGTTAATTTGTAAAAATTATTAAGAGATATTCCAGCTAACTTTCATGATATTCATAAAAAAAATATAAAAACATTTCATGCAGCTTTCTTGCCGATATATGTAAACACCGAGGTAACTAAGCAAAATGCTGTGTGTGCTTTGTAGCTATTACTGTTAAGAGGCTGCTTTGATATCCAGTGACCATCCCATATTTATGTAGAAGATGACTTCTAAATCCGTATCTTAAAATACAAAAAGTGTTCGACTTTCCATGTACCATTTGTATTTATTAAAAAACATAACTGTACAATAATAACTTTACAACGTCAAAACCGTTGAACACACATATATCCGTTTACTCTTATCTATGTTTCCACTAGGCTGGAACCGTAGATAACTTAAGCGATCAGTATATGCTATGTCGAAATCTTAGGATGTCTTCTGTATTCAAAATTTATTTTCAGCTGTGCAACCCCGATATATTTTTATTTAAAGTCCAATGGATCGCACACTCCAGCTACCCACCCGACAATTTGCTTAAAAAGCTCGACATCAACCAGTTCAATGATGCGAACATTCTCCGGAAACTTTTCACATTCTTTTAAATGATCAATCACCATTTGACCACGAGTATGTGTGCCTGTAAGATCAACAGTAGCGTGCCATGTACTGGCCTTTTTGATAAACTGTTTATCAAAGAGCCATGCAGCCACCAACAACGCATCGCATGGGTTCCAATTATTAAATCCATACTGCTGTAGAGGAAGCCACTGTGCGTTTTCTACATGTGTAAGAATTTCGATTGCGTGGTGGTTTTTAGCAGCAACGTTTTTGCCAAATGTTTCCAATCGCCAGTTCTGAAAGAGAGAATACATATTTCCATAAAAATATGTACATTACTCAATGTTCTTTGCAAGCCGATCGCTTACAATTGATATGTTGAAGCGGTTCTCGGTGCACGGTTCCCATGGTAGTATAGTGATTGGGCAGCGAGTTTTTAACAGAACGGCATGGGCAGCCTCTGGATCTGAGTGAAAATTAAACTCGGCGGAACGAGATGAATTTCCTACTCCCTGATAGTTGCCGCCCATAATAAAAACATCTTTGATGTCCTGCCCAAATTTTTCACCATACATACTATAGCCCAGTGCCAAATTGGTTAGTGGCCCCACGCAATAATAGTGATTTGTTGTGGATTTGCCTTACAAAGTTCCCGTATGGTAGGGACAGCATGCTGTGGCTGCACATAACTTGATACATGTGCACAGTTTTCGTCTTTTAAGCAATCACCAAATCCATCGCATCCATGAAAATACTTTTTGTCAGCATTTACGAAACCTACAAGCGGCTCAACTGCGCCCTGATAAATGGGTACCTGAAAGGCAAGAACAAAGAGAAAAAATATTCAAAATTTGAAACCTGACTATTTAATACTAACTTACATAAAACAAGTACAGACTGCGTTATACTTGTTTGTGATTTAAATTTTTATTATTATAATCTGTGTAGGCAGGTGGCATGGTGGAACATTTTCGGCTTAAATTTTCAGGAGGGTTTCAAGCCCTAAAAAATTTGAACTTATTGCGTTTCAACATTTGTGGGAGCAGGAGTGGAGTGGCGGTAAATTTGTTTCCCCAAATCATCAAAGAGGTGACAAGTTATCTACCTTCCACATTAGGTGACTCTTAAAACTGTGACCGACGACCAGTAATCTACCTTGCATGTGGGAGGTAGAGTCTTTCGCGATACGCGCGTCTAAGGTAGCTGGGCGGTACTCTAGTAGGCGTGGATAGGATATAAAGCTGGCAATATTCAGGGTAGGTCAACTGCACATCATATTAAATTTGGTTACTGTAGACGTAAATTTATGACAAATATGCGCGAGTTATCTATGGGCGCTGCCAGATATATCGGTTTACGCGACTACGGGAGCGGGAGACGGTGTGACCAAGAAATATTTTCTGTGATGTTTGAGGAAGCTTTTCAGCAATATATATTTACTTATATCTCCACCACTGTTGCAGATATAGCCAATTCCGATTTCTTATACCCTGAACCCATTGAAAATGGGTAAAAAAAGGGTATAATGGTTTTGAGCAAATGTATGTAACAGGCAGAAGGCAGCATCTCCGACCCCATAATAAAAACCTCTTTGATGTCCTGCCCAAATTTTTCACCATACATACTATAGCCCAGTGCCAAATTGGTTAGTGGCCCCACTGCAATAATAGTGATTTGTTGTGGATTTGCCTTACAAAGCTCCTGTATGGTAGGGACAACATGCTGCGGCTGCACATAACTTGATACATGTGCACAGTTTTCGTCTTTTAAGCAATCACCAAATCCATCGCATCCATGAAAATACTTGTTGTCAGCATTTTCAAAACCTACAAGCGGCTCAACTGCGCCCAGATAAATGGGTACCTGAAAGACAAGAACAAAGAGAAAAAATATTCCGAATTTGAAACCTGACTATTTAATACTAACTTACATAAAACATAAGAACAAAAGGACAACAACAAAGATGTGGAAATTAGTAGCCAATCTGAAATTCATCTGTTTTTCTGCGCTTATTTATATTGCTGGTGTTAAGATATGTGGTGTGAATTTCGTTAACATCTTTTATCAACGACTTAACGAATTTTTCACCTGCATTATTCTCTGTTTTGATAACAATCTTATCAAAATCATTATTAAACGCACACCTGATAAAGTATAAAAACGCGATGGGAATATGTGCGCTAGTTGCTACAACTTTTTCGAATTTAAGGGCTTGAGCATGAATTAAAAATCTACATATTGTATAAATGGTACATCTGAACAACAGTTAAAATTCTTAAGCTGAAGTCTTGCCTTTTCCTCTGTTGGCAAGCTCGAGACCATTTTTCCACACTGTTGTTTGTATAAACGCTGGCTGTGGCAATACCTGAGCTAGGTAACACAAAACAGAAGGTCTTCTCGATGATTCATCATTTGAGTGCGCTCAAGTCTGAAAATATAAATGAATGCATTTCAATGTGTGTGTGTGTTTTAAAATATATTTTTGTGTATTTTTGTGTGGACAACATTAGGCTGATGTGTGACTGTTTCCCTTCCTCCGTCAAATATGGGCCAACCACACTCCCAGTTTCCTCATCAACCCCGAATACATTAACACTAATATTCGGGTTTTGACTTTCAAACACTTTAATTTGTTTGAGAGAGAAAGCAAACTGCATATTTTTTTAAAATAGAGCGTTAAAGAATCGCTTATTTGCATTGGCTTCGATGCAATAGCTGCTGCTCCGATTGGAGTTACCTTGCGGGATATTACCGCCCACTTAAAGCAGTACTTGTCATTGTATTTTATATTTACCCACGCTTTTGTTGCCATGAGCGTTTTGGGCATATCTATCCAGCTGGAGACCTTCATTGACGTGTATTTGTTAATATTCGTCTCCAGAGAAATTATTTCTGATAGACTCCAGCCACTTTCATTTTCTTGAAATTCGTCCATTTTTGCCTTTAGTAGAGCACAATGGTCCGCAAAAACGTCCTCAATTAATTGCTCATTAACATATTTTACATACTGTGCAAAAAGAGATATGTAAGTGCACTATTTTTTTGATGAGTGGGATTAGTGTTTCTGCTGCGTCACTCATTAACTCATTAGGAACAAGTAGTTCTCCTTTTGGGTTTTCAAAAGCATATGTGCATATGCGGTTCTTGAAACCGCTAGAAACCAATTTAACACGATCGCTTACAGGTGTGTAAGCCCGGCTTTTATGGGCATTCCAACGGAAATGTGTGTCGCACGCCCGTGTTGGTGGTACGCTGAATGTGGTGTGGGTCCATTGCCGTAGTGAGCGTTGTATCCATGAGCGTGCTGCAATCCAATGTTGGCGAAGGCGGTAGGCTGGATGTGGGTGGGTCCGTTGGCGTAGTAGGTGTTGTTTCCAACATAATAGAAGCCGGGGGTGGGAGTGGTGTAGTGGGCGCAGTGGGTGGGTTCATTAGTGATGGCGGTGTTTTATACAGGAGCGTACTACAATCCGTTGGAGCTGGAAGTAGGTCCGTTAGCGTGGGCGGTGGGTCCGTTCATGGTGGCGGTGTTGTATCCAGGAGCGTAATAAAGGCGTTGGTGAAGGCGGTGGGTCTGTTCATGGTGGCGGTGGGTCCGTTGATGGCAGCAGTGGGTCCGCTGGTGGTGGCGGTGGGTCAGTAGACTAAGTAGACAACATTGTCGAAATAGTTGAAATTAGCAGTCCCTTATTTCACTCCCGAAACAGTAAACGAACAAGTCGATGCGTGCACTTGTTCGTACGTGATCTCATGAGCCCTCACACCTTAAATCTGAATTTTAATGATCGCGCACCCACACAACTTCCAAAGAGGCATAGATAATAAAATTGCCCCCAAAAGGGGCACGGTCGCATACTTTCCTATTAGGGTTATGGTCACGTACCTACCTTTCTATTAGGGTCACGATCACGTTGGGTCATAAATCATTTTTTAGTCACCCCATGGTAATTAAATTGACAATACATCCTGTCACAGAAGGAACAGTTCCCTACTAATAAATCTGTTAGTATTTTTAGAAAATAAGTTAACTTTCTACTATATAATGCGGTAATTAACGTTGTTTTCGTATTTTTGATAAATGTGCTTGGCACGAAGTGCAAACAAATGTAGGTCCAAGATTTTGCTCTTAATTTTAGTGTTCGATTCCAAAGAATTTTGTATAATAGTTTTGGAGCCTTTCGGTGAAGAATTTCTGTTGCCTTCATATTGGCAATGAAGATTTTACATATGTAGCAGAGTGAGTCAGAATTGTACCTGCAAGAGAATTGGCACACAATATTACTCATTATACTCGTTCACGAAGTATAACTAGCATATTGGGTTCGTGCAATGTCCCTCATGCTGTCCATCTGTCCGTCTGCCCGGATGAACGCTACTTTTTTTCGGAGCATTTGAAGATAGAGACTTCAAACTTTGGATATATATACTTGTTATGCTCTTAAGACAAAGTGTTAAGATTTTTGTGCCACGCCAACTGGGAGGCTTGCAATTCAATAACATATCGAACTAAAATCGGAAATCAATAACAGATGAATATTTCCCACAAATTTAAAGATAGAGCCACCAAATTTGGTATATAGATAGCTGGTGACCTTGCACACTTGATATCCCGGCCACGCCCACTGTAACGCCCCAAACGCACCCGCCTCGCCAGAAATGCCTATATTTCCCATAGTTTTTAAGCTAGAGTTAGCGCATTTGGTGGGTAGATAACAGCTCACCTCCTTTAAAGGGCGGTACAAAATTTCGGCGAACGAAAAATTATATTTTTTTATTTCAAAAATATATAGTTGTAAAGCCAATTATTAAACTTTAAGAGTGTGCAGGAATGATTTATATTTTATTTATTTATATACAGTAGCTCTCAAAATGTAAGAAATTTGTATTTTTTGAGTAATGATCAAAAGTGCCAGCTTCCCTTAAGAAACAAATTTTTTAAATACCAGATATTAAAATTTTAAAACAAAAAAAACTTCGCCATAGTAAAATATTTAATGGGGTTTTTCTTCGTATATTCCATATGTATAAAAGCAAAAGTATGTTTGATATCTGAAGCTGTATTTCCTAGTGTAATCAGTCAATCAGTTAATTTGTAAAAATTATTAAGAGATATTCCAGCTAACTTTCATGATATTCATAAAAAAAATATAAAAACATTTCATGCAGCTTTCTTGCCGATATATGTAAACACCGAGGTAACTAAGCAAAATGCTGTGTGTGCTTTGTAGCTATTACTGTTAAGAGGCTGCTTTGATATCCAGTGACCATCCCATATTTATGTAGAAGATGACTTCTAAATCCGTATCTTAAAATACAAAAAGTGTTCGACTTTCCATGTACCATTTGTATTTATTAAAAAACATAACTGTACAATAATAACTTTACAACGTCAAAACCGTTGAACACACATATATCCGTTTACTCTTATCTATGTTTCCACTAGGCTGGAACCGTAGATAACTTAAGCGATCAGTATATGCTATGTCGAAATCTTAGGATGTCTTCTGTATTCAAAATTTATTTTCAGCTGTGCAACCCCGATATATTTTTATTTAAAGTCCAATGGATCGCACACTCCAGCTACCCACCCGACAATTTGCTTAAAAAGCTCGACATCAACCAGTTCAATGATGCGAACATTCTCTGGAAACTTTTCACATTCTTTTAAATGATCAATCACCATTTGACCACGAGTATGTGTGCCTGTAAGATCAACAGTAGCGTGCCATGTACTGGCCTTTTTGATAAACTGTTTATCAAAGAGCCATGCAGCCACCAACAACGCATCGCATGGGTTCCAATTATTAAATCCATACTGCTGTAGAGGAAGCCACTGTGCGTTTTCTACATGTGTAAGAATTTCGATTGCGTGGTGGTTTTTAGCAGCAACGTTTTTGCCAAATGTTTCCAATCGCCAGTTCTGAAAGAGAGGATACATATTTCCATAAAAATATGTACATTACTCAATGTTCTTTGCAAGCCGATCGCTTACAATTGATATGTTGAAGCGGTCCTCGGTGCACGGTTCCCATGGTAGTATAGTGATTGGGCAGCGAGTTTTTAACAGAACGGCATGGGCAGCCTCTGGATCTGAGTGAAAATTAAACTCGGCGGAACGAGATGAATTTCCTACTCCCTGATAGTTGCCGCCCATAATAAAAACCTCTTTGATGTCCTGCCCAAATTTTTCACCATACATACTATAGCCCAGTGCCAAATTGGTTAGTGGCCCCACTGCAATAATAGTGATTTGTTGTGGATTTGCCTTACAAAGTTCCCGTATGGTAGGGACAGCATGCTGTGGCTGCACATAACTTGATACATGTGCACAGTTTTCGTCTTTTAAGCAATCACCAAATCCATCGCATCCATGAAAATACTTTTTGTCAGCATTTACGAAACCTACAAGCGGCTCAACTGCGCCCAGATAAATGGGTACCTGAAAGGCAAGAACAAAGAGAAAAAATATTCAAAATTTGAAACCTGACTATTTAATACTAACTTACATAAAACAAGTACAGACTGCGTTATACTTGTTTGTGATTTTAATTTTTATTATTATAATCTGTGTAGGCAGGTGGCATGGTGGAACATTTTCGGCTTAAACTTTCAGGAGGGTTTCAAGCCCTAAAAAATTTGAACTTATTGCGTTTCAACATTTGTGGGAGCAGGAGTGGACGTGGCGGTAAATTTGTTTCCCCAAATCATCAAAGAGGTGACAAGTTATCTACCTTCCACATTAGGTGACTCTTGAAACTGTGACCGACGACCAGTAATCTACCTTGCATGTGGGAGGTAGAGTCTTTCGCGATACGCGCGTCTAGGGTAGCTGGGCGGTACTCTAGTAGGCGTGGATAGGATATAAAGCTGGCAATATTCAGGGTAGGTCAACTGCACATCATATTAAATTTGGTTACTGTAGACGTAAATTTATGACAAATATGCGCGAGTTATCTATGGGCGCTACCAGATATATCGGTTTACGCGACTACGGGAGCGGGAGACGGTGTGACCAAGAAATATTTTCTGTGATGTTTGAGGAAGCTTTTCAGCAATATATATTTACTTATATCTCCACCACTGTTGCAGATATAGCCAATTCCGATTTCTTATACCCTGAACCCATTGAAAATGGGTAAAAAAAGGGTATAATAGTTTTGAGCAAATGTATGTAACAGGCAGAAGGAAGCATCTCCGACCCCATAAAGTATATATATTCTTGATCAGCATCACAAGCCGAGTCGATTTAGCCATGTCCATCTGTCTGTCCGTCTGTCTGTATGAACGCGTCGATTTCAGAGACTACAAAAGCTAGAGAGCTGATCTTGGTCTCATTCGGTTCGTATATACCATACGCAGAACAAGTTTATTTCAAAACATCGACAACTCTTTCCGTTTTCTTACTATCGATATTTATCGCTTTTTTGACTCGGTTTGTTAAGCATAACTCCCAAACTATAACAGCTAGAGCCACCAAATTTATTTTTTTATGTTTGCGTAAAACATACGAAGAATTTAAGTCCTTCAGGTTTTGGATACCTCCCAATCGCCCCCAATATTGAAGAAACCATAAAAACAAAGCAAATCAAATACTACACATGTGCAAATTGGTTTGTACATACATTTCGATGATCTGAAAAAGTCCTGAAAATTTCATAACGATCGCACATTTAGTTCACGAGCAAATCAAGAATCTATTTTCAGTAGTGGGGGCAAAGCGCAGCTGCTTGGCAATTTCTGTGTACATGTGCACACATACATATGCATGTGCAGAATGTCTTGCGTTTTTCTAGGAATTTTTTTTGCAATTTTTGAATTTTTTGAATTTTAACACAACGAAGGGAACTAAGAGCGTGGTCCAGTTGGTAAGAGTTATGCCGCGTAACGTGGAGGTCCGGGTTCGAATTCAGCGCTGGCATGGTAGAGCAATGTTGAATTATTTTATTTTTTCGTTATTCATAATTATTATTATTATTAATTTTTATCGTTTTTATAACAAGTGCAAAATTTTCGTTTTCCTTGACTTTTTGCGATGGTTAACTAATGTTATATTCAAATGTTAAATTCGTGGAAGTGTGGTGCAGTTGGTAAGAGTCGCGCATCTTAAACGGAGAGGGCAAGTTCGAGACCCCCGGTTGTGGAACATTTATGTTTCCGTTGGTAATTGTTTTTTTTTTTATTTTTTTTAACAACACTCATCAACTGCCGAGATTTTGTGTGTATGTGTTCATTTCTGGGTTCAGGGTATCTACTAGTCGGGCGGAGCCCAGATTATAAATTTTGTGAGAGGTCACCAGCTAATACCATATCAAAATTTGGTCGCTTTATCTATTAAATCTATCTATTAAATTGTCAGAAATATATACGTAGTATTAATGGACACTAAGAGGTTTCTCGGTAAATGCGATTACGCAGGTGGGAGGCGGCGTGGCCAAAAAAATCAAAGATATTTGAAGGAACATTCCTGAAATATATATATGTGGAAGCATAATTATTTTGAATATGTTGGCGCCGTGGCGGCGTGTGCTAGAAATGTATGTGAGAATTGTATTGAGTTTGTGTTAGTGCGTATTTGGGTATTTCACCAGAATCGCAAGTACATTGCGATATTGCATCAGCCTATTTATGTGTCTGTTTGGATGTCCGTTACTATGTAGTTTAGGAAAGTCCCGTTTTGGCGGGGCAACAGCGTTTGTAGCTGTCGCCGAGTGTGGTTCGGTAGAAAGGCACGAGAAAAGGGAAGACACAGAGTTAGTTGTGTTTAGGATCCCGGTGCGACCGAAACTCGCTGCGCTTAAAACGATGGCAACTAACAACGAGAATAATGACGCTGCAACATCAGAAGTGGGATCTGGCTCGCTACCTAATACGTCAATTGATCCATAGCGAGTGTTAGTGGAAGTGCAAAATAAAAATTTTATTGAACTTGTGAAAGCATTGAAATCAACGGCTTCCATAACAACGAATAATAATGCAGTAGTTTTGCCGAAATTTAACGCGGATCTATTAGGCGCCGACGCATCGGCGTGGTGCGCTACAGTAAATATAATTTTGGCAGAAAACAACATAAAAGGCAGTGCGTTGGTGATGGCTTTGAGTGCAGCTTTGCGAAGTTGATGTACCCAAAGGAGAGATGATTCACCATGGCGAGACTTTCACGACAACGTTTGACTCTGGAGCGGAATGTTCATTGGTTAAACAAAAGATAAGTGCTAAGCTAGTTGGTAAAAGAATTAACAATACAGTAATGTTGAAAGGTATTGGTAATGACAGCATTTGTAGTACATTGCAAATACTTTGCAAGGTACAAATTAACAAGCATTGTATTGAAATGTTATTCCATGTTTTGGGTGATTTTTGACCCGCAATATCCAATCGAGTTGCATACTGATGCAAGTGCTCGTGGATACGGTGCCATCTTGTTGCATAGAATAGATAACAAGCCCCATGTCGTTGAGTTCTTCAGTAAGGCTGCCTCACCTGCTGAGTCAAGATACCATTCTTACGAATTGGAGACTCTCGCGGTTGTCATGGCTATTAAGCATGTTCGTCATTATTTGACTGGCAGAGATTTTGTTGTCTTTACCGATTGCAATTCACTTAAAGCATCAAGAAATAAACGTGACCTATCGCCCAGAGCACAAAGATGGTGGGCTTTTTTACAGTCGTTCTCATTTGAATTACAGTATAGAGAGGGTAAACGAATGGCCCATGCTGATTTCTTTTCAAGAAATCTCCCATCTGCTGATGCAATTGACGCTCGTAAAGTTTCTGAAAAAAGAATTAATCTGGCAGAGATATCTAGTGATTGGCTGATGGCTGAACAGCGCAAGGATTTCGATATAATTAATATTGTGAATAAACTAAAAGAATATTGTGAATAAACCGAAGACATTGCAAAAACATACGAACTAAGAGCAGGAATAATTTATCGGAAAATACAAAGAAATGGTAGAACTCGATCTTTGCCAATTGTTCCAAGAGCATTTAGATGGTCCGTTATTAATCAAGTTCCCGAGACAATAATGCATTTGGGTTGGGAAAAAACATTGGACAAAGCCTACGGTTTTTACTGGTTTGACAATATGTCAAATTATGTAAGGAAATTTGTTGAAAACTGTATAACTTGCAAGATGTCAAAGTCATCCTCAGGTAAAGTTCAGGCTAGACTTTTTCCAATACCAAAGGTCGACACACCTTGGCATACAATACACATAGACATAACAGGCAAGTTAAGTGGCAAGAGTGATCAAAAAGAGTATGTTATTGTTCAAGTGGACGCTTTTACTAAATTCGTTTACTTAACACACACACTCAAGATTGATGCTGACAATTGCATAGGTGCTGTGACATCGGCTGTATCCTTGTTTGGAGTACCAAACCGCATAATAGCAGATCAGGGTAGGTGTTTTGCTAGCTGTAAATTTAGTGAATTCTGTTCTAAGCAAAATATAAGTTTGCACTTAATTGCGACAGGTGCAAGTAGAGCTTCCGGACAGGTAAAACGCATTATGAGCACTTTAAAAAACTTATTAACGGCAGTTGAAACTAGCAGCAGATCTTGGCAAGACGCATTGGGCGAGGTACAGCTAGCCTTAAATTGTACTGTTAGTCGAGTGACAAAGACAAGCCCTTTGGAATTGTTAATTGGCAAGGTTGCTCGTCCGTTGGGGTTGCTTCCACCATGTGACGTGGCACAAGAAGTTGATTTGGCAGAATCAAGGGCTCGAGCAGTGCAAAATATATCAGCGGCGGCAGCAAAGGGCAATTTGATAAAACTAAGGCTAAGGTTGTTGGGTATGAAGTAGGAGTCTGTGTGTTGTTGAAGAATGAAGAAAGGCATCAAACAAAGTTAAGTCCAAAGTATAGAGGACCTTTGCAAATTGTTGAAGTACTAGACGGAGATAGATATATCCTCAAGTCGTTGACAAATAATAGGAAGTTCAAGTATGCTCATGAAGATATAAGGAAATTGCCAGAGGGATATGTTCCAGATGATTTAGAAAGTTGTGATGAGGATTTGAATGATATTGAAGAGGAAGCTGTTGCAAGAGACAGTATTGGAATGATGAAAAGTCAAACTGTTGAAAGAGACAGTATGGATGCCTGAAAGGCGGATAATAAAACTTGAATAAATTTGTCATATCTGTAATGCAAGCACAAGTGCAAAACAAATGTTTTGATCATGGCGTGTGGTGCATAAAATAATGTAATGCGAAACCAAGTTGGTTTATGATAATGAAGAGAATTATTAAGAAAGTTTAATTAAGTAAAAGATGAATTTAATATTAGTTTAAGAACTAAGAATGGATGTTTAAATTCTGCATGAAGCAAGGAAGTTTAAAAAAAAAAAATTAAAAATAAAATAAAATAAATAAGTTGTAATTGAGAAATTTATAAGAGAAAGGAAATGTTAATGTTAAATTTTATTTGACGATTAATAAATAAAATGATTTAGGAAGCTAAGCATTTTTTTAGAATTACACGAGGTCGTGTTATGGTCAGGTTTGGCCGTGTGGAAGCATAATTATTTTGAATATGTTGGCGCCGTGGCGGCGTGTGCTAGAAATGTATGTGAGAATTGTATTGAGTTTGTGTTAGTGCGTATTTGGGTATTTCACCAGAATCGCAAGTACATTGCGATATTGCATCAGCCTATTTATGTGTCTGTTTGGATGTCCGTTACTATGTAGTTTAGGAAAGTCCCGTTTTGGCGGGGCGACAGCGTTTGTAGCTGTCGCCGAGTGTTGTGTTTAGGATCCCGGTGCGACCGAAACTCGCTGCGCTTAAAACGATGGCAACTAACAACGAGAATAATGACGCTGCAACATATACAAAATTTGTTGACTCTAGCTGAAAAACTGTGGAAGATACATGCATATCCGATTTGAGTTCGTGGTGTTCTAGAAAGGGTGGCCGAGATATCAAGGTCGCATTATTTTAGGGAGGTCGCCAGCTATCTACAAACCATATTTGGTAACTCTGCCTTAAAAATTGTGAACTTTATCGATTAACGGTTTTATGTGTTATCGGTTTGCCACGCCCCCAGTGGATGCACTCCAAATTCCTAACACTTTATCTGACGCGGGTACACACGAGTATAGAGTCTAGTCTCTAGCTTCAATAGCGGCAAAAAAAAAATCGTGTTCATGCGGGCAGATGGACGGACGGCCATGTTCCATCTTAGCAAAAATCACATAACAAATCGATAGCTCTCTTCTAACCATCAGCGGCTCTGACTTCTTTTCTTTCAGTCTCTACACTGGCAAGTATGTAGGATTCATAAATAAAAATGTAATAAAGTAATATTTAGTACGAGAAAAAGTGAGTATTTAATCACAAGTACCACATATTGATATTGATTGAATATGGGCCGAAAAATTACGTACATATGGACAGACGGGCATTGCACAAACTTTCGTCTAACATATAAGATTACTCCAGTCGGGACCACCCGTCTAGGAGATACCCTGACCCATCATTAAACAAATACATACAAAAGCTCAACACTAATAATATTGAGGTGGTTACAGATTAAACTACTTTACACAAATCTAACCAACTTAAAAAATTGGAAACGTTAAAAAATTCTGGGTTTGTCATAAAAATGATAAATATTAATTTTAATTATTGACAACTAAAATAAAAACGAAATAAATTCTACACTGTCCAATAACGCGTACTCGAACCGCCGACTTTCGGATTTAGCTGCACAACTCTTACCGGCTGAGCCACACTTCCATTTAGTTTCGTTGTGAAAAAATAAAGCTTAATTAGTGCTAAAAAATTGCAAGAAAACCTGTTTAAAAAATTTGGTAATTATTAATATGTGTGTACATGAACACAAAAATTGCTTGTGCTTCAGTCAATAAGCCGCTTGGCCCCCACTACTGAAAATAGATTTTTGATATGCTCGTAAAATATATGATCATATGAAATGTTTAGGGCTTAATAAGAGCATCAATATGTTTGTACAAACCAATTTGCAAGAATTTGGTCACATGGCAACCAGTGCAGGAAAAAGATCAATAGGTCTAGGGAGAACCAGCACCAGAAAGATCGTGAAGCACTGTTTCCCTGCATAACGTCCACTGAGGCATGGCAGCAATTAACCAGGAACGCACTTATATGTATGGAAGCTGCAACGGCTTATTTTCCTGCTTAAATAAAACAAGCCATCAGGATATCGCTTAAGATGCCTGCTGCACACATTTGGCAAGGAACTGGAGAAAACACTCTACAGCCGACTTCTGGAAATAGCCGATCAAAAGACATCTTAGAATCAGAATGGATTGCGCAGGGCCCGGTTGACATAACATCCAAGTTAAATGAGGGCACGAAGGAGTACTATGCGGTCGTGACCCTGGACGCTGCCCTCAACTCGCCAAAGTGGATGCGCATCCACGGAGCTCTTTTCCACATGGGAATGCTAACCTACCTGTTGCGAATAATATCCAGCTATCTGTCAGATAGAGTGCTGAAGTACAAGATGGAGGAAGTACCAAAGAATTCAAGGTGTCACCTGGAGTACAATAGGTCAAAGACAATCAAGTCAAAGGATTCCATCAATCACGTGAGAGTCATATTCGAAAACAGGATATGCTTCCGTTCCCACATAATAAAACGTCTGGGTTGTAGGGATGCTACCAATTTTGTACGCAGCGCCCGTATGAGTAACAATGTAGCTAATAGTATTGGCCTAAAAAAAAGATAACTGCGCCTAATCGACTCAACATAATGCGAGTCATATCGGGATTCAGCACTGTATCCGACGACGCAGCAATGAAGATGAAAGGGATATACGCAGCTCGCGTTTTGACGACAAGTACTACGCCTATACAGACTATTTGAAGAGCTGAAAGGCAGGCATCGATGGTAAGATGGCAAGATAAGTAGAACATGATCTCCAAAGAAAGACGGACTCACTGACTTATCCTAAACATCACGAGGGGGATTGGTCAAAGAAGGCGGAAATCCAATTTTCACCTAACGCAGTTCCTCACGAGTCATGGCGGGCATCGGATGTTGCTATACAAGCTTACGTTCGAGGATAGCCCAAAGGCCCTAGTTGCCCAAAGTCAAATGAAGTCCGGGAGCATGAAATGTAACACTGCATAAGGTACATAGACAGAAGTGAATCTATTTTTCGCTTGTTATATACATGCTTGAGGAAGACTGCAACTGAAGAAAAGCCAGCTCATTATTAGCATGCAGAGTGATCTAAGTAGATTCGAAAGAGTGGCGTCAAATAGAGGGAGAATATAGGCAACCCGTCCCTGCTAAGTAATACTTGAGGATAATCCCGTAGGGAATGTGGTTCTATTTGAGGTTATTTTCTTATTTTATTTTATCGATATTGAGCGCGATTTGGGAATGGTATCCAAAATCCAGAGCTATTAAAATCCACGTCTGCTTTATGTGAACATAACGCATCGTTAGTCATAACGCATCTTATAGTCTCAGAAATATGTTAAGAAAACAAAACGTTTAAAGAACAGGGCTTAGTTCGTCAATCTTATAATATACATATACTTTAAGGGGTCGGATATGCGTCCTTCTTCCTGTTACATACACTTGCACAGCACCATCATCAAAATGTTTTTGTGTGTAGAATGCAAAAGTTTAATAGTTGTGCATAAAACAAAACATTTAAGAACATTGCAATCGGGCGTTGCCGACTGTATTATACCTATTAACGGGAAAATTTTGTATTTTGTCATTTGTTACGGGCAAACTGTAGGCAGATTATAGTGATTCATACTCAAGAGCGAGGGGAGATATCGATTTCGTAATTTCCAAACGTAGGAATGGGCGTGGCCGGAAAGTTTTTCCCATATCTCCTACTCGGGCAACGTTTATTTTCCCCTTTAACAGTGTATGGATATGTATCTTAAATCCATATAAATATTATTCATTCAATTATTTTCATCTTGCAGTTTTGTTGTAACTATGCTATGCAACTATTAAATTAGCCACCACAAAAATTAAAGTTTCCTACTAAAAGGTTCTATGAACCGTGGAAAATAAACAATAATGGGGAATAGTAATTCAAATTAATTATAGTTTAATTATTTTCCGTTTTAACAAAATATATCAATAGCTTGAGTTTATGGGTTTGGTTTTCCATTGATTTCCGCTTATAATTAATTGCACGTCGGAACAGTATTTTCGTTTGTCAGCTCAGATATCTTCTCAATTAACATAGCAAATGTGCCCCTCTTACGGAAGCCTTCGAAAACCTGCAAAAAATTGCGGCAGTGTAGGGATGTCATCTGGGTTCAGGCGAATCGTACAGAGTTTCACGTCCGAACGTCCAGATAATCGACGTCACAATGTTTGGGAAGGTTACGATGTAGTCGTGAGAGAGAACAAACGACGCTTAATAAGCTAAAAGAAGTACTAACACCGGTCCAGAAGCTTATGCCACACACAGACGCTACAGACCACGGACTCGGAATAGTGTTAACGCAGACAGTTAACGAAACAGAACAGTGAAGATCATCTATTCCACTACGGACAAAGAGTGTCTGGCAAAAGTCTGGTTCATTCAAAAGCTCAAGTGTTACTGATTCGACACAGTCAATGAACACCTGGTTGAATTCGGAAACAACTTTTATTTTTGGAGCTAATGGAGACATTCGGGCTTTCAATTCGTTCGTACAGTACCTCTGCAGAGACGGCTCATTCCGTTTTTGCAACCATAGAAAAATATTTAGATATATATTTGAAGACCATAGTAATGTCTGTGTTTTAAAGTTTGAAATTTTTTTTTTTTCTTGCTTATGAAGTGAACGTTTGTCTGCAGTACGAATGTATGAACGCAATTTTCGCCGCTATTGAACATAGAGACTTAAAGTTTGTTCGATATATACTCGTGTATATCCGTCAGATAAAGTCATAATGATTTTGGGGTTCGCTCACGGTAGGCGTGTCAAGGCGATAACGATAAAGTCCACAAGTTATCCAATTTGGCATGTATGCTGATGACCTCCCCAATAGATTGAGACATTGGTATCTCGGCCAAGCGGTGGAGGCGGTGTGGGGGAAGTTCTTATGCCCCCTCACCGCATCCACCGCACTCCCATGAACCGCGAACGCTTATATCTTTCAGAGCTTTAGGGCTAAATAATTTTTAAGGTAGATACCACCCACTCCTTTAAACATCGCTAAACAATTTATAATTTCTAAAACCCGACTTTTTCCCAAAATAACAATAATAGTTAAGACCGTGAACGATCGCTTGTTTTTTTTTAATCTGTTCATTTAATGACTTTGTATACAGAAATTAATTTCCGTAACATATTTATACCTCGTACATAGTGAGTTATATCGAATCGCTCAGAATATGTTCTCTTTAGCTACTCATCTACTTGCTGAATACACGTCATGTGACTCAAAGTACCATATAACGACTTCCGTCGCAGTTGTAGAGACAAGAGAGAAGTAGAAGATGTCGAAAGCTTTTTCCTCTCCTGCAACTCAATAAGCCACGGGAAAAATTTTCAAATTTTCCAGTCATAAAACAAATAATGTTAGCATCTCAACCAGATTTCAAGGGTTCAAAAATCAGATCCATGGCCTAAGTGTGTCGAGCATATGAACAACCAATCCAATCTTACCTGACGTACTCGCCCATGGCACGCGTAGATCAATTTTTTCAAACATTCGGCAACATTCACCGTTTTCCTAAAATCGATAAAAATCTACAACAACTTCAAATTTGTTTACGTTATTCCAGATAATATGACTGGTGTAGACACCAATTGCGGTTTAAATGGATATGTAAAACAAGGCTACGAAAAAGATTCATCAAGATCGGTGAAGAAACACAGAAATTATAAATGAAAACGCGTGGTCGACTTATAACAAATTGGACACGCCAATTGGCAGCAAGCGCATGCCTTTTTTATATTCAAGTGCACACACCTATACATATACTTTTCTTGGAACTGTTCTTGTGATGACTAAGTTGAATTATGTCACAGAAAACTGAACGGTAAAGCGGTGGTGCTACTAAGAGATGCATAGCTGAAGTGTAGTCGGCGGGCTTAAACCACAGCCGGCGCAAAATTTGATATAGGGCTTGAGGGACTCCATAGGGCGCTACAACCCAAAACCCGGGTGCTGGAACTGTGGCTAGCCAGGACACGACTGGAGAGACTGTCTCAATGAACAGCGAAAAGTATTTTGTTACCGCTGTGGCAAACCGGCCACCTGAACGACAGAATGAGCGTGACCAGAGTGGGACGTTCACGAACGGGTCCCGCGAAGAAGTTAAAAGCAAGGCGGACTCTAGTATTGGTTGCATGCAAGGTAGAAATATAAAACACCTACCGTAAATAGATAGGATAAGGGCATGTAGGTTAGCTAGAAGTAGGATTTTTGAAGCACGACAGCTGGATGGAATGCGTTTGGTCACTTGCAAAATTAAAAATGCACGTGAGCGATTCATGAGGCGACGCTTAAAGGGAAGGAGAGTAGTCGAGGCCGTCGAAAGAGGCGAGAAATCCGATTCGAGAGTGTTCTCCGAGGTCAGCATTGAAGGTAGAAAATATTGTTGGACTGTTGAACACAGGCGATTCAGTTAGTCTCTTGGGACGTGGATCTCGCGAGTTCCTAGCAGATATCGGATTAACGACAGAACGCTACGTGTCAAGGGTGCGAACAGCTTCGGGCGAGGATCGATCCATTATAGACCGAGTTCTGGTAAAAGTTGCGTATCAGCAAGTTTAAAAGGACATGACGTTCTATATTTGCCCGTACTCTTCTAGGTACGGGCAGATATTGGTTTAATTGGGCATCGATTTTTGGCGCGTCTTCGGGTTAGCTCCTGATGTCGTTGGCCCGGCTGAGTTAAACACCCCGATAGTGATAAAGCCCAGCGCAGTTGATGAAATTAAGCACTACGCGGAGGAAAAAGGACCGGAATTGAAAGCGGAAGCATGGGACTTGGGAAAGGAACAGATAAGTCAATTGGAGGCAGTGAAGGAAAAGTTTTTGGCTTTTTGAGAAGGTAGGACTAGGGAAACGACAATAGAGGTGCATAGGATCGAACTGGTTAAAAAGGGTATAATGGTTTTGTGCAAATGTATGTCACTGGCAGAAGGAAGCATCTGCGACCCTATAAACTATATATAGATCAGCATCAAAAGCCGAGTTGATTTAGCCATATCCGTCTGTCTGTCCGTCTTTCGGTCTGTCTGTCTGTATGAACGCATCGATTTCAGAGACTACGAAAGGTAGAAAGCTGAGCTTGGACCCATTCGGTCGTATATACCATTCGCAGATCAAGTTTTTTTTTAAAAAATCGATAACTCTTTCCTTGACTCGGTTTATTAGGCATAACTCCCAAACTATAAAGGCGAGGTTATCTAAGAGCCACCAAATTCAGCTTTTTGATACCTACCGCCTATTGCCCCCAGAATCGAAAAAATCAAGAATCTATTTTCAATGTAGAGGCTAAGCGCAGCTGCTTGGCTGGAGCGCAAGCAACTTCTGAGTTCATGTTCACGCATACATACAAATGCAGAGCTTTGTATTGCGTTTTTCTATGCATTTTTTGAAACGGGTTAGTGGAATTTTAACACAACATAGCTAAATAAATGAGTGGTTTCAGTTGGTAAGAGTTGTGCCGCATTACGTGGAGGTTCTGGGTTCGGGTCCCAGCGGTTGAACATGTTGAATTCATCTTTTTTTTTTTGTTATTCATAATTATTATTATTAATATTTATCGTTTTTATGACAAGTGCAGAATTTTCGTTTTCCTTGAGTTTTTTTGCGATGTTTAAGTAATGTTATATCTATCACTTGTGAGCGAATTAGGTGATAGTGTGGTGCAGTCGATAAGAGTTGAGCAACTTAAGACGAAGGGTCGGCGGGTTCGATTCCCGGTGTGGAGTATTATATCGTTGGTAATTATTAATACATTTTTTTAAATTTTTAACAGCCTCAATGCTCATAAAGTGCCGAGAGTTTGTGTATATGTGTGTATTTTTGGGTTCAGGGTATCTACTAGTCGGGCGGTCCCGACTAGAGCAATCTCACTTGTTTTCATATGGTTTTCTTTTTGTCTGAACGAATGTCGGCGTGACCAACAGCAGGTCACGCCGCATCATTACCTTTCGTTGAAAAACGGAATATTTTTATTCAAGATCGGCCGCAACGCATGCGCAAGCCGCACCGGCAAAACTCTTCGTTCGTTCCACCGCCGTTGCCGCTTTTTATGTATGTACCCCTGGGTACACTGAGTTAGCCCCATAGGCCCTTGTATAAAAAAAAGTAGGATAGACTAATTTTACAATTTTCTGTTTCCTGTATACGTAGTAATATACAAAATAAAAAATATACTTATATTTAATATTATTATATATATCATATTATTATTAATATCAAAAACAATATAATTATACTTGGAAATTAGGAAGTCGATTTTAAATTTAGACCTGACTAGCTTTAACGTATTTTTCTAACTTTGCCAAACAAAATCTTTTGTTTTCTTTACGTAAAACTATACTGATTGTAAAATGTGTAATTTCACAAATTCAAAGAATGGGATTTAATTTTGCTTAAATACATGTATTTCTAATCTTTACAAATACAAAATGAACTCTGACCCGCAAACCTCAATACGAACAATTCCTGGATTTCGGAAACTCTGTAAAATGGCACTGCAATCTTTTATTGTTAGACCCTGTATGTAAAAAGCAGAAAGAAACATCTTCAACCCCATAAAGTATATATAATTTTAATCAGCGTCACTAGCCGAGTGTATTTAGCCATGTCTGTGTTGCCGTCTGTCTGTATGAATACTTCGATTTCAGAAACTACAAGAGCTAGAAAGGTGAACTTGGACTTTTTCAGCTCGTATATACCATACGCCGATCATATTTATTTCAAATCCGATAATCCGTCCCATTTTCATACTCGTTCACGAAGCGAAAATAGTATATTGGTTTTGTGCAATGCCCGTATTGCTGTCCGTCTGTCCGACAGTCTCACGCAATTTTTTCCGCCTCTTTTGAAGCTACAGACCTGAAATTTTTGTTATGTGTGTACCCACGTCCAGTAAGAAACTTAGGGTTCGCTCACTGGAGGCGTGGCAAAGCGATAACACTTAAAATCGCAAATCCCGGTCACGCAAACTAGAACGTCAAATCTCGTAGATTATAAGAGCTGTAGCCATAAAATTAAATTGGCGTAAAATATATGTAGACTTTTAAAAATTTTGATTTTGGATAAAAAAGAACCGCCAAGTCAATATAACAGACTTTCGCCTTGCTTTGTATACACATTTAAATGCTTATTTAATCCCAAAAAATCTAAAACGATCCTACTTTTAATTTAGAAATAAATTAAGAATTTAATATTTTACTGGAAGCCAAGCGCATCTTATTAGTTGAACCGCAAGCAATTTCTGTATTTGTGCATACATTTTTTTTTTCTTTCAATTGTCAAGTTGAATTTTTTTGTTCCATGAAATTTATTTATTAGTTTATTATGATATGTTCAAAAACTAAATGATCTTATAAAATAACAAATTTTCATATCATAAGTTATTCTTATACCCTGAACCCATTGAAAATGGGTTGAAAAGGGTATAATGGTTTTGTGCAAATGTATGTAACAGGCAGAAGGAAGCATCTCTGACCCCATAAAGTATATATATACTTGATCAGCATCACTAACCGAGTCGATTTAGCCATGTCCGTCTGTCTGTCTGTCCGTCTGTCTGCATGAACACGTCGATTTCAGAGACTACAAAAGCTAGAAATCTGATTTTCGTCTCATTCGGTTCGTATATACCATACGCAGATCAAGTTTATTTCAAAACATCGATAACTCCTACCGTTTTCTTACTATCGGTATTTATCGCTTTTTTGACTCGGTTTTTTAAGCATAACTCCCAATCTATAAAAGCTAGAGCCGCCAAACTTATTTTTTTATGTTCGCGTAAAACATACGAAGAATTTAAATATTTGGATTTGGATACCTCCCCCAATCGCCCAAACAAAGCAAATCAAATACTACACACGTGCAAATTGGTTTGTAGATACATTTCGATGATCTGAATAATTCTTGAAAATTTCATAACGATCGTACATTTAGTTTGCAGCTGCTTGGCTGAAACGCAAGCAAATTCTGTGTTCGTGTGCACGCATACGTTTAAATGCAGAATTTTGTATTGCGTTTTTCTAGAATTTTTTTTTGCAACGGGCTAGCTGAATTTTAACACAACAAAGGTAAGTAAAAGAGTGGTGCAGAGTTGAATTCATTTTTTTTTAGTTATTCAAAATTATTATTATTTATATTTATCGTTTTTATGACAAGTGCAAAATTTTCGTTTTCCTTGATTTTTTTTTTGCAATGTTTAAGTAATGTCATATCTATCCCTTGTGAGTGAATTAGATGGCGTGTGGTGCAATCGATAAGAGTTGTGCAACTTAAGGCGAAGGGTCAGCGGGTTCGATTCCCGGTTGGAGTATTCTTTCGTTGGTAATTATAAATAAATTTTTCTTTAATTTTTAGCAGCCTTAATACTCATTAGGTGCCGAGAGTTTGTGTATATGTGTTAATTTCTGGGTTCAGGGTAATCTCACTTTTTATAACCTGCGATCTGCCTTCACAAACATTAAACACCTCTGCGTTCATGCAAATTCACAAATTCGCAACACACACACACATAATGCACAGCGCGCACACCTCAGACAGTGGCTTGATCCCCACTATAGCAAATAAATTCTTGATTTTGTTCTAAATCGTTATGAAATTTTCAGGACTTATTGATAGCATTAAAATGTATGTACAAACCACTTCGGTCTTTTGGTTTAATCGATATTGGGGGCGGGGGAGGTATCCAAAATCCGAAGTATTAAAAATCTGCGTCTGCTTTACACGATCTAAACGCATGCCTCTAGTTATAGTTTCCGAGATTAGGTAAGAAAACCAATGTTTGAAATCGACTTATATTTATATTTATAAAACAGTGCAAAATTTAAAAAAAAAATTTTAAGGTTGTTTTGCGTATTGATAAGGAGAATCTAAAATTAAAAATGTTGAAAAGCTAGAGACCTAAGCTTTTGCAGTTTTCAAGATCGCTGCATACATAAATCGATTCAACTAGTGATGATGATCAAGAATATATATACTTAATGGGGTCGCATTTGCCTCCGTCGGCCTGTTACATACATTTGCACAAAACCATTATACCCTTTTTTACCCATTTTCAATGTGTTCAGGGTATAAAAATATAAATTAGGTGCGCGGTGCTATTTATATTAAAATTATTATCAGCGGAAGACACACATATACAAATGCTCTTACCGAGTCCCCTCAATTAGAGATCTCTTAAATATTTAGTGTGTGGTTGTACTCACATCCGTTCGGGAACAAGCGATGAGAATGCGTCTCATATTGCGTGCTGCGTTCTCACAAGTTGTGTTACCACAACCAGTTGTGGTCACTGCGAGAAGCTGAACATATCCGCACTGCTCAGCATGCAGTAGCAACAATAGTGCCCAAGCATCGTCGCTCCCTCCATCGCAGTCCAGTATGACAAGTCTTTGGCTTTGTTTGACGTTGTACATAGTAGGCGTATTGAGAGTCACTAAATGTTTACCTTCAAGCGATCTAGGCCACAGAATGAGTAATAACTAAACGACGTGACAGCAGATAATCATTTGTGATAAAGACATACAGCGCCGTAAACTAACGCTTTTGAATTGCTCTAGATAGGGGCGAATTTGAACGATTATATTATTTGAAGCATGTGTGTTTGTATTCAATGTATGTTTATTGTGTACACACATAAATATACCCATGTAACTGCGGTCACAAAAATATAAATTTAAAGCACTGTACATTTTTACATACATTTATATACATATGTATAATGTGTAATAACATGTAAGACTTAGCTTAGATTTTACCCGGCATTGCCCAACGCAGTTTTTATACCGTGAACGCACCAAAACAGACAACAAGTGAGATTGCTCTAGTCGGGATCGCCCGACTAGTAGATACCCTGAACCCAGAAATTAACACATACACACAAATTCTCGGCACTTGATAAGTATTGAGGCTGTTAAAAATTAAATAAAAAATTTTTCTAATAATTACCAACGAAAGAATACTCCACAGCGGGAATCGAACCAGCTGACCCTTCGTCCCATCTAATTCACTCACAAGTGATAGATATAACATTATATAAACATTGCAAAAAGAAAACAAGTGAGAGGGCTATAGTCGGGGCCGCCCGACTAGGAGATACCCTGAACGCTGCGATTTGTCTTCATAAGCATTTCAACCTGCATTCATACATTCATACACAAATTCACACATACTCACGCACGCCGCACACACTTTACTCGGTTGCTGCGCGTACCCCACTATAGAAACGAAATCTTTATTTTCTGCTAAACTAAATGTATGATCGTTATAAAACTTTCAGGATTTATTAGCAGAATTGAAATAGAGGTACTAACCAAGTTTCAGGTCTGTAGTATTTGATTTTATTTTTTGGTTTTGTCGATACTGAAAACGCACATAGCGCACGAAAACTATCGCCTCTAGCTCTTTTAGTTACCAAGATATTGTAAAAAAACAAAAGGTTGTCATCGATAATAAAGAAACGGAGCCAGTTATTGAAAAAAATGATAAACTTGTTCTGCCTATGATATGTACGAACTGAATGAGACCAAGATCAGCTTTCTAGCTTTCGAGGTTTCTGAGATCGCTTCGTTCATACAGACGGACAGACGGATATGGCTAAATCAACTCAGGTCGTCGTCCTGATCAAGAATATATATACTTTAAGGGGTCGGAGATGCCTCCGTCTGCCTGTTACATACATTTTAACAAAACCATCATACCCTTTTAGGGTATGAAAAGTCAAGGAAAACGAAAATTTTGCACTTTTCATAAAATCGATAAATATTAATAATAATAATTATGAATAAAGAAAAAAATATGACTTCAACATTGTTCAACCGCTGGGACTCGAACCCAGACCCTCCACGTAATGCGGTACAACTTTTACTAGCTGCCTCCACTCTTTTACTTACCTTTGTTGTGTTCAAATTCAACTAACCGTTGCAAAAAAATTCCTAGAATCACGCAAGGAAATCACATGAACACGGAAGTTGCTTGCGCTTTAGTCAAACAACTGCGCCCCCCACTACTGCAAATATATTCTTGATTTGCTCGTTAACTAAATGTACGACCGTTATAAAATTTTCAGGACTTAATAAGAGCATCATAATATATGTACAAACCAATTTGCACGTGTGTAGTATTTGATTTGCGTTTTTAATGGTTTTGTCGATTCTGGGGGTGATTGGGGGGAGGGATCCTAAATCTGAAAGTCTGAATGAACCCTTCATAAGCATTTCAACCCGTTTGCATTCATACATACATACACAAATTCACACATACACACACACAAATTCATACATACATTCACAAATGCACGCCGCACGCACTTAACTTGGTTGCTGCGCGTGCCCCACTATAGAAACGAAATCTTTATTTTCTGCTAAACTAAATGTATGATAATAAGAGCTTCAAAATATATGTACAAACCAATTTGCAACCCTGTAGTATGACTTGTGGATTTATTGGTTTTATCGATATTTGGGGCAATTCAAGGGAGGTATCCAAATACTGAAATATTTAAAATATTTTTCAAAAACGCGATAGGTATCGATAATAAGAAAACGGAGAGTTTATGATCTTTCGAAGTTTACCTGATATGGGTGTGGTATATATAAATAAAATGAGTCCAAGTTCAGTTTTCTAGCTTTTGTAGTCTCTGAAATCGACGCGTTCATACAGACAGACTCACATTATATCTGTTTTTACCCATTTTCAATGGGTTCAGGGTATATGAGAAAAGGTCCATAATTTAGAGTGATAACTGATAACTGATGTGTTTTTGAAGGTTTGGGATTTCTTTTTTATTACTAAGAAATAATTGAAGTACCTTATTCATGGAAAGGGTGTATTGGTGGCTCGAAAATAAAGATTAGTTGTATATTTGTATTACACACCTTAGAAATGGGTAAAAATGGCACAATGCTTTTTTGCATGGAACAAATCACTACCTCAGATACCTCCTTATGTCGACTAAGCTTGCTCTACATGATTTTTGGCAACGAAGTCTGCATATGTATTTTATGTAAAATCAATACCTTTATCAATTAGAATGTGCTTGGGAAAAACAAACAAGCTCGATTAATTATTCAGCTTCTTAATAACTTCTTTTTAACCTTTACACTTGGTCAAGAACAGCGTTAACCTCAAGAAGGCATCAACGAAGGATGGGATGAATTTATACTGATTTGAGATTTCATACATTGCATTGCAATGTAATCAACATGCAGCGTATGAACTGATGTCTCGTTCAAGGTAAAATCTTAAAATCTCTTTAGACATTCTGCTGGCTTGTTGCTTTCGTGTTCAAGTGCATACATAACTGCATTACATTCTTATTGATCAGTATGTGTTGTAAAGTGTGGTTAACAAATCTAAGAAATGCAGCTGGGGAGTTTTGAAACCGAATGGAGCTTTGTTACATCCAACAATTCCCACATGGGTTTCTAATACGGTCAAATCAAATATTCCATAGCCAAGTCAAACTTTTTATTTTATAATTCTTTCTGCTCGCTGCAAAACGGAATTCGCAAGTCATCTTCACTATCTTCTTTATATTTTGTTGCGATAAAAAAGATAGCAGTGCTTATGCGGCTTCTGATCTCTTTGCTAAGGTCTTTCAGTCGACTTATTCCTCTGTCGATTCGACTTATCCGTTGTACATTGTTGCTTCAAATTCTATCTTTCCGCCATTTTGTTCCGAAAACTTTCTGCTATTAAATCATTAAAAACTTTTTACTCTCTTGGTCTTCTGTCGTGCCTTCTTTCTTCGCCTATATCTAAAGCTTTTAAATCTATCGCTGCAATCTGCTATTTTTTAATCCCTCTGGAAAGAATCCCTTATCATTTTTAAACAAGTGAGATTGCTCTAGTCGGGACCGCCCGACTAGTAGATAACCTGAACCCAGAAATGAACACATAAAGAAATGTTAAAAATATAAAAAAAAAATGTACTTATAATTAATAACGGAAAAAAGAATACTCCACAACCGGGAATCGAACTCGCTTCCTCCATCTTAACATGCACAACTCTTATCAATCAACTGCACCACACTACCATCTTACTCAATAATGATATAAAATTACTTACCCATCGCAAAAAATCAAGGAAAATGAACATTTTGCACTTGTCAAACGATACAAATTAATAATGATAATAATAATTATGAATAACGAAAAAAGAAAAGAATTCAACATTGCTCAACCATCGCTGGATTCTCCACGTTGTGCGGCACAACTCTTACCAACTGGACCACGCTCTTACTTGGCTATGTTGTGTTAAAATTCAACTTAGGCGTTGCAAAAAAAATTCATAGAAAAACGCAAGACAATATCTGCATATGCATATGTATGCGTGCACATGAACACAGTTCTTGATTTGCTCGTAAACTAAATGTACGATCGTTATGAAATTTTCAGGACTTATTAAGATCATCGAAATGTATGTACAAACCAATTTTATGGTTTTATCGATATTGTGGGCGATTGGGGGGAGGTATTCAAAAGCTGAAATATATAAATTCTTCGTATGTTTACGTATGTTTACGAATATAATAAAATAATTTGGTGGCTCTAGTTTTTATAGTTTGGGAGTTATGCTTAAGCAACCGAGTCAAAAATCGATAAATATCGATACTTAGAAAACGGAAAGAGTTATCGATGTTTTGAGATAAACTTTATCTGCGTATGGTATATACGAACCGAATAAGACCAAGATCAGCTTTCTAGCTTTTGTAGCTATTGTGTAGTAGACATCGACGCGTTCATACAGACAGAAGGACATGGCTAAATCGACTCGGCTAGTGATGCTGATCAAGAATATATATACTTTATGGGGTCGGAGATGCTACCTTCTGCCTGTTACATACATTTGCACAAAACCATTTTCAATGGGTTCAGGGTATAAAAAAGATGGAAGGTTTGATATATCAAACTATAGGGGCACTACTAAACTGTCTGCAATCTCTTATTTATTAAAAAAAAATAATATTAATAATAATTACTTCAACTTTGTGGCATCTCTGCAAATCAATTTTTTGCTTTGTACACTTTCCATAAATAAAATAAATACAGAAAATGTCAGAAACTTACCTATCTCTTGCACAGGGATATGGAAAAAACTCATTCCTAAGATACATGGTAGTGAACATCAAGCAGCTTGATAGGCAACACTGGGAAATAGTTTTTCAACAACATACTGTTGGGCTTCCAAAAATGAACGCACCATCTCAGTGAGTAATACTTTTCTTTTAACGAAAAACTGTGCTGGTAACATGTGAGAAAGATTTTCTTACTACACCTTATTGCAGGCATTTCGAAACTTGGGTTTTTACAACTTTGAGCCTGGCGAAACAGCTTGACCATTCCATTTAGTATAATGCGAAGGAAAAGGATGTGTCTTTATAGCTCTTTTTAAACTCAATCACGAAATGAAACTAGTATATTGAGATTGTTGAATGTCTGCCATGCTGGGCGGATGAGCCACAGCCCTTTCGGCATATAAGCATATAAGCTGAAAGCTTTGGACTTAGTTTAAAGTAAACTCTCTATCCCGCTCACTGGGTAGTTGACAATTCAATGACATGTCGATACACCTAAAATTGCACATCGATAAATGGTGAGTACTTCCCAAAATTGAAGAGCTATAGGTAAACCTTGGTGTGAAGATAGCTGGGGATCACTTTCAAAGTTTAAAGACTTGACCTCTCAGTAGCAGACGCACCGAAAATCAAGATTTATTTAACTTGGTGAATAGTCCCAATACACCAAGTACATTGAGGTCACACAAATCAGCAAAAAGGGGGTAGGCAACTAACACGCTTCTGCATGCTTTGCACCGCATGACCATGCGGCCGTTGTTCTCAGAATCCTCTGGTGCAGAAATGCTTTTAGTGACCCATTGACTAAACCTGAAGTCTTTGCGGCTGAAGGCGCAACATGCGTCGGTCGCAGACGGATACAAATCCAAAATTTTTGTAGAATAATATAGTTCAATATAGTTCGATATAGTTCAACGAGCTGAAACAAAGTGTCGGCCAGCGCCTCTTTCGGTACCAATTTAAATGTATTGTGTCTGATACGACATTCCCCCTTGATTTGGAACGAGGCAACTCAACGGCAAGTTAAGAAACTCTACCCGCATTTGGATGTAATTTAAATGTAAACCACATCTAGGCCGAACAGCCAGGCTCTTACCTTCAGCGGGTGAGCGCGCTTGACATTGAACTTAATTGTCATCTTCAATAACGAATCGCCAGCAAAAACATGCAGTGCCACAGTGGCCACTGTAAGCCATATGGATAGGTATTCTACGAGTAAAACTTTTTGGCAGGAAATGAGGCCGCGAAATACCATACCGAAGCACCAAAAGTACACAAGGCACCATGAGTTCAGAATATATGATGCGTCTAGCTCAAGAACTGATTCCCCAGTCCACCCGTGGCACGCGGCTCAATAATTCAACGACTCCAGATAGATAATCGCGTAGTTCTGCGATGTGCAACTATAATGCCAAGGAACCGGTGTTTTCTGAAGCTCCAGTTAAGCTATCCAGATTCGCTCGGTGAGAACCAGTAGGTCATCGGCATATGCACTAAGCGTGCAAAAGCGCGCCAACATCCATCATGGTGTTTCAGATAATTGGCCCGTTTATGGATTCCTAAGGACGCACAAGAGTGACCTCAACATCCGACCCGCCTACTCTGCTGGTCATCCCGACTTATCTGCCACAGAAGAAGCTTCTCCATATCTTGGCTTCCTGGCATCCCGCATTGATCACAGAACTTTACTTGATGGTAACTAAGGCGCCTTCAAGGTCTATGAAAAGATCAAGTACATACCGTCTGACTGGCGGTAACGCTGCTCATTACGTGCCTCCAGGCGTACTCGACACAGAGTACAGGTCAAAAGCGAAATTTCCATCCGGAGCACCTTTTTTTCCCGGAAGTACCTTCTTCATCCGGTTCACCATTATCCTCTCTAGCACTTAGCGAAGCACTGACAATATGCAGATGCTCCGATAGGAAGGTGACTGTACGGTACGGTGACTGTAGCGTAGCGTAGCGCGTAGTGCTGAGCTACAAGGAAGCCACTGCATTTGCATGCATGGTAAAGATAACCGGAGTATTGCTCGCATATAGCAACACACTATCCATTTGCTCAAGGCTCGTATTCAATTCGGCATTGGCGTGGCGGTATATAGAAATCAGGTAAATGGACCAATATTTCCCGGTTACCCTCCCGCATACTCCAGCCTCGGTAGTCAGCGACTCCACTGCTAGGTAGATGGCATCCGGACTGTCGATGATAAAAGCAGAAGTCTTCTTTCAGCCCTCGACAGTGCAATCGAACACGCACATTCCGTTTGGGAATCTCGTAAACCATTCTGCGTTGCTCACTTAGGGCTCCTGCAGCAGAGCAAAAAAGTGGCCGAGGTCACGCATAATTGCACCGATATCGATGCCGCAGCGCGGCTTGGACCAACGTTTGCTTGAGTGAAGGTAAACATTAATATCTAGCATGTATCCTAGTCAATACCGTATATCAGCATGTTATGCTCTGAGGGTAGCCCCTTGAAGGAGCTTTTCCGGCATTTAACCGGACTCTGGCTGCAATATGGCCCGTTTGGCGCACGGTTGGCAAACATCCACATTAAATCAGCATAGGGACCGATCTTTTCATGTATCTCATTCTTCTCCAGCGTTAAATTAATGCTGGGGCCATACGTGACCGACCAAGGCTTTGCAAGCAAATACAATTCTGCTGCCGTCACCTGCCTTGACCTGACCTTGCGAACATCTTCAATTATCCCAGCAAGCGTAATGCTGGTGTTTACGCCGAAACCATCATAATGGGCCTTATTCTTGTATTCTTCTGAACGCTGACCGCAACATTCACAAACTTCTTGATTGCCACCACGGCCTTCATCTCACCCATGGACGGAGTGCCGATGACAGCTCTTCCACGCTCAAGCTTGCGGACCTCGAGCCCACGGACTCCAAGGGTTGAGGCTGCATACTACAGGACACGCTTAGCCACTTGCTAGCCAGACTCGCTCGGGTCCAGAGGTAGAGGTCACCTCTACGGACTACGTTTCAACTGGCTTGTTGATCCTTGGGGCGGGGTCGGTGCTCTGGGGATGGAGACAGGGGCAGCGCCATAAGAGGCGGCTATGTAGACATAATCTTAGGTAGTAAGGGTCCCAGCGTTCCTTGGGCGCATGCTCTTCCGGACAAGCTCTTCAGTAGTGCATTGCGAACTGCAAGATACATCGCCTGCTCCTCCAGTCGATTGATGTCTAAATTACTTCTTCGGCTTTCAGAGCAATATCTACGATAGCATTGCGGGTGCCCTCATCAGCACACGAAATATAGGCCAAACTGACCTCTGCTACAATGGGCCATGCCGGGCATTGTGAACGCGACAGGTGCAGCGTTCTCGGCAATATCAGCAATCCGCTTTTTCGGCTAGTGTTGCAACATCGCGTGACGATGAGGGGCTCACTTTCCTTCCTTGCTTTCCAAACTGAGCAACGACTCAGCAGACTCGCTCGAACGGCTTCTGATGCTATGGCAACCCTGATCGTTTTCAATCGTTAGGTAAAACGATACATCGAAATGATAACAAGCAATTTTACTTCTTCGAACCAGGAGCTTTGAGCCGGACAGATATCTCTCAACGTATTCTTCGCGCCATTATTATAATTAAGAATAAAATAAATGTATTTATAAACTGAACTTCTTGTGTTTACTAAAGTGGTGACCCCGACGTGATTTGCCCGTGGCTTATAATAATATTGCAATACAATTAACGTTCCCAAAAATCCAAACGACATTGTGCAAGCCGAGAACGAAATATTTTACGGTTCCAGAGGCAGCAACACGGATAACGAAGGGCTAACGAGTCACTGGGGGAACATAGACGACCAAATTTAAATTCTCGCTCATATTTATTCACAGAATGGAAATAAGCGCTCTCACTTGCATCGCGTGACACTATCGAAATATAATTTCGTCGACGATACGCGCAAAGGTTGCAAAATAAAACGGCTGTCGTCAATTTCGCCTGTTGACGAAAACTCAACATCAATCAGGAAAACAGCATCGATTGACAGCGTGACAACACATATTCATACACCTTCAGCTGTCGATCTACCTGAACTTCACCTTCACATAATAGATAAAAACTCTAATATACGTTGTCTTGTTGACTCTGGATCGATTATCTCAGTTGACCTACGCGCGGCTGCTCCTCATACCACAAATCCACATGTCTTACAACTGTTCGCTGCGAACCAATCTGTAATACATACTTATGGCACACACGTTCTACAGCTCGACATGAGCTTTCGACGCCATGTCAGCTGGCCATTCATCGTGGCTGACGTACCCATCGCATTGGAGCAGATTTTTTTAGTAAAACACAATTTACTACTTGATTTAAAAGCTGAACAACTAATCGACGCATCAGGATTGACCATACAGGATAATATTAGCTATCACGAGGCCCTACATTATGACTATGGTCAGAACACATAAAAAAAATCATGGCCCAACCAACATTTCAGAGGCAACCCAGTGGCCGATCACAGTGTTTTGGTCGTGTTGGATAGCTCGACTTGGCAATTCGAATCCATACTTCGCCATATCACCCGCAATCAAACAGCATGATTGACCGTTGGCATCGTTCGTTCAAAGCCGCTTTAATGTGCAGTGTAGGCATACCTTGGACGGAATTGCTACCAACAGCATTACTTGGACTGAGAACTTGCTATAAAAAGAGTTAACTTCTTCGGCTGCCAATTTTTTATACGGCAGCAGCATCCGGCTGCCTAACGAGTTACATAATGATATGGAAAAGCAAGTGAAAATCATAGATTTCACTGTGAAATTTAAAGAGCACATGCGGATGATTCGCCCCGTTGCAGCAGCACATCATAGCCAAAAAAAAAACATGTTCGTACACAAAAATCTTGCGGTTTGCACTCACGTCCTACTGAGGATGGACGCAGTACGTCAACCCCTGGTACCGCCGTATACGGGACGTGATACAACGATCAACTGATCGAGTGTTCAAAGTAGAAGTAGATGGACTGCTGTCTCCACGGAACAACTCAAGCCTGCCTTTATCCTCAGAGCTACCTATATCAGCAGCGAAAAGCTTAACAAGTGAGATTGCTCTAGTCGGGACCGCCCGACTAGAAGATACCCTGAACCCAGAAATGAACACATACAAACAAAGTCTCGGCAGTTGATGAATATTGAGCCCGTTAAAAATAAAAAATAAAATTTACTAATAAAAAAAAATAAATACTCTACAAGCGGGAGTTGAACTCGGTACCTCCGTGATAAGATGCACAACTCTTACCAACTGCACCACCCTACCACATTTTTCGCGAACGATATAAGATTAGTTAACCATCGCAAAAAGTCAACGAAAACGAAAATTTTGCACTTGTCATTAAAACGGTACAAATTAAAAATAATAAAAATAATAATTATGAATAACGAAAAAATAAAAGAAATCAACATTGCTCTACCATACCAGCGCTGAATTCGAACCCAGTCCTCCGCGTTCTGAGGCACAACTCTTACCCACTGGACCACGCTCTTACTTCACTTCGTTGTGCTAAAACTCAATTTAACCGTTGCAATAAAAAATTCCTAGAAAAACGCAAGACAAATTTTGCATATGCATATGTATGCGTGCACATGTACCCAGAAATTGCCAAGCAGCTGCGCTTTGCCCCCACTACTGAAAATAGATTCTTGACTTGCTCGTAAACTAAATGTACGATCGTTATGAAATTTTCAGGACTTATTCAGATCATCGAAATGTATGTACAAACCAATTTGCACGTGTGTAGTATTTGATTTGCTTTGTTTTTTTGTTTTATCAATATTGTGGGCAATTGGGGGAGGTATCCAAAATCTGAAACATTCAAATTCTTCGTATGTTATACGCGAACATAAAAAATAAATTTGGTGGCTCTAGCTTTTATAGATAAATATCGATAATAAGAAAACGGAAGGAGTTATCGATGTTTTGAAATAAACTTGATCTGCGTATGGAATATACGAACCGAATGAGACCAAGATCAGCTTTCTAGCTTTTGTAGTCTCTGAAATCGACGCGTTCATACAGACGGACGGACAGACGGACAGACGGTCAGACGGACAGACAGACAGACCATGGCTAAATCGACTCGGCTAGTGATGCTGATCAAGAATATATTTACTTTATTGGGTCGGAGATGCTTCCTTATGCCTGTTACATACATTTGCACAAAACCATTATACTTTTTTACCCATTTTCAATGGGTTCAGGGTATAAAAAGATACATCAATAAAAACAACAAGCGATTTTACTTCGTGGAACCAGGAGCTTGGGACCGGACGAAAATCTCTCACCGTATTCTTCGCGCCATTATTATAATTAAGAATGAAATAAACTGAACTTCTGCTGTTTCACAAACCGCTTATCGCGGTAGCGCCCTCAGTTGAGGATGCCGACCGAGAATTTTTAGTGCTTGCTGCCCTTTATTTTCTATATATACTGCTTTCGATTCATAAAATGCAGAAGCGCACGACTTTCTGTACTAAGTGTTAAAATGCTTGTGTGTACTGCTTGCGTGCACACATACTTGCTACCTGTACTGCTTGGCGACAGACGCACTAAGCCATTAAGACATTGCTTCACCCAATCTACATTTTTCCATTCGTAAACGAGTATTGCAATAGAACAAGAATGAAATGAGCTTACCAATTAAAACATACCAAATGACAAATTTTAAAAATTTGTACAAATTGTATAGACGTTTCAACTGCCTTATTCCTGAAAGCGCAAAACAAGACTTACGCTTTCCATATAATTGCTTGTTTGTTGGGCATGAGTGAAACATTCAATATCAAAACAAGTGAGAGGGCTCTAGTCGGAGCCGCCTGACTATGAGATACCCTAAACCCTGCAATCTGTCTTCATAAACATTTTAACCCGTTTGCATTCATACATACATGCACAAACTCACACACACACGCACAAATGCACGCCGCACGCACTTTACTCGGTTGCTGCGCGTGCCCCACTATAGAAACGAAATCTATATTTTCTGAAAAGCTACATGTATGATCGTTATGAAACATTCAGGATTTATTAGCAGCATTTAAATACATGTACAAACCAAACTTAAGGTCTGTAGAATTTGTTTTGCGATTTTTACGGTTTGGTCGATACTGGGGGCGATTGGGGGGAGGTATCCAAAATCCGGAGGTATAAATATCATAACGCACTATTGTTAAATTGTTGCCTCTAGCTTTTATAGTTACCGATATCGCTATCTTATATATCGTTATCGATTCTTATTGATATTAACGAAACGGAGCAAGTTATTGAAAAAATTATAAACTTGTTCGGAATATGATATGTACGTACTGAATAAGACCAAGATCAGCTTTCTAGCTTTGGTAGTTTCCGAGATCGCTGCGTTCATACAGACGGACAGACGGACAGACGGACATGACCAAATCAACTCGGCTCGTCGTCCAGATAAAGAATATATATACTTTATGGGGTCGGAGATGCCTCCTTCTGCCTGTTTAATACATTTTAACAAAACCATTATACCCTTTTTACCCATTTTCAATGGGTTCAGGGTATAAAAAAAAATGCTCAGGCATTTTGGAACTGAACGATGATCCGTGTTAGGGTCCTTCGCTGGGGTATGAGTGCAATGTTAGACTTAGCTGAACGCAAAAGTGCTTACTAAAATAGTTAAGTTGACAGTTAAAGTTCACTATTGTTAAGAAGATAGATTGCTGATCACCCCCTTCAAAAATTAGCGAAAAAATGTCACGGCCCACTACCACCTCCGCAAATCGCAAAAATCCACATCCCCTACTATTTATACCCTGAACCCATCGAAAATGGTTCAAAAGGGTATAATGGTTTTGTTGAACTGTATGTAACACGCAGAAGCAGGTATCTCCGACCCCACGTAGTATATATATTCTTGGAAGACAGGTACGTATGTCCGTCTGTATGAACGCAGCGATCTCGGAAACTACAAACGCTTGTAAGCTGATCTTGGTCTCATTCACTTCGAACATATCATACGCAGAACGAAGTTATTATTTTTTCGATAACTTGCTCCGTTTCAATAATATCGATAAGAATGGATATCAACCCCCAATATCCATAACCGCACATCATAGACTACAGACCTGCAAATTAGTTTGTACATACCTTTTAGTTCTCTTAACAAGTAATAATGATCATACATTTATAAGAAAACAAAGATTTCTTTTCTATAGTGGGTGCACACATTTATATGTCAATGAATATGACCCTTCGTCTTAAGTTGCACAACTCTTATCGACTGCATCACTCTACCACCTAATTGAGTCACAAGTGATAGATATAACATAACACAAACATCGCAAAGAACTTAAGATAAACTTAAATTCTGCACTTGTCATAAAAGCGATAAATATTATTAATAACAATTATGAATAACGAAAAAAAAAGATGAATTCAACATTGTTCAACCGCTGGGACTCGATCCCCCGCCGATCGGTCTTAATAGTACAAAGAAAAGCCATGAACCCCTTGCTCAACATTAGCTGTATGCCAATGTTCCCAATCAGAATCAAGAACTCCAAACAAGCCACTTGCCATATTGCCAATTACATGTTGCCTATTTGTCATAGAAAATTCGTGGCTTTCCATTAAAACAAGTAACTGAAATTTGTTGTGATAGAACTAGTGTCAACATGAACAACAATATTAATAGTGTTGATGTGATAAATGGTAGATTTAAGTTCTTCATTTCTTGTTCAATAGGACGTTTGGCATTTATCTTTTCAGGCATTAGTGCTGCAAGTCTATGATTGGGACTTTTATAAATCCCAGTTTTTTAAGGTCTTTCTAAGACCACTTATTCCAAAATGAATGCTTTATTAGAAGGATAAACTTAAATTTCACTTTTGCCAGAGCTCAATGATTTGGGTAACAGCCTTTCCTGAATATGGGGCCCTTTTCAAGTCATTTAGTTTATTATTAGCTCCAATAAAATTTAATGCATTTTCACAGTGGGTTGTCACCCATTTTCCGCGAGAACACACGACTATGTATGTTTGTATGTAAGTTTACATTTAAATGCAATATATTCAGTTATTGTGTTTTCGTATTACGCTGAACATCTTAAAGATGGATGCAGGGTATCTCGTAGCTCTGTCCGTATATTTGACCATCCGTCTGTCTGTCCGTCGGTCTGTATAAACATGTCGATCTCCGAAACTATAAGAGAGTACATGTCATGTGCAGAAGTTAAATAATCGATCATTTTCATAAAATTAAAAAAAATCTGCAATATTCTCAACATTTCAAGCTTTTTTTACTTATTTATACTAAAGCAAGAATACATAGCACATACCAAGATTTTATTGCAAAAAGATTTATGAAGATCGGTAAAGAAATACTTTCGTTACTAATGAACACGTGTGGTAAAAGTAAACAAATTTTTACATTTTAAGTAGCAGCAAACGCAAGCAGTGAAAGTAGAAAGCATGTCTATACAGACAAATGTGTGTATAGGCTTAAATGTGTAACGACACATCGCAACTGTGCTGGGTATCTCCAAGTCGTGTTCTCCCAACTTGATTTATTGTTTTCTTTTAAGGTATACGAAACATATCGTATTGCGCTTTAACTGCATAACAGCTAAGATACTTATGCTCACTATTTTCATTGGTAAAATATTATTTAAGCATACATTGAACTGATTCATTCAAAAAAAGTAGTATCGACAACATTACAAATCTGTATCATTCAGACATTCAAATACGTCCTACTTTTTGAAAATCGGTCATTTAAAAAACACTATCAATTTTTCCTTGTCAAGTAGATTCATGGCGGCCATGATTTTATCAGCGCTGCCCTAAGAAGAAAGGAATGTTAATATTTTATTATAACATGTTAAATTTTTAACCAATTTTTTTTGTCCGTGGCTGCTTGCCTATACCACCCTTTTGGAAAAGTACTGCAATTGCACGACTTTTTGTCCAATTCGGCTTAAATAATACATTCTACAAATTAAAACAAGTGAGATTGCTCTAGTCGAGACCACCCGACTAGTAGATACCCTGAACCCAGAAATGAACACAAGCACACAAACTCTCGGCAGTTGATGAGTATTTAGCCTGTTGAAAGTAAAAAATAAAATTTACTAATAATTACAAACGGAAAAATAAAAACTTCACAACCGGGGGTCGAACTCGGTCCACCCGTGTTTAGAGGCACAACTCTTACCAACTGCACCACACTACCACGCTAGTCGTGTATGATATAACATTACTTAACCATCGCAAAAAGTCAAGGAAAACGAAATTTTTGTCATTAAAACGGTAAAAATTAATAATAATAAAAATAATAATTATGAATAACGAAAAAATAAAAGAATTCAACATTGCTCAACCGTCGCTGGATTCGAACCCAGACCTCCGCGTTATGCGCCACAACTCTTACCAATTGGACCGCGCTTTTACTTCCAGATGTTGTGTTAAAATTAAGCTTAACCGTTGCAAAAAAAATGCATATAAAAACGCAAGGCAACTTTTGCATATGCATATGTATGCGTGCACTTGAACACAGAAATTGCCAAGCAGCTGCGCTTTGCCCCCACTACTGAAAATAGATTTTAGATTTGCTCGTAAACTAAATGTACGATCGTTATGAAATTTTCAGGACTTATTCATCGAAATGTATGTACAAACCAATGTGTAGTATTTGATTTGCTTTGTTTTTATGGTTTTTTTTGGTATTGGGGGCGATTGGGGGGAGGTATCCGAAACCTGAAATATAACATAAAAAACAAAACAAAACAAAAAAAACATAAAAAAATAGTGGCTCTAGCTTTTATAGTTTGGGAGTTATGCTTAAAAAACCGAGCCAAAAAAGCGATAAATATCGATAATAAAAAAACAGAAGGAGTTATCGAAGTTTTAAAACAAACTTGATTTGCGTATTGGAACATACGAACCGAATGAGACCAAGATCAGCTTTCTAGCTTTTGTAGTCTCTGAAATCAACAAGTTCATACAGACAGACGGACAAACAGACAGACAGACGGACATGGCTTATTGGGTCGGAGATGCTTCCTTCTGCCTGTTACATACATTTGCACAAAACCATTATACCCTTATTTACCCATTTTAAATGGATTCAGCTTATAATTATGAAAAAATTGGGATTAACATGTCACTTAAAATCCATTTCCTTTATTCTCATTTGGACTACTTTCCGCTTGGCCATGAACACGGATATCACCAACAATAAAAATCTATGGAAACCACAACATAAGTAATTACTTATGTTATAATACCGTAAGTAGATATGCACGATGCTATAATAATAATTACTTTGCTACCAAACCTATCATTCATAACTTAAATAACCTGTAATACCGTTAGAAACAAACAGTATCTGTAAATCAAATATTTTTAATAAATATTTATTGATATTTATCATTTCTAATTGGCTTATGATCACTTATTTATAGAAGGGGGAGCACGGCGGATACGAATTTTTTACAGCTTCGATTCAACGGCTAAATCAACATTAAGGGGTTATATCCTGCGAGGCAGAAAAAACGCGTTTTTTTGTGAATTTTTTCCAAAGAGGCATTTTATTTTATACATTAATGGAAAAAATGTACTTAAACAGAATTTAATGTACTTTAACAATCAGTGGTTTATTTAAAAAAATTTTGGATCCCCTAGCTCCTGTAGATGATCTGCGGAGAGACCTCCAAAAAAATGTGCTTGGCGGTGAACAAGATATCTCTGGTCCAAATTATCTGAAAACCAAAAACCAAAATTATTTAGTTTAGTAATAAATAAATACAGGTAATGATCGAAGGTGTAGTCAAAATTTTGATTTTTGTCAAAATGGCGGCTGTTCAAAAAAAAAATTCAGTTTTTCATGAAAATTTTTCACTCAAAGTGGCTTAAAAAATCAAAATTATTGTCCAAAACATTATTCCTTCGATCATTACCCGAAAAATATATCTGAGTAAGTCGTGTGAAAATTTCAAACCGATCGGTTTAGCGGTTTCGGAGAAATTTTGCTCACCGACTCTGAAAACACGATTTTGAGATAAACGCGTTTAAAGTTTCGCCGCCTACTTTCGAACGCTCGGAGACGTTCTTACTAATACGCTCATATCTCCGAAACTAATTGTCGGATCGATTTGAAATTCTTGAATATTCTTGAATATATGTACATTCAAAAAATGAAAAAAAATCTATTTTTTGAAAATCACAAAAAACCCCTTAAAACCACACGACTTCTAGTAATATGTTTATTTCCGAAAAGCTAATGTATGTATGTATATATGTTAGTGAAGCGAAAAATTGGATGAGCGGAGCTTAAAAAACTTACGTATTTTCCCTCTCGCAGTTAATTGCCGACTGGCGCGGGTATCGCGTATCGATCCTTTTTTCATTCCTAGTATGGCTAACGTATAGACAAATGATAAATTTGAATACATCGATATGTTAAGACAACATATTTGAAGTTAACAGAAATGAAAACATAATTTATAAAGTACGTTAGAAATTTAAATAATATATCTTGGCGGTAACACATATCTCACTCAATAATCTCAACCCCCTTACATTCCAGCCTACACACAAATAATCACACACACACACGCAGTAAGCCGCCAACTCTGCTCAGGAGCTGAGCCTGGCCCCCACTGCCGAATATAGATTTTGGATATGCTCGTTAGCTAAATGTATGTTCGTATTGAAATGTTCAGGACTTAATAAAAGCGTTGTAAAAACACATTTTTAAGACTGTAGTATTCTACTTGATATCCACACCCGAAATACTTAAAAAATGCGTATGTTTAATGCGAACAAATATTTTGGTGGCTCTAGCTTTGTAGTTTAAAAGCTATGCTAAAAAGAAATTGAGTCAAAAAGCAATAACTATATATATACATAAATAAAAAAACTTATCGATATTTTGAAATAAACTTGATATGCATAATGCATATATGAACCGAATGAGTCCAAGATCAGCATTTTAGCTTTTTTAGTGTTTAAATCAACGCGCTCATAGAGACAGACGGACACACAGACAAAAACAAAATATTTAAACCTTAAGAGAATAGAATAGAAAATAAATAAGTAAATATAGTACGTACCCAATCTGGTATCTCTAGCTCTCAAAATAATTAGTACTAAACTTTAAAAATTTGGGGCTGTTGCAGATTTTTATCAATTGTAGAAAAACGGTGAAAGTTATCAACCATATGAAAAAAAACTTGATCTGCGTGTGTAAATCCGAAAAGGTCAAGTCTCCGGTTAATAGTTTTATAGCACACACTTTACTCCGTGACTTAAATTAAATCGAAGTTCCCTTCTAAACTAAATGTACAATCGTTATTAAATATTCAGGGCTTATTAAATGTATGTACAAACCAATTTGCAAACCCGAAATATTTGAAATCTGCGTATGTTTAATGCGAACATATTGAAACATAAGTTTCTAGCTCTTATAGATTAAGAGCTATACTAACAAAAAGCGATAAGTATCGATAATTAGAAAACCGAAAGAGTTATCGATTTTTCAATAGAAACTTGATCTGCGTGTGGTATATACGAACCGAATAAGTTCAAGATCAGAATTCTAGCTTTTGTAGTCACCGAGCGCGTGTAATCAAGTCAAGTGGTTAAACGTAAGCACCTGCCATGATGCCCTAGTCCCACAGTACACCGTTTATGCCACATTTGGGACACAATGTGCAAAAAGCCAAAACAATGCGTCTGCTAACGCCCCTCGGAGATACTACATTTGTAGAAAAGCGGGTTGCCAATGAATGTATGTGAACAGATATATAATTTTCTATTGGTTGAAGGGGAGGTCCATCTTAAACATTTGTTTTTCTTTGGTTCAAAAACCCGGTTATCACATGACACAACTCGACGTACGAGCCACAACAGTTCCCGTAATTGGGTATCATGCCACAGCTACCAAGATACGCCCCTAACGGCGGTTCCCTTGTCACAATAGGTTCTTTATACGACAAGCCGGGACGCAGCTGTGCTGGTATTTTCGCTAAGTATCTACTACACCGCCAGCACACGAGGAAAGACAGACAGACGGATACGGCTACATCCACTCGGCTTATGATCCTCATCAATAGTGTATGTTCTTTATGCGTACGGTAGAAAATTTATCGATGGGAGCCACTCTGTTAATCTCATTAAGTAGAAATTAAACGGTTTTATTGCTAAACATATTTAGTTTTTTTAAGATTTTCATCGCCCATATATTGTTTCTGTTTGTCACATATACAGTCAGTCATAAAAGTTTGTAGCAAATCAAACTTTAGGCAATGAAAAATCATAACAGAAATGCATTTTCAACAAATAAGTGGGTATATTTCAATAATGTCAATTATGAATTTCATTTAAGGCACTTAAAATATAAAAACAAAACATAAAATCTTAAAATTATCTGAACAATAACAAAAATAGCCTGTTACGGCATATCCGAAATAATGGAGTACCTAACGAATCGTCCCCAAGTGAGTTTCAACAACTTTCTGTAAATAAGCTTGGTCGTCCAAATCTTGGGTTTGTCCTTATAGTTCCTTGTGATTTAAATTGATCCACTATCTTTTGGACCGTTCAATGGATTTTTCCAACAATTTCTGCAATATTTCTTTGAGAATTTTTCCCCAAGAAATAATTTAATTATTAAATCTTTTATATCTTGTGACAACTCCATCCCGCGTGACGCCAATTTTTGTCCATCTACGATTAAAGTTGCTGATTTTTTTATTAAAATTTAACAGCTTATATGAAATTGCAACAATAGCGTTCAGTTTAATGCAATTTTTTTATCCTCCATGAAGAAAACAATAAGCGATACCTTTTTGCATACAAACTTTTTTGATGTAAATTTAATTTGAATTAGAGATTTTAAAAATAACGGGGCTTAACATATCAGCTGATTTTTTGATATATCGATAGTTAATATCGAATACAACATCGAATAAAAAGAACAAAATTATGGCCTTATAAAATAAGTAAAAACAAGTAAGAACGTTGCAGTCGGGCATTACCGACTGCGTTATACCCGTTCACGTTCTTAAATATTGTTATTTTGAATAAATTTCGGTATATTCCAATTTGTGTGGTGCTGAGGGTAGGGCAAAGTGGAGAGTGCGGGTGAGGTGACCAGTTATCTATCCACCAAATGTGATAGCTCTAGCTTAAAAGCTGTGGGAGATATAGGCATTTCCGGTGGAGCGGGGGCGTTTGGGGCTTTATAGTGGGTGTGGCCGGGATGTCAAGTGTGCAATCTTTGGCGGCGGTCAGCAGCTATCTACATATTAAATTTGGTGCCTATGGCCTTAAAACTGTACGAGATGCGACGTTGCACAAACCCAATATACTAGTTTCACTTCGTGAACGAGTATAAAAATATGGGTAAAAGTGTATGTACTGGGTTATTTAAATTTTAAAGCAATTGCATATTTTATGCCATTTTAAAATTTTAAAGAATAATTAAACTATATGAAACATTCAAGCATTTCAATACCAACGCAGATGATGGTCAGACATTTGTAATTACAACATTACCTCTGATGAATGCAATTAAAGTTAAAATGAACTTATTTATCTGAGCATATTCCTCTCTTTAGTGCGCTCGCGGATATATTTCCGAAAAGTAATAAAATTCATTGTTGATGCCACACTCGCATTGTCTTAACTGCAGATTTTTGAATTGTTATTGGCTTATTTATCGAATAACGATATTCATCTATAAATGTAATCGACACTCAACTCATTTTAGCATTTTTAGCCCGGCAAATTAATCATACTTACTGGTTGCACCCGTATAGTGTTATCATATGCAATTTTTTATTTTTTGTCAATTGGGGTTTTCCTAAATAAATTCATATAATTCTAGTGCTATCCGCTGCTAACAAATTATCCATCGTCTAGCAACACCATGTTATTATATCTACAATCACGGAGCGGTTGCCTCTTGCGTCATACCCTCCAAACGATTGCCTGGACTCGAGGTTGGGCTAATGCAGCCAACGATAGCAAATATCTAGATGGAAAACAGATAACTATTGGTGATATAACCATCCCTTTAAGAAAGCCGAATCATATACATTTGGTGCCACATAAATTTGGTAAAGCCCAAGACTTACTAATAAAGTGAATTTCGATTAATGTAGTTATTACACACATTTACGATTTATAGTTAAATATGCACAGGATGGGACAGTACAGTTAACTCAAACAGCTCTTCATCACCTTCGTTGGATGCTGCAGAAAGATTCTCTAAAGCAAGACATGTTTCTTCTGGGTGCGCCAGGGCCACTAAGGCGACAGCTGGTCATGCAGTTTCTAGAAATGACGGAACGTGAACTTGAATATGTGGCACTTAGTCGCGATACCACTGAATGCGATCTTAAGCAACGACGAGAAATTCTGAATAAAACTGCCGAATACCATAATCAAGCAGCAGTGCGCGCTGCACTGCACGGACGAGTTCTGGTGCTGGATGGCATTGAGCATGCTGAACGCAATGTGCTGCCGGTACTCAACAATCTTTTGGAGAATAGGGAAATGCACCTAGAGAGTGGCCAATTTCTTATGTCGCCGGAACGCTATGACCAATTGCTGAAGGTGTGTAAAACAAAGTACATTAACTACAAATTCTTAGAAACATTTTAAATTAAACACTCAGAAGCACAGCCAACGACAACTCGAGGATTGGGGTATACTGCGAGTCTCAGAACACTTTCGTATAGTGGCACTCGGACTACCTACACAGAAATATAAAGGCACACCACTTGATCCACCACTACGATCGCGGTTTCAATCGCGAAATATTTTGCACAGCACTTTTGAGGAGCTTTACGAGGAACTACAGCAGCTGACACCCGCTGTACCCGCTCAACGAATGAAGCAGTTGCTTAGCTTTGCATTAACACTTCAAACTGCTGGTGAAGGGCTCCAGCTACCAGATTTTCCGTTGCATAATCTTCGACTAGGCGTTCAGATGATGGTAAATCATAAGCTAAACTTACATCATCGTACTTAAGTATTTTATACACGTCCACTCTCAGCAAGCAAATCCCAATCTTGCCTTGCAAGATATCATAGCAACGCTATATCCTTACCAATCCATGCTTAAGCCAGAACAGCAAAATCATGTAAGTGAATTACTTACGGGTATGGGGCTTAAGAACATGCCCAGACATAGTGTGCAGAGTATTACCAGCCATGTTAAGGACGACATTGTAAATGTGTATCTGGACGAGATACGACTTTGCATGCCTTGTGGAACACCTACATTATTAAACGGAGAGTTTGTGGATCTGCCGCATCAGCGCCAAGTACTTGCTACTCTATTGCAATCATATTCCGTAGGGGATGTTTGCCTGCTTGGTGAAAAGGGTGTTGGCAAACTAACACTTATAAAACAGCTTCTGCGCTTATTACATCAATCTGCTGAGCCTATGATGTTATACGAAGACATGATCTCAAGGGATCTTGTACAGCAACGCATTACTAACGCAGAAGGTGACACCATTTGGCACGATTCACCATTGGTACGCGCAGCTAAAACCGGATCAGTGGCTATACTAAATGGACTTCACAGACTCCACAAGAGCACAGTATCGGTGCTGCAACGGTAAGTGCTATCAAACCATTACCTAAAGATTATGTTATAATATTCATGTCTTAAAATCGGTATTAGGAAGAAAGGACACGATATCGAAAATAAATAGTAAACTTATTTTGCGTAAGGTAGAGAGGATAAAAATGTTCATGTTAAGTCCTTAACTCTTTTAGTTTCCGATATCTATTTTAAACAGACGGATAGAAGGATTCGACTCAGCTACAGCCATGTCTATTATAGTTGCCACATGCTGCTGTTGTGGTAGCTGCAGACTATCTATATTCTTATGAATCTTTAAGGAAAAAACAAATAATCATTTGAACCAATTTTTTAAATTTAGATCTCATATTCGTGGAAAAGAGCGTAAAAAATGAGGTTGTTGTTGATTTTTTACGATTTAGGAAATCGATAAAAGTTATCGGTCATCATATCGATCAAAATTGATCTACACGTGCCATGGACGAGTCTAACTAAAAATTAGTGTCGCTAGCTCGTTTAGTTTCTAGGATCGAAGCGCTCATACAGACGGACGAACGGACAGACAGACAGATTGAATTGACTGTTGATCCTAACTAGAATATACACACATGGACAAAATAATAGGTGTGAGTTTTTTTTTTGTGTTCAACAGCTTATTTTACATATATTTTTCCATCAATAAAAAAAAGGTGTGTGTGTGTGTGTGTGTGTTTCACAGTTATTATTTATTGCTTTGATTACCAATTACTTTTACCAATGGGGAAAAACATATTTATATATAAAGATTCATGGGGTTGGAGATGTTTCCTTCTACCTGAGAGCTTCCACCCAAATACATATAATTCAACAAAAATATTACTGGTCACCTTCTTGAAAGATCGGTAAAAAAAAATTCAGTTCACGTACACTCCCGTCCCAGCGCACTATCGAACATTTATATCTCGCAATGTTTTAAACTGTTAAAATTTGATGATTAAATTTGGGATGTAGATTACTGCCTTTCAAAGATAAGTAAAATATTTCCCGGTCATGCCCACCCTCGCCCCACAGTTTCAGAATTTGAGTCACCAAATTCGAAGGGTTACCTCCTTTAAATATAAGCGGGTGAATTTTGAGGGCCACTCTCGTCCCTTCAAATCGTGAAAATCTGTATTTTCCGCAGTTGATAAAATAAAGTCATCAAATATGAAAGGTAGATAGATGGTCATCCCCTGTACAAACTATGGAAACTGAGTTAGAATCTACAAATTTGTCTAAGTACGGTCTTCAATCTTCCAGCGATTTATGGTGACTTTTTTATACCCTGAACCCATTGAGAATGAGCATAACAACTATAAGAGCTAGAGCCACTTAATTTATTTCAATATGTTCGCGTTAAACATACATAGGTTTTCAAAATTTCGGGTTTTGGATACCTCCCCCAATGTATGGATGCAAACAGGCTGAAATGTTTATTAAGACAAATCGCAGGGCCAGGATATCTCCTAGTCGGGCAGCTCTTACTAGAGCCTTCTCTTTTAATTTGTAAAATTTGTGTACTTTTTTCTGATTTTCGTAATTGAATTTAAAAAAGCTTTACAATCCGCGAAAGCCATGCACGATCAGAAATACACACTTTTAAATTGAAATCATAAAATTAAAAAAAAATTGTTTTTTTTTTGTGGTATATATTAATGTTTTTGTACCGTAATATACTGTTTAAACTATTTTAATTAGGCTTCCATGAGATATTAATCATTAAAATCGAGACGGCGATAAACCAACATTTTAAAGCTGAATGCGTTCAAGGCTGCTACTCATCTGATCTAAAAATACAGTGAGTTCCATAATTTCTCAATAGACTTCAACAAACCTTAATTTTTGCCATTGAAAAAAGTGGTAAAAGAGTTTTTAGACTCTCTCGTGATTCATCTTCCGTATCCGATGCTTTTACAAAGTCCAAGCATGATATGGAATGGTTGCCACCATTCCTACTCACGTTCACTATATGCTCATTTTGAGCACTGTAATTTACCAAAATAAGTGATTTTTGCTGGACCATTCCAGAGGCAGAATAAGTAGCAATGCTTTGTATTTGGATATAACAAGCAATTGGCAGCCGAAAAGTAATGGAAATTCTGCTCGGAAGGGCAAAACTTATTCGACCAATCAATTCTAAAGAATCTTTTTCCTCATTACTAAGTGGAAAAAGATTACACTAAGCCTGTTTCTATGATTACAAAAAGAGGGTAGACTTATTACTAAAAGTCTACCAATGTAAGCAGGCTCTTTCGACAATCACTTAATGAATCCCAGGACACTAATGTCTGGATTAGCAGCACAGGAAATGCCGTGTCTTCAGCGTGCGATACCCAAATCCACAACCGATTGAATGTCTTCAAGTGGCCTAGCATTAAGAAGTTAATATTTCAATCAGGGAATTCGTATATAAAAAGACATTAATTTAAACTTACAACAATAAATATTTAATAAATTTTCTTGACACCAAGTTTGAAAATTATCAAGATCAGATAAAATGTCATTAGACGATAAGCTAAATTTTAAGTGAACGGCAAACACTAGCACCCGAGAATGACTTATCACAGAAAGAAAATAATTTATAAACAATGTGTACTAAGATGACTAAGATGATGCAAACACCTACCCCAGCATACCGCCGAACCAAACTAAGTTTGCGCACAAAGTCGAAAGTGGTTAGCCTGCTTAACCCATGAATTTAACGAAAACTTTGCTGAAATGATAATATCTCAGATTTTCCTCCATCGATTTTAATGATTAATATCTTAGACCGCGCCATATTAATGTAAGTTTATGTAAATACACGGGTAAGAAGCCAAAAACTAATTTTGTTCGAGATATCCCCGCATTTTAAAGTAAAAAAATCGTACAAGCTACCACACCAGAGTTCACAATTATCTTAATTAAAATATTATGCAGTTGCAGAACTAATGATTTACATTGATAAGTGTTTATGCCCAATTAAATTTTTAGGAAACGTAAAGCTTTTATTAACATCGGCGACAATCTGGTCAATTGCAGGCTAACTACAGGCTCACCTCTGGAAAAATTATAAAACAAAAAACAACAGAACACCAAATTTTACAAATTAGAAAAAAAAATTTCATCAGAAAATAGAAAATGGTTTACATACGTATCAGAAAAAGTAGGTTTGGTAAACTATAAGGAAGGAAGAAATTCCTGAACAGTCCGAGCGGCCCCTTCAGTTCAGATACATACATTTTTCTACAAACTTAAAGCTCCATATCTCAGGAATCAAATAAATTATTATATTTCTTTGTATGTTTATCCTATTTTTTAGGTAAAACCATACCTTTAGATCGGTATATTACTCAATTTGGTTATTATCGTTTGGTGATTATCGTAGCTGACTTTTAGTTCTTTGTGTATATTTATAATGCTAGACGTATTGTTTCGTCACTAGCATATACTGCCGTCCAGTGTTTTAAAATTTTTTTCATATTGGTATAAGTGTTATAAACTATTGTGTGATTTTGTAGTTTATTAACGTGATTACTCTCTAAGAGTATAAATTGTGTGTAAAAATTTGCACTGTCGATTTACTAATTCTTTTTTTAAACATCATAAATGTTATCATTTAACTATCCACAGACTAATCCATGACCGTGAGATACAGTTATGTGATGGCACAACTTTACTTAGTGAAGATCGCTACCAGGCCCTACTACGACAGGGATTTGACAAAAGTCAGCTTACTGATCGTGGTGTACTACTTATACCAAATTCATTTCGCATTGTTGCATTAGGAGAGTCTCCTAAAGCAGGTGTTGGTCAGACTAACTGGTTGACACCGGAATTGTTAAGCATGTTTCTTTATCAGGAGCTTCGACCTCTGAAGCAAAGTGAACAGCAAATATTACTCATAAAGTTATTCGGTCATGTGAAGCCTGAGATGCAACAGATACTTTCATTAGCACAAATATTACGTAACTCAACGGATCCACTACTTAATGGTATGGCTGAAACGCTGTCAACACGCCAACTGCTTAAAATAGGGCGACGCCTGGCTGCGTACCCAACAAGCAACCTTAACAACGTTCACGAAATATTACAGCATACTTTTCTAATAAAATTTATGCCCTCCCTTTCACGTGCGGCCTTAGAACAGGCCATGTTGCAGGCAGGAATAGAAATATCCTCCAAGCAGCGAGTGGGGCCAAAAACAAATCAGTGTGGAAAGCAACAAACTACGTATTGGCGAAACTTACATGTCTTTGGTAGAAACGTCACTAGCGCAACAATCAAAAGTACCCAGCGTTCTGTTTTACGAGATGCCTCATCACGTTATGCTGCTTGAGCGACTTCTGCAAGATTATCTAATAGGTGAACATTTATTGTTGGTTGGTAATCAAGGTGTAGGCAAAAACAAGCTCATCGACCGTTTGCTGGAGCTTATGCGTCAGCCACGCGAATATTTACAGCTTCATAGAGATACCTCGGTGCAGAGTCTGACAGTACAGTCTACTTTATGCGATGGCAAAGTTGTCTTTGACGACAGCCCCCTAGTTAAGGCGGTCAAATCTGGTCATGTGCTTGTTGTAGACGAAGCGGATAAGGCGCCGATCAATGTTACCTGTATTCTACGGACTCTAGTCGAGAGCGGCGAAATGATGCTATCGGATGGGCGTCGCATATTGCCGTATGGGGTTGCTGCTACGACATCAGATTGCATTGAGACGCACGCAGGCTTTCGAATAATCGTGTTGGCAAATCGCCCAGGGTTCCCATTTTTAGGCAACGATTTTTTTGCGACGCTAGGCGACGTTTTCAGCTGCCATGCCATCGAAAATCCCACTCCCGAGTCAGAGATTTACCTGCTAAAGCGGTACGGACCAAATGTGCCTGTTAAAACACTTGAAATATTAGTCAACGCATTTGGGGAGCTTCGCAGCTTGGCTGACGAAGGAGTTCTTAATTACCCGTACTCTACGCGGGAAGTTGTGAGCATAGTAAAACATATGGAGCGTTATCCACAAGATAACATGTCCGAATTGGTTGGAAACGTGCTAGACTTTGATCGCTACCAGCCTGACATATTGCAGCAGGTCACCCATGTGATGGCTAAACATGGTCTACCCATTGAAGCGTATGCGAAAAATGAATTGCAATCACTACGCAAGGAGAAACAACTCAAATTAAGTATCGAACGCCACAGCGGGCTTGACGTGTCAGGTCCCAAGTTTGGAAAACTTGATCCCAAAAATGATCCTCATGTAGGTGGCAACACGTGGGCGGGTGGCAGCGGTGGACGCGATACGGCAGGTCTAGGCGGCAAAGGGGGACCCTTTCGCTTAGACAAGGGACATAACGTGTACCAATTGAGCGATGAAGAGAAAGCTAATATTCCTGAAGAAATAAAGCGAATGTCACGTGAAATGAATCGCAAAGCGTTTGAGCAGAAACTGCAAGAGATCAAAATGTCTGCGTACAATCATCAGTTGTATTCGCAGTTTAGTGAGCCTAACCGCAAGCAAGTGCAGCAGCTTAAAGCCATTTTAGAGGCTATGCAGACTAAGAGTACGGAACGTCAATGGCAAAAGTACCAAACTCATGGTGATCTTGACGAATCGCGTCTTATTGAAGGCATCACAGGCGAAAAAAACATTTACAAGCGACGCACCGAGGTGAATCCGTGGGCCGATCATGTTCAAGATAAGCCTAACCGGTTTAAACTGGTTGTTGATGTATCAGGATCCATGTACAGGTATTTACCATATTTGCCAATTGTCGGTTGCAAACATTATATAACTCTTTCTTAGGTTCAATGGCTATGATGGACGATTGGACCGTGAATTGGAAGCCGTGGTAATGGTCATGGAGGCATTCGAGGGCTACGAAAACAAAATTGCATTCGATATTGTTGGCCATAGCGGCGAAGGATCGGCGCTGCCATTTGTCAATGTTGGCAGTGCCCCTAAAAATGACAAAGAGCGATTTGAGATTATACGCATGATGCACGCACATTCTCAATATTGCTGGTCTGGCGATAGCACTATTAAAGCAGCACGAGAAGCTTGCTCCGCGCTGGGCGCAGAGTTGGACTACGATAACGGTATCGTTGTTGTTCTTAGCGATGCTAATTTAGCTCGATATGGCATTTCACCTAAAGATCTGGCGCTAGCTCTTAAAATCAGTGAACCTAAGGTCAAGGGCTATGTTATTTTCATTGGAAGTCTGGCTGAAGAGGCCGAACAGTAAGTATAAATAAATTATGAAGATCAATCCGTAACTAATTTAATTATATCTGCCAAAGAATCAAAACGGAAATGCCGCCTGGACAGAGTTTTATGTGCATGGATCTTACCAAATTGCCGCAAACACTACAGCAGATTTTTACCTCATCACTTTTGTAAAGTGGCTGTGGTACCGGAAGCATCATTCAAACTTTAAAAAACTAAAGTTAATTTAGACCTAGACGCTATATAATTTTTAAAAAGTTGATGTAAAAAAGATCGAAAAATCAAATACAAATACTTAAACAAATTTTCCATGTAACAAAACTTGTTAAAAAACAACGGATAATAAACGTGTATTGTTATTCTACTTCTGTTGTGTTGGATCGTCAACAAAGTTTAACCACTAATCAGATAATATATAGATGTGACATCTAGTACAAATATCCGTGACACCTAATTTTTGTGTGGCAGTTTCTAAGAGCGTACACGTGCAGTGTGTTTTGTGTGGGTTAAGCGAAATCGCTTCTCCTCACTATAAATATATGCATCTTCACTTGCAAGAAGAGTTGTATCGGAATGAGAATGTTCGTATACTTATTTATATTTGTGCAGATATGTACATATGGTTTGTTGGCTAGTGATTCGATGCCAAAAATCAAGGTTTCAAATTTTATGGATTTTTAGGCTTCAATTCATAAGTTAATTTGTATACCCTAAACACATTGAAAATTTGTAAAAAGGGTATAATGGTTTTGTAAAAATATATGTAACAGGCAGAAAGTGGCATCTCCGACCCTCCGACATAATAAGTATCACTAGCCGAGTTGATTTAGCTATGTTCGTCTATATACTTCGGGTTTTATAAACCTTTCCCCAATTGCCACAAATATTAATAAAAGCAAAAACAAAAACGCAAATACAATACTACAGACTTGCGAAATGGTTTCTGAAAACATTTTGATGCTCTGATAAAGTCCAGAAAACGATCATACTTTTAGTTTAGGAGCAAATCAAAAATCTACTTCCATAGTGGTGGTCAAGCGCAGATACTTGGATGGTGCGCAAGCAATTTCTGTATTCAGCATATATCCAAATGTAAAATTATGTCTACGGTTTTTTTTTATAGCCTGAACCTATTAAAAATGGATAAAAAGGGTATAATGGTTTTGTTGAAATGCATGTAACAGGCAAAAGGAGGCATCTCCGACCCCATAAAGTATATATATTCTTGATCAGGTCTGTATGAACGCAGCGATCTCGGAAACTACAAAAGTCAGAAAGCTGATCTTGGTAACATTCATTCGTACATATCACACGCAGAAGAGGTTCAGCATTTTTTTTCGATAGCTTGCTCCATTTTTATCAATCTCAATCAAATAAATAAAAATGTAGTTCGTTGTGGGCGTTTTGACTAGACGCAGAATTTGATACCCCCAGATTTTGGATACCTACCAATTGCTCCCAAAAACTGCAAATTGGCTTATATATATATTTCAATGCTCTTAATAAGTCCTTAAATTTTTATAACGATCATACATTAAGTACTTCGTTTCTATAGTGGGGGCAAGCGCAGTTCCAGTGTAAATGCCGACGCACGCATTTGTGTGTGTGTATGTGTGAATTTTGTATGTTATATGAATGCAAATGGGTTGAAATGTTTTTGAAGACGGAATCTCCTAGTAGGGCGGCCCCGACTGAGCCTTCTTACTTGTTTTTTGCTATGTTTAACTTCAATTTTAGCACAACAAAATTAATAGAATGTGTGGTGTAGCCGGTAAGAGTTGTGCAACTAAGTCAAACCGAGCCAAGTTTGCGGGCATGATAGCATATAAGTGGCCTGCTTAGTAACATATGAAATATATGACTGATCTTAAAAATGTAAAAAAGGCAGGTTTGCTGAAATCGATTTTAATGACTAATATCTTAAAGTAGGACTTATTAAGGCAACTATGTAAATACGCGAGTGCAGTGGAGTCGGTTTTTTTGTGGACTTTTAAAAAATTCAAAAAATCGTTTTAAAAAAATGTAACACCATAACGCAAAATATGGACTATAGGAATAAAAATGCCAGTGGCCTTACTGACGTCCAATTGTCATGGCAAAACCTTGCTATAAGTCGTCTGGAAGGCCGGGCAGCGAGTAGTTTTCTTGCAAGCAGGCTATCTCAGCAGTCGTTCGCTGTATCTGCTTGTGTGCCTTCCAATCTGCTCTTTAACTGTATGCAGTTTGAGCTCTTTATGGAGTGTGGAACATACCAGTGACAGTTGGTTATCTGTCGTTGTACTTGATTGTGCAATACGTATACGTTTATAATTAGATTTGGCTGCAATCCCCCACATCTGTATTCCATAAAACCATATCGGCAGAGTACAGTCTATGTATACAGCTCCTTTGCATCTCAGCGGCAAGGTTTTCCGTTTATTTGTGAGCCACCGCAGTTGTTGTAAAATGCAACGATACTTTTTACCTAAGCTTTGAGATAAGGTGATGCCGATATATTTAGTTTGTGACGGCTGCTCCAGGGTAACGCCCTCAAGCTGGGTTGTTAGTGTGAAACGTGGATTTATTGTTTTGAGCGGGTTAACTTTAAAATTTTGCCATTTGCGAGAGTAAGAAGATACCCCCGCAGTTCATTCCCCGCTTTTACGCGACTTTTAGAATTATAAATGACTGCAATGACATCTGCATGTGTCGCCATAATAGCCTTAGAGGGAGCTTCCATATGTAGGGAGAGAAAAAAGAAAAGAGCAGCGAGGCAAGAATACCGCACTGCGGAACTTATAGTGACCTTGAAATCTCGTCCTTCCAGATATGGCCTTAAAAGGCCATAGTTTGGTGCTGGTAAAAGTGCTGGGTCGCTATCTTAAGCCGAATTGGGGATACGGCAAGTTATTGCATTGGCTTATAATGGTAGTCATCCAATTGGCATCCATAATTTAGACCGGGAGTGTAAGAGACTTATTTGCAGATACGACTTATGATCAACTTATAGTTCTTCTGGCTTGTCAATAATCAGAATCGCTAATAGTGTCCATTGCTTTTGGAACACTTGGATCCTCATAATTATGCATTAATAATTAAAACTATATAGAGAAGCGCTCTTGTAGGCAGGGCTTTCAACGTAGCATTACAAATCGTATTGATATCCGAAGTTATTTATCATTTGACAGTTATTTATTGTTTCAGTGTCAGGCGGGTTAAAGATACAACGGCCCAAAAAACAAATAAATATATTAAGTACATAAAGAAATAGAAATAAGCGGAACAAATTAAGAAATAGATTAAGTACATAAAAAAAAAACACATAAGCGAAAGCAAATGGAAATGAAAATGTATAAATAAAAGTGAGTAAAATAAATGAATAAAACAACGAATGCTACATAATACCATTAAAGAATAAACAATAAATTTAAATAAAAATTAATTTAGAGAAATGAATGTAAACAAATTAAAATAAAGCGTGATAAACAACAAATTATAATAAAATTAGTTTTTCACAATAAAATAACATAAATAAATTAGAGCAAATTCTGACAATAAAGTAATAAAAGAATTGAATCAAAATAAAATAAAAAATGCTAAGGCTGGGAATGGAACCGAAACGCGGCAAGAAGCCAGCAGTGGGGACCCGGTAGCTCTACCAACGACGTAAGGAGGAGCTCGAAGGGATAGTTGCGGAACTTGGACTGGATAAGGACGGCAAAATGGAGGATATGGGGCGGCGCCTCGCTGCGTTCGTAAGGGACAAGACGCATTGTGACGAAGTCTAGTTGCGACTGGCGGAGCTGCAGGCCCAGTCTGCTAGGACATTGGATCCAAAGGTGGACATCGATTAAACAGGCACGGGCCCGGTAACGAGACACAAGTCCGAGGGAGATCTAAGCGTCCCCTCAGGAAGACACAAAACTGAAGTCGGGCTACTCTTGGAGGTGCTTAATATGCAGATGACGGTACTACGACCGGAAGCCATGAGGCATGTAATAATGCCAGGGCCTGCGGTGATGGACGAATGGATCTCCTCACCTTCGTGGAGTCTTATCGTAAGGCATAAGCTTGGATCGGCTGCCCCGCACCAAGGACGAGGTGATTGTGGACAAAGCCGCCAGCTGGTTTATAACCAGTCAGCACCAGGATGCATCGTGGGCCACGTTTCGGGCCGAATATCCAGAATTCTTTCTGCCACCACGATACTTCGAGATCGTGGACGATCATATCAGGGGATAAGAACGCCGCACCGGATGCATGTACATACGGAGGAACGACTTCAGAAAGCTGGTGCAGCCGTGGTCAGACGGATGCACAACTCTACGGAGTTGTGTTGCCCCGCCCCAAGTGCCGAATGAAGCAGCGAGGCTGGACGAAGGATCGGGAGCGTTCTACAACTCTTTCCGGGCCGCCCCTCGACCGGAGCCTGTAGCTCGAACGGGTGGAGCAATCCCACATGCGGCTGCAACACGGTACGATGAGGCGACTCACGGTATGATCGGACAAGGGAAGACGCAGCCCCTGAACTTGCGACATATCTGATACCGATGCGGCGGGGACGGAAACTTCGCTAGGGACTGCAATGGACCGGTCCTGGAGCTCTGCCGGCAGTGCGGGTAGAAGGGCACAAGGATGCGTGATTGTTGCCTCTATAGTGCGGAACTATATGGAATATGCGGCGTCGAGGGTGGCCGGATCGTGGCCACGGTAGACGGGGCCAGCGAGTCATCGGCCACGATTGACACGAGAGCTACGCGGAGCTTCGTAAGCAAGGAGACTGCACGAAGCCTGGCGCTGAAGATCAGGCACATGTTGGATCAGCTGATCCTAGCCATGGATCTAGTCATGGCACAAGGATACAGGGTGGGCGTGCGAAGTTGAGATTGGGGACGGGAAAGGTTTTAGCCCAGGAGGACGTGTTATATCTTCCTGCTAAAGTGACATCGGGCGACAACCCCCGAGTGAATGTTGCGGTGACCTGCGAGGCAGGCGGATTTCAGATGACGGTGGCGCATCAAGAGGATGCGGCATGGCTGGAGCAGAACGGCGACAAACTACCATGTTCGGAGAACGTGAAGGCGGAAGGCCTTGTCGGATGCGGCGGGCCAGAACAGAATCCAAATGGAGCCAGGAAACAATGTTCAATGGACGCGAAGGCGACAGGCACAACGGATAGGTGCGTCAAGTGTGGTGGCGAGCATCGCATGGCTGACTGCAATAAGCTGAGGGACAAACCGGTGTTCTGTATCCAATGCGAAGGTATAAAAAAGCTAAAGCCCTGGTCTCCCCCAAAACCAGCATCCACAGCAAAATAGCCCAGGACAAGCAGCTCACAAATGAAACCCCAAATTTAGCTTCGACAGCACCGTTAAAGATGGGAACCTACTCGAGCAGTCACAGAAAAGCCTCGTGAAAACCTTGATCGCTTGAGTGGAAACGTTTGCTACGGTCGTAAGCAAACTATGCAAACAAATCTGCAAAAGGTTCTATGGAATGCGAACAGTCTGTGGAAAAGAGGCCTCAAAACCGACTATGTAGACGTGCTCCTTATCTCCGAAATCCACTTTTCATTAAAATCGTACTTCTCAATTAAAGGGTACAATCTTATAAACCATTGTCGGACGGCAGAGGCCACAGTGTAGAAGCGGTCCAGAAGGAATGGGTCCAGTGCGCCCAGGTCACACTGAACAGCCCGCTAGGCGACCTTATGATCGCCGCAGCCTACTTGCCTTCCAGGCACCAATTTGACCAGCTCCTAGACGCCTTGGCCACAGGTTCATCTTTGGCGGAGATTTCAATGCCAACCACTCCTGGTAAGGTTCCAGGACCAACAATCCCAAAGAACATGCGCAGCTTCGACAAATCCAGGGCAAAGGCCTCAACTGCAAATTACCGGGCGAACCTACATACTGGCCCACAGACCCGCAGCTTCTGCAAATCCTTAATTTTGCAATCTCAAAAGGTGTAGATTCCTCAAAAATATGCTGCAAAATCAACCAGGACCTCACCTCCGACCATAGTGCGGTTACGCTTCTTGTAAATATTCCTGCTGAAAGAAAAGCCGCGCACAAGAGGCTGTTCATGTGAAATAAAGACGTTGTCAAGTATAAGTCGAAGCTCATCTAGAGACTGGCAATATTGGTCCCCCGAGAAAGCAACGGTCGTAGCTGAGAAACGAATATATGCATATGCATATGGCTCTATACGCGCAGCAAAAACCACTTTAACAGATCGTGCAAACTACTCAAAGTGCTGCTGCACAATCATAGAAGAGGCGCCCTGGATACCTTCCTTGAGTTTGGAGACTCGCAACACAACCTATGGACGGTCACACGGCATATCAAAAGGCCCATTAAAAGGGCAGTGATACCAAAGATACTAAAGGCGCTTGCTGCTGATTTGGCACCGAAAGAGCGGTGTTCGCTGAACAACTTTAAAACACCTTTGTACCTTTTGACAGATGCACCGTACGAGACTGAGAAGCTACCATAAGGTTTCTGGAAGCCCCAAATCCAAACAACGCGCCGATTCCCCCTGTTCTGGTGGATGAAGTTGAGTGTGGCAACAACTCAACATTAAAAAGTCATCGGGGCTCCATGAAATAGACGCAATGGCCAAAGGATTTGATAGTACATTATGGAAGCATTCGAGGGGAAGTCCTACTGCTGTGCCATCATGCTAGATGTCAAACAGGCGTATGGCACCCTGGCCAACTCTACATGCGGCTGCTGCCGTTCTTAAGTCGTGAATCTGTAAAAGGAGTTTCCAAGTCCGATGCGGAGTTGCCATGTCCACCCCTAAGGAAATTAGAGCCGGCGAGACACAAAGCAGTGTCCTGGCACCGCTGCTCTACACTGTCTAATCAGCCGACATGCCTGTCAGCCTCTTGGCCGCTACGTACGCCGACGACACTGCATTTTTAGCAAATTCCATCACGCCACAATATGCGTCCGTAATCATGCAGCGTGAATGGGACACCTTGGGCAATAGGATGAAGACATGGCACATCTCTGTTAACAGAAACAAATCCACCCATACGACTTTCTCTGTGCTCAAAGGTAACTGCCCCTTGTTTTAATAGACGGATCCGTCATCGCAGAGAATGCCACGCCTTAATATCTAGATAAGACCTTAGACAGACGGCTGACATGGCGCGAGCATCTACTTCGCAAAATAGGAGGCAAAGAAAAAATTGAGAGAATACTACTACGATGGGAAACAGCCAGCAGGAGCATCCGCAAAATAATGCAGCGGTTCTAAAACAAAGCGCTAAGAAGCATATCAAACGCGCACATAAACAACGACAATGCCTTTTTTTTTTTTTGTTAATGAAGAATACTGTTTTTCGATATTATTTTAAAGAATCTGATGAAACACACACCTAGCACTGATAAAAGTGTGTCCTTTCAGCAATTGGTACTTTATTTCAATTTCGATTATTAATAACCAATCTATATTTTATTTTTTCATTGAAAGTTTTAGGTTTTTTAAGCTCGTTCACGAAGTGAAAAGAGTATATTGGTTTTGTGCAATGTCCGTATTGCTGTCCGTCCGTTCGTCTGTCCGCCTGTCCCTATGAGCGCAATTATTTTCCCCGGTATTGAAGCTAGAGACTTGAAATTTTGGTTATATACTCGTGTGTACCCGCGTACAGATAAAGTGTTACGGATTTTGTGCTGCGCCCACTAGGGGCGTCACCAAACTTTGTATGTTTAGCACTAGTTACCTCCCCCAGAGATTGATTGAATTCCCGGCCACGCCCACTAGAACTCCCCAACGCCCCCTCCCTAAAAAATCGGAAATGCCTATATCTCCCGAAGTTTTTGAGCTACAGTGACTTAATTTGGGATATATATTATTGGGAAGCTCCCCCAGAAGTTACAAAAAAATATTTGCGGCCAGCACTCACCACTCCCCCACAAACCGCGAATATCTATATCTCAAGCAGCTTTAAAGCTATAATCACCAAATTTGGAAGGTACATAGCTAGTCAGCTCCTTTGAAAATCGGTTAAAATTCCCAAGCAAGTCCCTTCCGCCCCCGCAAACCGCGAAAACCTATATCTCGTACAGTTTAAAAGCCAGAAGCACCAAATTTAATATGTAGATAGCTGCTGACTTCCCCCAAAGAATGCACACTTGACATCCCGGCCACGCCCACTATAGCGCCCCAAACGCCCCTGCTTCGCCGGAAATGCCTATATGTCCCACAGTTTTTAAGCTAAAGTAACCACATTTGGTGGGCGAAATAAAATTTTGCCGACGATAATATTTAATATTTAAACGGATTTTAACTTCAATGTCGAAGAACTTATTTATTGGATGTAGTATTGAGACGAAATTTGCTTAAGACAATTCTACCCTAAGCTAGCTATGGTTTGGCTCTTAGTGTTGGCAGCGCAGTCGGTGTCGGTTGCAACATAAATACACGCGTCCGGTGGCGTGACATTCGTCAAAGTTCTGTTAAGCATATGATATATTATTAAATGTGACTAGGGGCAGGTCAAGATCTGAAGCAAGATTTGTGGTTGGTATGGGACATGCGTCTTTTCGTGGGTTAGGGTTCTTCTTCCTTCTAACCATGTGAAACCCGACACTGAAGACAAGGATAAAGAGTGTTATTAGACTGATTAGTTAATTGCTTTAGAAGATACCGTAGTTGGCCGAAATTGTCAATACGCAAAGCCTCCAAAGACTTCAGAGACAGGACCCGTTTTTGCTCTGTAGGCGTTATCTGTATAATAGTAGCTGCCACCTTTGCAATCTTTGTTTCCAAGTCTCATCCAACTTTCCAACGATTTAATGATGATCAACAAATGACAGTAAAACATCTTGGTCATAAGTGCTTTGGAGATGTTTTGTTATGGCCTTGTGGGTAATGTTGTCGTTGAAATTTTTGAGCATGATGATGCCAACACCAACTTCCTTTACTTTCTCTGTGTGCTCTGCGTTGCTAAAGTTGCAGTGTGTCTTAAGGCCCTAATTAGTTTTGGGATACAATCTGATTCACTTACATTTACAATTTGGTTCTTATTACATATGTAATATTAACAAAATGTTCACAATTATTTTAAATTGCATAATTAAAATTATCGGAAAAAAATGCTTTCTTATTTATATGGATGACAGTATTGGTTATCTTTGCTGGCTTACTCGCTTTTTCGAGTATAGGGATTTTGATAAGGCACAAAAGGATGGTGTCATTTTGAAGAATAGGGATCTCCGAGAATTGGAGGATTTCTTTAAGTGTTAGTGGAGGCAAACTATTATCGTTGAAATTTTGACTTATTTTAATTTCTTTCTTTCCACTTACTAGTCTTACTATGGAATTTGTGAGATTCCGTCTGCCCCATTGAATGGAATATCGGATAATTATAGGCTCTTCTTTAATTAACCTTACGTGATTTTGGAAACTAATTGCAATTTCGTTAGTAAGGGAACTAACAGAATTGGTGGAATCGTTCATTACCCGTGTTAATTTATTTATTGTGTATTCTAATTCTTTATTTATAATGATCTGTTGGGTTATTTTTTGTGGAAAGATTGTATACACTAGTCTATTGTTATTAAATTATTGTAGTCAGGGCTCCGTGCCACGTATTTCTAATCCGCTCGAATGCAATTTATAGATCTAGTTAATATACGATGATTTTAGTTCAATTACCTAAAATTATTTCTCTTATTCTGTTAACACTGCCCTATTTTGCTATTTCTTTAAAATATCGTGCTGTTATTTTGAAGCCTTATATAGTGTTTCATTTAACAAAAATGTCATGTCCTGGTAGGTAAGTTTTAATCGGTTTCTGACCATTTTTATGCTTTCTGGGGTCCGCCTCTTTCTTCTTGGTTACCGAATGTATTGGGGAGTTGTATTCGTAAATGGTTCTATTAAGTCATTCTTCAAAAGTTCTTAATACCTTAGTTGCCTTTAAACAGCGCATGATTTCTTTGAGCGTTGATTAAATTCTTTCTATCTGACCACTTACAGAGCTCTTATACGGCGAGGCTTTATAAACTTCAATGTTAACTGGTCTTGAAGCATGAATGTTATAGTTTCTGAATTATACGATATTTCGTTGTCCATTAAAACGTATTTTGATGCGCCATAATAGAAAAATGTTTCGTGCAATGGCTTTTTTGAATCTTAAATTGCTTTTGATTTAATGATTTTCTGTTGAGCAAGCTTTGAGAATTTATCTATTGCCGTTAACACTAATGTTTTTTCTGTTGAGTATATATCTGTGTGCATTGTGTACCCTGGGTATTGTGGAATATGTGTTTCTTTTCTTTCTGAGTTTGGTGGATTTCGGTCAAATATCTGAGCATACTTTACATTGTTTTGTGAAATTTTTGATTTTTACTTTCATTTTTGAAAAATAACATTTTTTTATAGCTGCAGTTTATTTTCTTTATTTAATGTTTATTTTAAAAATTTATTCGTCTTGTTCTGTTTCTATGAGTAGGTTTTTGGTTTTTAAAATGCTAGTTTTATAGTTTTTGAAATGCTCTGAATTTTTCACCAGTTGTCTTGTGTAGTTATGATCCCGTTTACAACGGATTGTTTCAAACATTATTTTAAGATTGTCAATTATTCCTGTTCTGTATAAGTTGACAGGTTAATTAAATATCTGTGGAAGGTTTAATTAATAAAAAAATTGATTTCTAAAGGCGTTAATATTAATTTCCATGCAAGGGATAAGCTGACTTACTTATCTTGTGTAGTTATGATCCCATTTACAACGGATGGATTGAAACATTATTTTAAGATTGTCAATTATTCCTGGTCTGGATAAGTTGACTGGTTAAATATATGTCTGTGGTAGGTTTAATTAATAAAAAATTTATTTCTGAAGGCGTTAATAGAAATTTCCATGCAAGGGATAAGCTGACTGCCAGAGCTTTCTGAGCTGTATTGCGTAATTGTTACAGCATTAACCTGAATAGTTCACGACTGTGCGTCCGCTACTACTTTTGTTTTTCCAGGCTTATACAATAAATCGTAGTCGTATTCTTCGAGATATGCCTTTCATTTTTCACTCTGGAGTTGCCATTCCAGCTGCTTAGCAAGTAAGTTAAGGGCTGATGGTCTGTGAAAATTGTCACCTTTAATTTACCGTATATAAGTTAAGACATAATAATAATATTTCATAAGTTTATAAACAACCCTCGCTAATGCGTATTTTATAAATTAAAGAACAGCCCTCGCAATTGCGGCGCTGCATAATTTGTGTCAGCGCGCTATAGCTGCAATGGTCAGCGGCGGTAATCGGACACTTTTGTTTTGTTGCAAGAGCTTCCGTTATTGCCTATGATTTGCTGAGTCGGCTTGCCGATCATGACATTGTGGCGTGATGCGAGTTTTGGCTTAGCTTAAGCGAAATATTCTTTATGTTAATGAATCAGTTTTGAATACAGCGCTCTTCCAGTAAGTCGCTTAAATAAATATTCACTCCGGCACTTAGCCGTTAAATAATTTGTTTTATTGTCTGAGCCCGAGGTCAGCAATAAGAGGTACAGTTTACCTCTCAACCTAATCTTCAGTCGCAACAAGGACTGGAAGGAACTTAATTGGCGCCCAACTAGTGGTCGGACTCCACAACCAACAACAACTAAAACAGCAGCACAGGAGCTGCAACAACCAACAACAACTAAAACAACAGCACAGGAGCTGCAACAACCAACAACAACTAAAACAACAGCACAGGAGCTGCAACAACCAACAACAACTAAAACAGCAGCACAGGAGCTGCAACAATCAACAACAATTAAGACAGCAGCGCGGGAGCTGCGAGTGACAAGTTTATAAAGGAAATTTGTTTGTGTTAATTGAAACATGTAAGTGGGCACTCTAGCCAAAATTTTTTGTCAAACGCAAAATTTTTGAATTTATATAAAATTTGTATTATAAAAAAATTTGTTAGTACTAGTGAGTATTTTATATTGCAACACACCATATAAAAAATTTTTTTTTTAAAATAATAATAATCAGAACCAAGTTTCTGAGGCACGTGAGAGTGACTGCTTTGATAATTTGAGTTGAAACAATTTATTATCCAGTTCGTTAATAAAATTACTTTGTGTTACTTTCTATGTATTTAAAATTGTGCTATAACAATACGTACAGTTCTCGTGGTTCGGAGCTGCGCCGTAATTTGACCCGCCTTTTGACGGCCCGTTTTGTTTTCCGCGGCCACTGGTCTGCACATGTCACAGTTCAGCCGATATAGAAACCCTCGCAAGCGGTCTAGCGATTCAGATTCCGACTGTGACATTCGCATCAGAGTCCCGGCTACAAGACATCTCCCCGTAGTTCCCCCACCATCAGGTACAATGGATCCAGATCAGCTTAGGGAAGTAATAGGAGCGGCTATCAGCAATGCTTTAGCCGAACAGGCCGTTGCAAACCAGCAGAGAGAGCAAGCATTGACTCAAAGAATTAATGAATTAGCTGAACAAATAACGGCTGCAAACGTTGCCGTCCCACAAGTAGTAGCATATGCTGCTATAGGAATTAGAAACGACATTCGCTGTGACGAGCCGCTAGATGCCGTCAAGTGCTTACCTGAGTTTGCAGGAGTACAGGAATTTTATGTATCTTGGAGGCAGGCGGCATTAGCCGCTTACGAGATCTTCAGACCATATAATGGCAGTTCTCGCCATTATCAGGCTGTTATCATTATAAGAAGCAAGATTAGGGGCCCCGCAGACGCGGTGCTGGCCTCATTTGGTACTGTATTAAATTTTGATGCGATAATAAATCGCCTAGATTTCACATACAGTGACAAGAGGCCAATTCATGTCATTGAACAGGAATTAGGTACATTGAGGCAAGGTAGCCTGTCCCTGCTTCAATATTACGATGAGGTAGAGAAGAAACTCACTCTTCTCACTAACAAAGTTAACATGTCATATGAGCCAGCTTTAGCAAAGGGCCTATGTGCAAAATTCCGCGACGATGCGTTGCGTGTGTTCATATCGGGTCTCAAGCGCAGTCTTACAGATGTGCTCTTTCGCAAGAAGTCTAGAAGACAAAGAGCGCAAGCCGCATGCAAAAGCGCAGGTTCAACAACAGGAGAGGTTTTCGCAACAGGCCGAAACGCAAACTAGCGGTACAAAGAATCCACACTTTAGCAAGCAAAGCAAGGCCCCAGTGCAGACTGCACAGCGAAGCAGTAGGCAGCACAATAATAATGGCGCACAAGTGCCCATGGAGGTCGATCCTTCCTTCTCAAGGGTCTTGCAGCCCACTCAGGCCCCTGCTTACATGAATAGGAAGCACTCCGCATCTGACCGCACAGGCGGTCAGAGAAATCAGCAGAGGTTGAATCACGTCACGCAAGACGCGGGACAAGGGTCAGAGGCGTATGCTGATGCCGCCTCCAGCGCAGCGGCACAGATCAATGACGATGCTAGTTATGACTCTGATGCCGTTAATTTTTTAGGAGCAAATCCCTGCTACCCGTCATCAGACGAAGAGTAGCAGGGACTCACATGCGATTCCTCATAGACACGGGCGCGGCCAAGAATTTCATTCGGCCACATGAAGGGTTGAAAGGCGTCCGCTCGGTAGAGTCCCCCTTCAAAATTCATTCCATTCACGGCGAGACACAAATTACACACAAATGCTTTGTTTCAATGTTTGGGTTGAAGGCAACCTTTTTCATTCTGCCGGACTTGTCAACTTTTGATGGGATTGTAGGCCTTGACCTGCTAAAGCAGGCAGCTGTTTCGCTTTGTCTAGCTTCAGGACAACTTAAGTGGGGTACGGAGGTCGAGAAAATCACCTTCCACACGTGCAAAAATGTAAATTTTACAAATGTAGACTGTGCAGAGGCATCCCCATTAGCTAGAAGTTCCTTTTTGAAAATGCTAAAGACCAGACAGAAGGCCTTTGCAGACCCAGACGAGGCGTTGCCGTACAACACATCAGTCGTGGCTACCATTAGGACCACAGATGAGCAACCGATCTATGCCAAGCTTTACCCATATCCAATGGGAGCAGCTGATTTCGTTAATAAAGAAATCAAAGACCTGCTAAAAAATGATATAATTCAAAAGTCCATCTCTCCCTACAATAACCCAATATGGGTAGTAGACAAGAAGGGCACTGATGAAGCAGGCAATAGGAAAATGAGATTGGTAATGGACTTTCGTAAACTTAACGAAAGAACCGTGCCTGACAAATACCCTATGCCAAACATATCAATGATATTGGGGAATTTGGGGAGAGCCAAATTCTTTTCAACATTAGACCTCAAGTCTGGTTATCACCAGATCATACTCGCTGAACGCGACCGTGAAAAAACGTCCTTTTCAGTGAACGGGGGGAAATACGAGTTCAAAAGACTCCCCTTTGGATTAAAGAATGCAGCAAGCATCTTCCAAAGAACCATCGACGACATACTGCGAGAGCAGATTGGCAAATTTTGCTATGTTTATGTCGATGACGTAATCATCTTTTCAGAAGATGAGGAATCCCACATTAAACACGTGGATTGGGTCCTAAAAAGCTTGCACGACGCAAACATGAGGGTCTCCGTCGAAAAGTCACGTTTTTTTAAGAAAAGCGTGAACTTTCTGGGATTCATAGTCACCAGCACTGGCACCACGACGGATCCTGAAAAGGTTAGGGCCATACAGGAGTATCCAGAACCTAAAACATTGTTCGAGGTCAGATCATTTCTTGGCCTCGCAAGTTATTATAGATGTTTCATTAGGGACTTCGCCGTAATAGCAAGACCCATCTCGAACATCTTGAAGGGTGAGAATGGAGCCGTGAGTAAACATAAGTCCAGAAATATAAAGGTCCAATTCTCTGAAGTGCAGCAAAGGGCGTTTCAGAAGTTGCGCGATATTTTGTCATCTGAGATTGTAATGCTCAGGTACCCCGATTTTAAGAAGCCATTCGATCTAACGACCGATGCTTCGGCTCACGGCATAGGTGCAGTTTTGTCTCAAGAGGGTCGTCCTATAACAATGATTTCGAGAACATTGAAGGACAGCGAGGCTAACTATGCGACAAATGAGAGAGAGTTATTGGCCATCGTATGGTCACTTGCCAAGTTAAGGCACTATTTGTATGGGGTGAAAGACATTAATATCTTCACTGACCATCAACCCTTGACCTTCGCAGTTTCGGAATCCAATCCAAATGCGAAGATCAAAAGGTGGAAGGCGCGCATTGACGAGTCTAATGCGCGCATCTTCTATAAACCTGGCAAGGACAATCTGGTTGCGGATGCCTTGTCAAGACAGCAGCTCAACGCTGTAAATGAACAAGAAGTTGAGTCTTGCGCAGCGACGATCCATAGTGAGGTATCTCTCACAAACACCATTGAGACAACAGATAAACCCTTGAACTGTTTTCAAAACCAAATAGTTCTAGAAGAGGCGCGTTTCCCACTAAAACGGAGTTTTATTCTATTTGGAAATAAGAAACGCTACTTAATCAGCTATACTTGCATTGAATCGCTGCTAGACGAGCTCGAAGATGTAGTTTCACCCAAATGCGTAAATGCTTTCCACTGTAACTTACACACGCTTGCAATGATACAAGATACATTGGTTCGAAGATACCCAGCCACAAGGTTCTGGCATTGCAAAAATCGCGTGGTGGACGTATTTGCAATTGGAGAAAGAAGGGAAATCCTCACAGCCGAGCATAATAGGGCTCATAGGTCTGCACAGGAAAATATTAAGCAGGTACTTTCCGAGTACTACTTTCCAAAGATGGCAAAAATAGCCAATGAAATAGTACAGAATTGCAAAACATGTGCTAGGGCTAAATATGACAGACACCCCAAGAAGCAAGAGCTTGGGGAGACACCGATCCCCTCACATGTAGGAGAAATGTTACACATAGACATTTTCTTCACTGACAGGAAATTTTTTCTCACTTGCATCGACAAGTTCTCTAAGTTTGCTATTGTCCAACCGGTCCCTTCAAGAACCATTGTGGATCTGAAGCCAGCCTTAATGCAACCAATGAATTTTTTCCCTAAAGCCAGATCTATTTACTGTGACTATGAACCGTCATTAAATTCAGAGACCATCGTGACTATGCTTGCAAACAACTATGGGGTCAGCATTTCAAATGCACCACCATTGCATAGCATCTCGAATGGACAGGTTGAGCGCTTTCACAGCACTCTGTTAGAGCTAGCCAGATGCCTAAAGATCGATAAAGGCATAAGCGACACCATAGAAATCATTTTACTGGCTACAACTGAGTACAATAAGTCGATCCATTCGGTCATCGACCAGCGACCAGTTGATGTGGTTCAGGCACACCCAGATGAGCCACAAGAGAGGGTACAAGAAAAGATTAGAAATGCTCAGACAACGCTCAGAGCTAGAGAAAATGCAAATCGTCAGAATAGGGTCTTCGACGTTGTTGACAAAGTTTTGGTCAAGTCCAACCGACGTCTCGGAAACAAACTCACACCTTTATGTGATGAGAAGGCCGTGGACGCAGACCTGGGGACCGAGGTCCTCATTAAAGGGAGGGTGGTCCACAAGGACAACCTAAGGTGACTGACTCCCTTGATTTTTTTTCATTTCTTTTTACACCCTTTTTAAGCCACTAGGCAAACTCGTATAAGTTAGATATAGTTTCTCAATTTACTAAGAGCCACTGGGCATAGTTTTAATAAAACATCTTTGGTGGTGGGCAAACCTCTTTAAAAAGAAAAAGTTGCTAAAAAGAAAGAAAACAACTTCAATTCACAGGTTCGGATCTATATTACTCCTTTCCCTATCAGTGGCCGCGGCACATGTCACCGACTACTCGCGAGCCAAGTATATTCCCATTATCGACGGTGAAATCTTGGTATGGGAAGAATACGCCTATGTTAGGCATTCGGCAAACCTCTCAGAGTATGTGCGTATGGTGGAGGAAACGGTCAAATTAATTGACATGTTCCCGCTATCCCACATGAAAAAACTCTTAAGTGTGGACACGGCACATTTAGAAGACCTATTAGAGGCGCTAGGCACACACCATAGAGTCGCCAGGAGTTTAGATTTCTTAGGGTCCATACTAAAGGTTGTGGCGGGTACACCCGATGCCACTGATTTAGAGCAGACTAGGTTTACTGAAAGGCAACTAATAACGTCAACAATAGACAAATAGAAATAAACACTAGAGTTCAAGATCAGCTTAACCAGTTAACAGTCACTGTTAATAAAATTCTCAAGATAGCCAAAAATTCACAAGTTGACACTAGCCATTTATTTGAAACATTTCTGTCTAGAAATAGAATGCTGATGATGGAGTTGCAAAATTTAATGCTTGCTATTACGCTTGCGAAGGCTAACATTGTTAGCCCGAACATTTTAGACCACTCAGATTTGAAGTCAATTTGGCTAGAGGAACCCACCAACACTCCCATAGGAGATCTTATGTCCGTTGCGTCCGTGAAAGTTCTCCAGTCCATTAACACTATACACTTTATAATTAAATTCCCAAAGATTAAAAAGGCTTGCAGAAAAATCACGATTTATCCTGTCATCCACGAGAACTTCATATTGCGATTGTTCGACAACGTCATAGCCGAATGCGATGGAGAAACCCACACACTGCAGAGTTGCGCCGCTTCACCTGGAGCCACATTTTGTCGTTTGGCATCAGAGAGTTCATGTGCCAAAGAGCTCCATGCAGGTGGCACGGCACACTGCGAGATCCAGCCGAGCAACCTGGAAATAATCACCCATGTAGATGACGGAATCATCATCCTCAACGACGGGTCCGCACGGATTCAGGTGGACAACGGCACTGAGATCCAAGTGCAAGGCACACATCTTATCACATTCGAAGACCGAGTCGCAATTAACGGGACTCTGTTTTATAATCACAACAATGTACGTAGTAGAGTCCCGGGCATTGCCAATTCTCCCTTGCTGAACATCACCGCTAGCCAAGATGTCCTCAGCCTCCCTTACCTTCATCGTTTAAATGAACGTAATTTGGAGGTGATACAGCAATTCAAAGAAGACGCCGGAACTGACAAGGCTTATCGTGTGGCATTCATCATTGGAGCCATATGCTGTGCTTTAATCTGCATTGGCCTCACTCTTTGGCGCATCATCGACGCAAAGAAGTCTGCGAAGAAGTTACGAGACGTCGTCGCCGGGATTGGGTCGGCCGAGGACGGCCTTATACTTGAAGGGGGAGTAGTTAAGACATAATAATAATATTTCATAAGTTTATAAACAACCCTCGCTAATGCGTATTTTATAAATTAAAGAACAGCCCTCGCAATTGCATAGCTGCAATGGTCAGCGGCGGTAATCGGACACTTTTGTTTTGTTGCAAGAGCTTCCGTTATTGCCTATGATTTGCTGAGTCGGCTTGCCGATCATGACATTGTGGCGTGATGCGAGTTTTGGCTTAGCTTAAGCGAAATATTCTTTATGTTAATGAATCAGTTTTGAATACAGCGCTCTTCCAGTAAGTCGCTTAAATAAATATTCACTCCGGCACTTAGCCGTTAAATAATTTGTTTTATTGTCTGAGCCCGAGGTCAGCAATAAGAGGTACAGTTTACCTCTCAACCTAATCTTCAGTCGCAACAAGGACTGGAAGGAACTTAATTTATATATATATATTTTTTTTAAGGCTTTTAAAGCCTAAATAATCTCCTTTTCATAAGTGGCTTAGTTTCTTCCGCATTTGAGAGTGTTTTGAATAAGAATGAAATTGGAATAGTACGACGCCTTTGATATAATTTTAGGCGTCAGTTATTAAATGGAACTCCTATTCAAAATCGGGATATTGCAGCACAACTTCATCTGATAATGAATGATTTGATTTTTTTTTAAGAATTCTATTTTTGGTTTTTTTTTTAGGAAATATGTCCATCCATCTCTCTTAAAAGAGAGCTAAGCGGCTTTGCGATCTTAGCGAAATCCCTTATGAACCTTCGATAATATCTGGCTAATCCGAGCATATCTGGCTAATCCGAGCAATGCCTGTATATCTTTCACCGTTCTAGGTTAAGGGTAATTGGCGATTGCAAGGACTTTTTCGGGTTGGTTTCTATACCTTTATCGGATATGACAAAGCCAAGAAACTCCACTTGGTTTTTGAAGAACTCGCACTTATCCAATTAGCATTTCACTATGGCTTCTTGTAAAGTTCGAAAGTATCCAAATTTTTTGAGTGGGACTCTTGAACTCTACTAAAAATTATTATATCGTCAATATAAATATAACATATTTTGCCAATATGATATTTCATGTTATTGTCTAGAACCCGTTCAAATACTGCTGGTGCGTTTTTAAGACTGAATGGGAGTCGTGTAAGCTCATGCTTTCCTTTGTTAATGGAGAAAGCGGTCTTAGGTATGTCGGCTGGTTGTAAACGGATTTGGTGGAAACTACTTTTAAGGTCGAGAACGGAGAAAACCTTGTGATTTCCTAATTGCGCAAGCACTTCGTTTTGCTCAGGAATCAGATATAGTGACATTAGTCAAGTTCCGATAGGCGATGACCATCCCAAACTATATATAGCGACAATCCATACTGGTGAATTGTATGGAGAACGATTTGTTTGTGAACTTCGCTCTTAAGGGACATGGGATATTGGTAAAATTTTGAGTCTACCGCGTCGTTTGTCCAGGTCTTTTTTTGTAGCCTTTACGTTAATTGCTTATGTTAAACTATCGCCAGGTTTTGCAAAAAGATTTGGGTATTTGTTCAACAATTGTTCCAGTTCTGTTTTTAGATTATCACCCAGATAGTCCATGTTATCAGTTCGGTACCTTGATTGTTTTTTTAATGGTCATGACTTTCTGCCTTGTGTCAGTTACTGCTTCCAGTTCTCGCAAACTATCGTTTTCTAAGATTGCGTCAAATGATTCAAGGGTTGGTAATTTTAATACTATATATGTTCGTCTGAATAAATTGGTCATTTTGTGGTTCGTAATCTGGATGCTTCCACCAATGGTTGCAACCTTAAAGGATTTTTGTTTATTTTGGGGTCTAATACAAATTTAGGGAGTATGTAACTTTTGTTTGATGCTGTGCCGATGAGAATTTCAATGGCCTGGTTACCCACTTTACACTAAGAAAAGGGTAGTGAGGAACTCTTTAACCTAAAAAATTAAGTTCCGCGCACGATATGTTGGTTAGTTTTTGGTTAGTTCCTCTTGAAGAGTCTTGGTTGTTTTCCCCCTTGGTTTATGGAAAAAGGAGGCCTCTTTCGATGTCGAGAGTGGGCATATTCATATAGTTGACATTTTAAGTCTGTATACTACTGTCTGTGTCCATGTGTTCAGGTCTGTGCTGTGGTTTCCTTGCGTCTAGGCGGTGTTGGTAGTATTGATACTGAGTGTATGTTTTTTTCCGTGGAGCAGCATGCGTTTCATAATTGATATGCGCACGTGGAAAAAAAATACGATTGGGCTTGCCTTTATCCAGCATATAAGGCATATTCCTGCGAGGAACGGGTGGAGGAATTTTATATAATGGACGATGAGTCGGATTGTTATAAAGTATGGGCCGTGGTAGCAGTCTGTCAAATTTTAAACAAAAATTTAAGGCCTGTGGCCTCTGGCCCGATATGATTTTGTCATAATTAATTCCGTTGGTCGGTCCAAATTCATACAATTTACTTTATAAAAGATGAGCGAAGTTGTTTTTGTAATAATCTTCAACGGTCTGCTGCACCATTGTTGTCAGTAAAATAGTTTAGTCGTGTTTTTCTGCAAAATGTAATGTTAGGCACCTGGAGATTGCTTCCCAGTTGAAAGGTATATTGTAAGAGTCAAGTTATTGGTCCGCATGTCCTATTATTTTCTTACGAATGGTCTGTATGATAGAGATATACTTATACTAGCATTTGCTTCCAACATACATTCTACTGCCCTTTTCCACGAGCTAAATTCTGCAGTGTCCTCTGAGTAATCTCTCATACACCAAGTATATCTGGCACACGATCAAGGTCACTAGTATTGGTCTTAAGACTAGAGTCTATGGTATAGGGAGTCACTCCGGAAAAGTCAGTTGCGATATCATCAAAGTTCATGTGTTCCAGAATTACTATTTTTATCGATTCTTTGTTCAATGTATTCTTCGCTCTCAACTCCCATCGTTGTTCTATTGTTCAAAAACTCCCGTTGCCTATCCTCTGCTCGATGTTGGTTTAAATTAGCTGCACTAGTAAACGGCTGCATTGGTTGCTTACAAAACTGGTAGTGTGACCAAATTGTTCTAATTCGCCATGTTTATTATTCAATAAAAAAATATAAAAATTGGAAAGATTTTAATTGCACTCCACCACCAATTAATAAGATTATATGAGTATATACCATTTTTTCTTTTTTTTTTAAATGTTAGATATTATATTGCGGAAAAAAAAGCACAACTTACGAATACTTATGCCAATTAGTATTGACGGCTTAATTTTACTTTGTTGTTAGTAAGCTATTCACTAATTTTCCAGTAAAAATTTTGTAAAAGCGTAAAAACTGGTCGGTGTTAGAGAAATGTGAAGCACGTTATTGTACCTTGTTTTTTTTAAAATTGTTTGTTTACAAACGGAAAGAGAAAAATAACATGTTACACTGCACAGCTGAAAATTCCTTTTGCAGTTTATTTCAGTTTAGATTTTATTATCACTTGTTAATTAGTTTTTTTGTTTGTAACTTTATTAATTCAATTAATTTGCATTTAACTCATTACTCAAAAGTATTCGTACCCTATATATATTAGATTATATATCTATTTTTTTTTTGTTTGATTTATTAATTTGATAAATTTCAATTTGACGTGTTTTTTTTTATTAATTTGTCTCTTATTTCTCTTATTTAAATAATTTCAATTTAACTCTTCACTTAAAAATATTCGTATTTTGTCTTAATAAAAATCGTCGTCATTGCCTCCACCGATGGTGCAGAATTTGTTCAGTTTAGTTACCTTATTGAGGTTTCACGTTCCATACCCTTATGGGGAGTGTTCTGTGATCGGCTTGTGCAGAAATTGCGTTTACTTCGTACTGCGAAACAACCGTTTCCGATTGTGAGTCTCTCAATGCAGTTTATTTGATTTAAGCACTTAGAAACTTTTTTTTCTGTCATGCAGATTTTTCACTCAGAGGCGATGTTGCTCTATCGTGGATTTTAAGTTAATTTCTCACTTAGATACGGTTTTGTTCTACAGTGATTTTAAGTTCATTTTTCACTTGGAGACGGTTTGCCCTATCGTCATGAATATTACACACCGTATTACTTAATTACGGGCTTGCCTCATCGGACATGCGATTGGTGTCCCCCTAATTTGAACTTCAATATCGAAAAACGTAATTTATTGGATGTAGTTTTTTTTCTTAAGACAATTCTACCCTATGTTAGCTATAATTTGGCTGTTAGTGTCGGGCGTGCAGTCGGTGTCGGCTGCAATATAAACACATGCGTCCGGTGGCGTGACATTCTTCGACGGCATCCGTCGGCTTTGGCGTTGGAATATGCTAAATTGACATTTTATTGCAATGTACCGGGTGCTTGACCGCTCTGTTTGACTTCATAATTTCTGTGTTATTAACTTGTTTGTTCGTGTTTGTTTCGTGGGGTATTTAGCAACTTAGCGAGCGTTTTCTTTTTTATACCCTGAACCCATTGAAAATGGGTTAAAAAGGGTATAATGGTTTTGTGCAAATGTATGTAACAGACAGAAGGAAGCATCTCTGACCCCATATACTTGATATACTTGATCAGCATCACTAGCCGAGTCGATTTAGCCATGTCCGTCTGTCTGTCTGTCTGCATGAACACGTCGATATCAGAGGCTACTAAAGCTAGAAATCTGATTTTCGTCTCATTCGGTTCGTATATACCATACGCAGATCAAGTTTATTTCAAAACATCGATAACTCCTACCGTTTTCTTATTATCGGTATTTATCGCTTTTTTGACTCGGTTTTTTAAGCATAACTCCCAATCTATAAAAGCTAGAGCCGCCAAACTTATTTTTTTATGTTCGCGTAAAACATACGAAGAATTTAAATATTTGGACTTGGATACCTCCCCCCAATCGCCCCCAATGTTGAAAAAACCATAAAAACAAAGTATATCAAATAATACACACGTGCAAATTGGTTTGTACATACATTTCGATGATCTGAATAAGTCCTGAAAATTTCATAACGATCGTACGTTTAGTTTACGAGCAAATCAAGAATTTATTTTCAGTAGTGGGGGCAAAGCGCAGCTGCCTGGCAATTTCTGTGTTCATGTGCACGCATACATATGCATATGTAAAATTTGTCTTGTGTTCTTCTAGGAATTTTGTTTGCAACGGTTAAATTGATTTTTAACACAACGAGTCGAAGTAAGAGCGTGGTCCAGTTGGTAAGAGTTGGACCGCGTAACGTGGAGGCCCGGGTTCGAATCCAGCAATAGTATGTTAGAGCAATGTTGAATTTCTTTATTTTTTCGTTATTCATAATTATTATTATTATTAATTTGTATCGTTTTAATGACAAGTGCAAAATTTTCGTTTTCCTTGACTTATTGCGATGGTTAACTAATGTTATATCATTCGCGAAAAATGTGGTAGTGTGGTGCGGTTGGTAAGACTCGTAAATTCGAGCCCCGGCTGTGGAACATTTCTTTTTCCGCTGGTAATGGGTTTTTTTTTTTAATTTTTAAAAGGGTCAATACTCATCAACTGCCGAGAGGTTGTGTGTATGAGTTCATTTCTGGGTTCAGGGTATCTACTAGTCGGGCAGTCCCGACTAGAGCAATCTCACTTGTTTTTTTTTTTTTGTTATTTAGTCAAATGATCAGTTCACGGAATTACTGCATTTACAGTTTTAAGGTTTTTTTTCTAAAAGAGCTAAGCCCCTTTCCAGGGGCTAGCAATTGCGCTGTTCTCCTCGAAAAGCTAAAACATGATAGTTCTTCAAGGAAACCTCGACAGAATCAGACCTACGGACGACCTCTAGCTGAAATTGTACTTGAGCAGAAAGCCGATCTGGTCATTATCAGCAAGCTATGTAAGAGCAAACAAAATGTTACCTGGTTTGAAGGCAAATTAAGAGGGAGGACTAGCGAAAAGAATCGCCCAGCAATTTAAAAAATTGAATTGAAACTGAATTCAGATGCTAACTGACGCCAAACGACGATATAAAAGCCTTCAAAAATTCAATTCAATTCCTTCTATTCCAGAGTTGTCGTTTTTAATTCAAGAGTTGCTCTTAGTCAACGCTAGAGGCAGTGCTCTCAACATACCACACTTGAGCTCCTAGGAGCTAACATCAAATCGCCGGCCACGTTCAGACAACAGGGGAACGATAACACTATTACAGATATCGAAAAATCGAAGATTGGAAAGGTTTGGAAATCTGCAAAGACAGCAATCACGAGTACTTCACTTTATGATACAGAACACAACGGCGACAAACTCTACCACCACCACCACACGACGCAGATGGAACGTCAATTGATAAAAGAGAACACAATTAATTGCCGAGATCTAAGGGAGAAAATAATAATATAGAACAATGGAGAATATAACTAAAGCAACATGATGACGTGATTTTAAGCAGAGAACGAACCAAACAGAAGCGCTTAGAAAGAGTTGAACATAGCTTTTAAAAGCAGCAAGCAACAAAAAATTGAGATTCTTCTGCAACATAAACGTCGATATGGGCTTTGGGTTACAAAACTGTGATGAAATGCTGAGAACCAAAAGTGCACCTCCAGATATAAAGGGGGTACATTTGGACAAAATAGTCCACACATTGTTTTCTTCTCACCAACTCATACCAGCGAACATCCCACATTTGTTAGATGAAGTGGTCCATCCCTTTACTAAGGAGGAGGTGTCAGCACCAGCTGCGGGTAAGCTCCTAGAGAAGCTAATCAAGCCTAGACTGCAACCGCAGTAGAAAGCGCCGCAGGCTTCTCCCTAATGCTTCAGCTAATGCTGTCCTAAGAACTAACAGGGAAATCACTACGCCTGACCCGTAGAATTACTGTATACCGTAGACATGAAAAATGCCTTTAAGAGCATCAAATAGAATAACAATGAATAAATTAACATACATATTTGATTACCTTAATAAATTCAGAATATGATTGATATCTATCTTAAAAACCTTAAACTACTATCTTCAACAATATCTAAAGAAAAAAGCGTACAAACAACAGCGAGCAAAGTAGGGTTCCATACTTGGAACAAAAATATGGAACATTTCCGATGATGTAATACTCCACACAGAAATGCCGGATGACACATTTTTTAGGATAAGCAGATGATATGGTTGCGTTCATCACAGCGAGACATACAATTATGGAAGTAAATAATTCTCATATACGGCTATGAGGCTCTGGACAGATACGTTCAAAACAAATTAAAAAAAATACTCGCGGTGCAAGGCACGATAGCATTTAGGCTAACGACTGTATAGCGAACGTTGTAATGTTCGATAAAATTTCTAATCGCAGGTATGTCGCCGATAGTCCTCTTAGCCAGGGAACTCAAAAAAATCTACGAGCTGCTACAATTCGGGGTAGCAACAACAACAATATGCAGCAATATGTTGATGTCAAATATGAAAACGTGGAGCACACAATTTTCCACTTCGAAAGATTTGAGGAGAAACGATGGCATCTCTTCGAAAAAATTGAATGAATTACGCCAGCAAAGGTCAGACAAAAAATAATTGCTAAGAAGGAGGATGATCTTATGTCCCTGTGCATAAGCATTCATTCTATCCAGTTAATAGGGGTGTCAGTGCCCCTTGATGTTTTAGTTATTGAATGATAGCCAAGGTTGTCGAATGCGCCTTCGCTGTCCAACAAAGAATACAAGGTAAATTTCTTTGCCTCGAATTTCTTCTCCATTTTACCGACTATTTTATATAGAGCAACCTCTGTTGATGTCCGCGAATTGTGTATGGTTCAATGTCTTGCAATCTGCACCAGATATGCAAGTCCCACAGGCGCTCTGCGATCCTAAGCAGAAAAAAAATCTTGTGTATAAGAACTATTTGTTCTTTTTATGAGCCCCACCTCATTAGATGAACCTCGGGCCAATACCTTTTAAAACCTTGCTTTCGCAAGTAGGTGCGCTAGGTAGCGCATTTGGCGCTCCACCACGGAACCTTATGTTTTCCCTCATTGGTTCTCAGATCTGCACTATTCTAGTAAGAGGTTAAAAGCACAGCTTGAAGTTGTCTTGATATCGATTCTATCACCCTTGTGAAGTTAGGACTGGCGGGAAGTTTGTCAACTTTCGAAGCCACTAAGGCTTTGTATAGGTCCCAAACCTAGTTCCGCTGGGCATAAGAGTTTAAGTCTGTTGTGCTGGTGACCTGAATAAGTCACCTTATCAATAGTTCGCAAATTTTTGATTAAATCGGACAGAGTACTTCTAAGAAAAGAGGTCTAGTACTTTTCTTTGATTTTTTTAAGGTGGGTATACACTGTCCTACACAAAATATATGAAGTTGGGCCAGTGAACCTTCGTCGGTGGTGCGTCGTCGGCGTCGCCAGAGAAACCTACCCACGCTACTGCAATTTACTTCGCTTCTTCTGCCATATCCACCACAATGACGAATCTCCCTGAAGATAAAGTTGTGTTAGATGCCCGACCCAACCAGTCATAGAACACCCCGTGGTACCATATACTACAGTGTACCTTGCGCATTGCCAACTGACAGTCGTTATTGTTGCGGCCCCTGATTGCTTGCGTTCAAAGTCTGGCCTCAGACAGCTCTACCAGCGAGACCAGCGTCTCTACTGGTTAAGTCCACCGGGTCTGCCTCGCTTGCGAAGCTGCTGCACCAAAAGCTTGATCCATTAGAAGGCCCAACAGCCAAGTGGCACCAGGTTCCAGGTCTGCATTTTGATTAGCAGCTGCCGGCACCGTGACTTTAAGGGCCGTGATCTTAAGGATAAGTCTGGTCCTGCCTAAGCAGTACAATATTTTACCGCCACACTTTACCAGCGACGCGCCATCCACCATAAAATCAGCTTGGTGCTTATAGTGGTTTGGCGCACTGCTGTTGGACCAGGCCTTTATATGCTGTCGTTCGCCCTTACCTACTCGGTGGAGTTCAGTTTCACACCTGAGCCACACATTCAGGGTGGATTTCAGAATCGCTGTTTGTCACATTTTTGAAGACGCTCTGAGTGGCTGCATCCGTCAGACCGGATAACTGAGAGACCTCTGCTGAGAAAGCAGAATCCGATTCAGAGACCAAGCAAACTCTGTAAGTGGTCTGTGGGATGTAGTGGTCTGTGGGATGATGATGATCATGTAGTTTGAACCACATTAAACTATTTATGTTAGGGTTCATTTTTAAACCTCCCACGAAGGGAGGTCGAACGCAACAGGTATCCGATTCCGCATACGTGAATCCTTCGAAATATGCTGTTCCACCTTGGATTGGGGTGAGTTTCTAAAAGACTTTTCTTATATTCGCCCGACTAAAATTAGTCATTTTAATGTTAAACAAGTGAGATTGCTCTAGTCGGGACCGCCCGACTAGTAGATACCCTGAACCCAGAAATGAACACATGAGTATTGATCCTGTTAAAAATAATATAAAAAAACAATTACCAACGGAAAAATAAATGTTCCACAACCGGGTCTCGAACTTGCCCTCTCCGTTTAAGATGCGCGACTCTTACCAACTGCACCACGCTACCACATTTTTGACGAATGATATAACATTAGTTAACCATCGCAAAAAGTCAAGGAAAACGAAAATTTTGCACTTGTCATTAAAACGATACAAATTAATAATAATAATCATTATAAATAACGAAAAAATAAAAGAATTCAACATTGCCGCTCTACGATACCAGCGCTGAATTCGAACCCGGACCTCCACGTTACGCGGCACAACTCTTACCCACTGGGCCACGCTCTCAGTTATCTTCGTTGTGTTAAAATTCGATTTTACCGTTGCAAAAAAAAAATTCCTAGAAAAACGCAAGAAAATTTGTATATGCATATGTATGCGTGCACATGTACACAGAAATTGCCAAGCAGCTGCGCTTTGCCCCCACTACTGAAAATAAATTCTTGATTTGCTCGTAAACTAAATGTACGATCGTTATGAAATTTTCAGGACTTATTCAGATCATCGAATTCTATCTACAAACCAATTTGCACGTGTGTAGTATTTGATTTACTTTGTTTTTTGGTTTTATCAATATTGTGGGCGATTGGGGGAGGTATCCAAAATCTGAAACATTTAAATTCTTCGTATGTTTTACGCGAACATAAAAAAATTAATTTGGTGGCTCTAGCTTTTATAGTTTGGGAGTTATACTTAAGAAACCGAGTCAATAAAGCGATAAATATCGATAATAAGAAAACGGAAGGAGTTATCGATGTTTTAAAATAAACTTGATCTGCGTATGGAATATACGAACCGAATGAGACCAAGATCAGCTTTCTAGCTTTTGTAGTCTCTGAAATCGACGCGTTCATACAGACGGACGGACAGACGGTCAGACGGACAGACGGACAGACAGACATGGACATGGCTAAATCGACTCGGCTAGTGATGCTGATCAAGAATATATATACTTTATGGGGTCGGAGATGCTTCCTTCTGCCTGTTACATACATTTGCACAAAACTATTATACCCTTTTTTACCCATTTTCAATGGGTTCAGGGTATAAAAAAAAGGTATACTATAGAATAATTTATATTGAGTTTTCATCATTTTCAAGGTAGGTTTGGTACAAGATACAGTTTAACTCTTACCTAGTGTTAGTAATCTAGTATAACACAAATTAACCAAAATATCCAACGATATGAATTCCGTTAAAAAAGACAGTACTCAGGATACTTAGCCTTTAGCCTACAAAATCAGAATAGCTCAATAAAGGAAGAGGTTATTAACAGGAACACGATAAAATATATACATTTTTCTACTATTAAACGAAACAGAATTTGAAGAAATTACTGAATTCCGTAAAACGGTTATATGCCATCACATTGATAAAACTCAGGTAGAGGGAAGCGGCATTACTATAAGGGTACGTATACTTAGTCTGACTTATATATGTATATGAGTATTTTATTTGTTTTTATAACCTGAACGCATTGAAAATGCGTTACAAGGGTATAATGATTTGGTGCAAATTTATGTAACAGGCAGAAGGAGGCATATCCGACCCCATAAAGTGTAAATATTCGTGATCCGAACGACGAGCTGAGTTTATATAGCCATGTCCATCTGTCCGTCTGTCTGGCTATCCGTCGGTATGAGCGCAGCAGTTTCGGAAACTACAAAAGCTAGAAAACTTAAATTGGTCTCATTCGTTTCGTAAATACCATACGCAGAACAAAATTTATTTTTGTGTTTTGTTTTTTTTTGTTTTTTTTTTTTTTTTTTTTTGATAACTTCATTTTAGCTTCATTTTAATATTATCAACAACCTTTGTTTTTTATCATATTTCGGAGACTATATGAGCTAGGATATTTCAATGCTCTTAATAAATCTTAAAAGTTTTATAACGATTGTTTATTGCATAAAGCTTTTTTTATACAAAACATGAGTTATCAGGTCTGGGCGGTGTACAAATTTTATTAACGTTTTCAATTAGATTTCAGGCGAACGAATATAGCGTCTAAGTTGTTGAGAATTCGAACTTGAACTGATTCGTTTAAAGAATATCGATACATTATGATAGTTTACATAAGTTGAGCAAGAATTAGCAGGGCTTCCCTGTACATAATCGATAATAATGTGTTAACAGCAAGATCTGTTAAGTTTAAACTAGTTTGACCGAACATCCCGGCCACCTTGAAAGGATCCGCTTTCAACATAAGCAAGCTTCGGTCGGTAAGATGGCTAACTTATGCACTGGGCGACAGCAACTGCCATTGGCTTTGCGGAGATGGACAACTCGAACATGACCATCCTTTCCAGGCACAATTGATTCGACACGGCCAAGCTTCCATTGCTGTGGAGGTATATTGTCTTCTTGGATAATGACCATGGTCCCGACAGCGATGTTCGACGTCGATGATGTCCACTTGGTTCGGCTACGAATTTCGTTAATGTACTCCGTCGACCAGCGACGCCAAAATTGTTGTTTGGCGGCGGTAATGACATCGAACCGTTCCAAATTGTTGAGATTAGACGTGGATATGAGTCGTTCAGGTAGTGCACGAAGGGGTTATCCGACCAACAAATGTCCCGGAGTATTTGCTGACAGATCATTTGGGTCGGGCGACATTGGAGACAATGGCCGAGAGTTGCTGTGATGGTGCAAAGCTCCTCAAAGGTTAGTCGTGTGTTCGATAGAGTCTTGTACAGCAGCCCCTTTGCGCTCTTGACTGCTGCTTCCCAGAGTCCGCCAAAGTGGGGTGCCCTGGGAGGAATGAAATGAAAAGATATGAAATCAGTAGCACAATACGTGGATATTGCGTCTTGCGTATGTGGATCAAACAAGAACTGTTTCAAGTCATTAAGATGATTTGCCGCTCCCACGAAGTTAGTTCCATTATCACAATAGATGTCCGTTGGCAGCGTGCGTCGTGAGACCATTCGTTTAAGTGCAGCCAGAAATGCCTTTGTGGATAATTGGGAGACTACTTCGATGTGTATCGCTTTGGATACTAGACAAATGAATACAGCCAGGTACGATTTCCTCGTATTCGAACATATGTGTTAATAGGACCACAAAAGTCTATGCCGCAACGCTGAAATGGGTGATCTGGTAAAAGACGCTCGGCTGGTAGCTGGCCCATGAGTTGCCTTTCCAGTTTAGGCTTGTAGCGAACACACGCCAAGCAAGACCGCACGATTCGACGCGCCAAGTCCCTGGCGTTCACTATCCAAAATTCTAATCGAATGAGTGCTACTAAAGCTTTGGGTCCAGCATGACAATTACGAATTTGCAAATGGCGTACATAAATCCAGACGAAATGCGATTTGCTGGGCAGCAATAGTGGATGTTTCTGGTTGTCTGAGAGGTCGGCATTCTCCAGCCGACCACCCACGCGAACAAGTGGATATCCTGTGGAGCAATCTAAGAACGGGGAAAGAAATCTTAAATGGCTTTTTAAATATTGTGATTTTTGTAATTGGCGAAAGTCATCTGCAAAAGATGATTGCTGAATGTTCCAAATTATGCAATAAGATGCCTTGCGAAGTTCTTCAGGTGAGAGAGCCATATCAAATTTGAGTTTCTGACGTGTAATTTGTCTGAAGCGAAGCATGTAAGCGATTGTGCGAATACAGCGATTATATGAACTGATGTTTTCCAGATGATTTAGTATATGGTTAGAGGACATCGTTGCGACGAATGTACTTTTACGCTGTTCAGCGTTGATTACTTGAATATCAAGGTTGATGATGCCGTTTGGCACAGGCCAAAGTTTACTATGTTTGGTTAGAAAGGTTGGTCCTGAAAACAACGTCGATGATTCTAATTCAGAGGTGGTGGCGCCTCGGGATACGATGTCGGCGGGGTTGGATTCAGTTGGAACAAACTTCCATTCCCCGGTTGAAGTTAAGTCCTGAATCTCAGAAACTCGATTTCCCACAAATGTTGACAAAGTAACGGAGTGTTGTTTTAGCCAATGTAAAATAATTTGGGAATCCGTCCAGAAATACGCGGAATATGGCTTGTTAGCGAATATTCCTTTAATTCTGTTGTATACTTGTGCCAATAAATGTGCCCCACATAGTTCCAGTTTGGGAAGCGATTTCTTTTTTACTGGAGCCACTCTGGACTTGGCCGTAAGTAGACGAACAACAATTTTTCCGCATGGCGTTTCCGATCGCACGTAGAAGCAACAGCCGTACGCTCGAATCGAGGCGTCACAGAATCCGTGGACTTGCAGAGATATTGTTCCAACTTGACTACAGTAGCGAGGTACAGCTAACGACGAGATAGTTTGAAATGATTCCAAGCACCTTTTCCAGGCCAGTTCTAAGCGCTGTGGAACAGATTCATCCCATGTGAGCCCTGCGAGCCAGAGTTCTGTAGGATGGTGACAGCAGTCCAAGAGGGTCGAACAAGGCTGAAGCGATAGATAAGATGGTCCTCTTGGTGATATCCGACGAAATTATTTTTGGTTTGAAGTCAAACAATAGCATGTCAGAATGTTGATTCCAACTGACGCCAAATGCGCTGGTTAAGCCGTCGTCACAAGTACTGAGGATCTTATTAGCAAATGTTTCGACAAATTGGGCATGATTTGAGTGCCACTTGGATAGCGGAAAATGCCCCTGGCGCAAAATTTCTGTGACTTGATCCTTGATTATTCGCAGGGTCTGGGCATCATCGGCACCAGACAACAGGTCGTCAACATAGAACGATGAAAGGATAACTTCAGCACCGGTTGGATACTTAGCTCGATGTAAATCGCCAAGTACGGTGCCGCGGCTGTTCCATAAGTGACCGTGTTGAGCTGATAAGTGCGCAGTTGGTCATCTGGAAAGGCTCTCCAAAGAATGTACTGGTATTTGCGATCATTTATATCAACATTTACTTGCCTGTACATTTTGGTTACATCAGCTGTGATAGCATAGGGATGTAATCTGAATCGAAGCAACAGCAAATATAGATCAGCTTGAAGAGTTGGTCCAACAAGAAGTTGATTGTTGAGCGAAGTCTGATTGGAGGTATAACACGAGGCGTCGAAAACCACTCGAAGTTTCGTTGATTCACTGCTGGGCTTTAAGACACAGTGATGGGGTATGTAGTAGTGAGGTTCCGATAAATTTGGTTCTGGCACCAATGACATATGTCCCAGATTCTCATACTCCTCCATAAAATGGCAATATTGTACGCGAATTTCTGGACACTTTGCCAGACGACGTTCTAGACTAAGAAATCTACGGCGTGCTATATCGAACGATTGACCGAGTTGGCAGGGATTGTCCTTGAACGGTAGTTTGACGACAATGCGACCGTCGGAGTTAACGTAAGTCGATTTTACATAGTGTTCTTCGCAAGCACTATGTTCTGGTTTCAGCTGGGTACTTGCAGTCTGGGTTGATTCAATTTCCCATAATCGTTTGAGATGATCATTAATTGGATTTGTGTCCAGTTTGAAGCACGTGGCAAGTCTTTTATCCTGTTGTGACTGAAACTTGCCAGTCACTACCCATCCAAAGAGCGTTTTCTGGAGTATGGGTCCAGATGAATCCAGTTTAATTTGGCCAACTGCAAGGATATCGAAAAACGCTTCGGTTCCTAGTAACATGTCGATATGCCGCGATTGGTAGAATTTCTCGTCTGCCAGAGCAATGTTTGCTGGCAGCTTCCAAGTTGAGATGTCGATATCTATGTCCGGCTGATAAGCTATATGCGAAGTGAGACACAGGTCCAACGATAGTTCGAACGATGACAAACGAGATTTTATTGATGCGGTTGTCAGAGAGGTGACGTGCATATGAGCCTGGCCAATGCTGCGAATTTGTACATTGTGCCTCTCCTTTCGTAGGCGAAGCCTTTGAGCGAATGCATCGGTGATAAAGTTCACTTGAGAACATGGGTCTAAAAGTGCACGGCCTAGTCTGTATGTGCCGGTTGCATCTTTGACTAGAATCATAGCAGTTGCTAGGATAACTTGAGCTCGATTACGAATGTCCATTAGCGAATGACTGTGACTGGCGAGAGCCTTGGTTGTAATTGGGTTGCTATATGTGCATTTTTGTTATGTAACAATGTATGGTGTGACCTATTACAATGACGACAACGATTTGTTGAAGGGCAACTAGCCATTTGATGACCTCTAGATAAACAATTAAGACAGAGCTGATGCCGTTTTACAACGTCAAAACGTTGCAGAACCTGCAGTGCCTTAAATTGTTCGCACTCCATCAATTTATGCGTTGAGTTTGAGCACAGCACACAAACAGTATGAGTAAGAGCGAACGACGAGCTGGGTCCCTTGCCATGATTGCGAATCTGCTTCGATTGGTGGTGTGCCAATGTTGTTCCGCTGGATAACAGATACTGGCAATGACGTTCTAGTAATTGCATTTACTGAGACCAAGATGGGATAGTTGAATAATCCAAAGATGCATTCCATTTATTCCTCGTCTCTTGGTCACACTTCTCCAAAACCACATAGATTAGCATTGCTTGCGATATATCAGCATTAGAACCTATGGAAGAGAGAGAACTAAACAATGCAGACGCATTATCGATTAGCGATCGCAACTGATTTGCGTTTGAAGTATTGACTGATGGCAGCTTAAAAATAGACGATATGGTTTCGATAAATATCAGTGCTGGCTTATCATACCGCGACTTCAACCTTTCCAAAGCCTTGGTGTAGTTTTCATTGGTGATTGGAAATGCTCTCACGCATTCCAGTGCAGCACCTTTTAAACAGTTGAGCAAATAGTTGAATTTCTCAATGTTTGTTATCTGCTCTCCGTTCACGAGTTGATTGAAAGAGCAAATGAAAGCCTTGTACTCCGAATGATTGCCATCAAAGGTGGGTAGGGCCAAGCGAGGTAGTCGGCTTGGTTGAGAGTGATACGATGCAAGTGATGCAGCAGCATCCATGACGGTATTATTTAAGTCTTCGCCGAGCAAATTCTTAATTACCAATTTGATATGCACATAGCTGTCTTCTAATTCTGCACGACCATTATCAGTAGCTTCCAAAGCCTCGATTTCCGATTGTACAGCTAATGCTTGCTTGAAATATGATTCCAAAATGCCCAAGCGGCATTGAAGGTCAGCTGAAGATCTTTTGCAATCCTCTCCAGAGTGTCCATCAACCAAAGTTTTGATGCGCGAAGTGTTCCTTCTAATGTTTGCCCGCTGGCGTTTGTAATCTTCCAACGAATGCGACATGTTTGCAATGTGCAGCAAAATCGAAACGAAAATAAGAGATCTTTCTGGAAGCAACGGTTGGTGTCTCAGCAAGAACGACGAAATACGGTGTGTGAATGTATGTGAGCTGCAACGGCATCGATCGCAGCGGCAGCTCTTATACAAGCGAACGAAATACGAATTTGATATAAGCTATTAAACGTAGTGACTGAGGCGACGATTGCGAGCAGAAACTAGACGTCTTAATAGCAGCGATGAGTGCGAAGAGCGCAGCAACGAAGACGATGGGAACGCATTAAATAACGGAGATCCCACGTGCAAGCGAATGTAGCAAAATTCTCGGCGAATGCAGCAGAAAACGAAGAACGAAAGTTGGTTACATAGGCAACGAGATAAACGAAAGAGCGCAGCACATTAACCGTTACTTGAGGCGATGTGCAGGCACATGTGCTCTTGCTGGCGAAGTAATTTGAATCCAAGTCGAGTTTTTTATGCAATGAATGTGTATACCGAATTGTTATCACATTATACGAAATATCCAATCAATTGTTAATAATTTATTTAAACACTGCTTTAGTTGCATAAAGCTTTTTTTATACAAAACATGAGTTATCAGGTCTGGGCGGTGTACAAATTTTATTAACGTTTTCAATTAGATTTCAGGCGAACGAATATAGCGTCTAAGTTGTTGAGAATTCGAACTTGAACTGATTCGTTTAAAGAATATCGATAAAAGCATGTTTACATTATGATAGTTTACATAAGTTGAGCAAGAATTAGCAGGGCTTCCCTGTACATAATCGATAATAATGTGTTAACAGCAAGATCTGTTAAATTTAAACTAGTTTGACCGAACAACGATCATAAATTAAGTTTACCAGAAAATAAAGATTTTGTTTCTATAGTGGGCAATGCGCAGCCACCGAGTAAAGTGCGTGCGGCGTGCATTTGTGTGTGTGTATGTGTGAATTTGTGTACTTATGTATGAATGCAAACGAAGGTTTATGAAGACAGTTCGCAGGGCTCAGGGTATCTCCTAGTCGGGCAGCCCTCACTAGACCCCTCTCACTTTAATATTTAAATGTTATTAAGGATTACATTTAAAATGGTACTACTTTTTTTTGGTTATATTGAAGACAATAGATTATTTTACAAGCCCTTATCAAACGTTTTTTATATTATATAAATCTTACAAAATTATAGCATGTTCAACATAATTTTATTTATTTTTTAAAATATAAACATTTTGCGGTTTTCATTAAATAATATATATTTTTATATTTATGGTCATTACACGTATTTTTATAATTAATTTTCAATGCGGTTACATAAACATTAATCGTGAAATGTATATTACATTATATACCTTGTACCAAATGGCTTCGAAGTTTTTTTTTAAATTGCGTTCATATGTAAACTTATTTTTATATATACAATTGTTTAATGAATTACGTGCTTTTAATTTTAAATGTATGTAATAAAAGGTAAAAGCCATTACGATTTTCTCACTGACAAAAAGACTGCTCAATTTCAAAAAATTATTCCCAGATAGCGGGGCTCACTTTTCATATAAAATAAACCATTTATGCTACCTTGGCGATGCAACCATCATTTACTACAATAAACATAAAGATGCTACAAATTATTCGGCGCTAAATATTACTGACACATTAAAATACTTTTTTTTTAAAAGCTTGAATATTTAAACATGACTTGCATTGTAACAAGTATCAGGCAACAGCATGCGAAACTTTAAAAATCTGAAATCTACCATGCTTCGCCTACAACTTTAATTTAATTAAAGGGCAACGCCTAGAAATAAAAAAAAAAACAAAATATTATTTTCTTTGTAATGTTTTTCTTCTCAAAAAAAAAAAATTGCTGCACGATTTTTTATATTCATATTCTCAAAGGAACAGTTTAAACTAAAAAAAACCCGATACCTTCTGAAAATAAAAATTAAGTCGCAAAAGTTAACTGAGGTCATGGAACCAAATTATCCCCGTTTCCGAATAAATGCCGACCGAGAGTTTGCATAACATCCTGCACATACTTGCTGACGCTGCAATAGCTGGCACCGACGCTGACCACTGCTAAGGGTCAAGTCTAATTTTGTACTTTTAGTGTCAAATATACTACCAAGAGAAACGAATTGTAATAATATATGTGAACCAGAAATGCGCTATGCATGTATTTTTAAACGAATTGAATATTCACGAACAAGGATGCATTTTAAATGATGCTGTAGTGTATTCCATACATTCATACCTAACTCAACTGCTAACACTTTGTGGCAAACTTAAACAAAAATAAAAGTATAGCGTTTGTTATAAATATAATCGGATATGTGTAAGTTAACAGAAGTCAACGCAAGTGCAAATGTAATTTGATATCACACCAGCCACAGACACAGCTGACATTGCTCTGGGCCGGATGTCTTGCACAACGGCAGCACACGAGGCGCAAGCTAAGCATTTTAGTGCCCGTTGTGAGTTGAATCCAATAGCTTAAGTCTTTTCTATCTGTATCCCTTAGCTTTAGTTTTATATCGGTTTTTGAATGAGGCATAACTGCCTATTATTTTATCCGCGAAATTCAACTCACTCACTGACTCCGAATCGACTAGTGTTTTAATAAGTCTTTCGTGTTAACGAAATAAACATTTCTAAATAAAGATAAACTAAACCAAAACCTCCACTTGAGTTTTAACTAACGTTTAAATAATTAAAATTGAATAAAGATAAACTAAACCAAAACCTCTACTGGAGTTTAAACTAAAAATAATTAATTGGCGCCCAACGTTCAAACGATTTTATTGTGCTGTGCAAACTCAAAGTTGTGCAGTGTTAAATAAATAAAACAAAAACCCACCGGTGCATACAACAAGCTGTGCCTGACGTTCGTCAATAGTGGTCATAACAAAATTCTCTTATTACACCGAAGCCGCTGGAGCTCTTCGGGTACCGATTTGTCACCAACCTAGCGCGCAAGCAGGTTTGGGCAGCGAAGATAAGTTATACGCATAGACGACAGCAGGGGACTATAGAGAGCAGTTGGGACCGCGGCGTGGGAAGCAGCATTACGTATAGAACACGCAGCCTTGTAGGAATCAAAAAAATAAAAGTAGGCCGTTTGGCATAAAACATTTTTAAATCTGCGTGAATTAAAACCAAAGAAATAAGCACACATTTAGACAGGGCTCCTTAACACTTTTACAGAACTACGATGAGGTGGAGACAAAGCTTACCCTCAACACTAATAAGGTTAACATGTCATATGAGCCAAACATGGCGCAAGCACTTTGCACCAAGTATTGGGATGATGCGTTGCGTGTGTTTGCCTCAGGCCTCAAGCATAGCCTGACGGATGTCCTCTTCGCTGCAAAGCCTAAGGACTTACCGGCGGCCCTCGCGCTAGCACAAGAGGTAGAGGCAAACCATGAGAGGTACGCTTTTGCCGCAAGTGTCGCTAAGGGCCAGGAAGATAGAGAACGAAAAATTACCCCAAGACCACAAGGCCGTCAACAAGATAGGAACCAGCAGCAGGGAGATCCGCAAGCCAGCGGCTCCAAGAATCCTCATTTCAGCAGGATTTGTTAACAAACAAATTCAGAGCCTCTTAAAAAACGGCATCATTAAAAAATCTGTTTCCATTGCTGATAGATACCCCATTGCGAATCTTGATAAGGCCAAATACTTTTCGATACTAGATTTGAAATCCGGCTACCACCAGATCACGCTAGCAGAGCGTGATCGTGAGAAAACAGCTTTCGCTGTTAACGGGGGAAAGTATTTTGTCGACTTCCTTTCGGGTTAAAGAATGCAGCCAGCATCTTCCAAAGAACCGTCGACGACATACTGCGTGAGCAGATTGTCAAACGTGTGAAGTGGGTCTTGAAGAGCCTGTATGAGGCAAATATGAGAGTCTCCAAGGAGAAATCGCGCTTTTTTAAGAAAAGCGTAGGTTTTCTTGGTTTTATGGTACAGCAACGGAGCCACAAGAGACCCGGAAAAGGTAAAAGCAATTAAAGAGTACGCAGAACCAAAGAATGTTTTCGAAGTTAGATCATTTCTTGGTTTGGCCAGTTACTACAGGTGTTTCATCAAAGACTTTGCCTCAATAGCAAAGTCCATTTCTGACGTCCTAAAGGGTGAGAAAGGAACAGTTAGTAAGCATAACATTATAGTAGAATTCTCTGATCTTCAGCGTCAGGCTTTTCATAAGCTTCGCAACATTTTGTCTTCAGAAAATGTCATGCTCCGTTACCCTGACTATAAGAAGCCGTTTGAGCTAACGACAGGCGCTTCAGCCTACGGCATAGGAGCAGTGCTTTCACAAGAGGGTCGCCCCATCTCAATGATTTCCAGAGCATTGAGACCCCCAGAGGTGAACTACGCCACAAACGAAAGCTATTAGCTATAGTTTGGACCCTTAGCAAGCTACGTCACTACCTACATATATGGTCATAACATTTTCACAGACCACCAGCCGTTACCTTTTGGCGTTTCCGAATCAAACCCAAATGCCAAAATCAAAATGTGGAAAGCGCGTATTGAGGAAACAAATGCGCGAAAATTTTATAAGCCAGGCAGGGAAAATTTAGTTGCTGATGCGCTTTCGCGACAGCAGCTCAATGCTCTAGACGAGTTAATGCCGATTCCTGTGCGGCCAGCGAGCTGTCATTAAGGCACACAATTGAGTCCACTGAAAAGCCGCTCAATTGTTTTTAAAATCAAATCGTCATTGAGGAGGCACGCGTTCCCTCAAAACGCAACTTCATTCTTTTCGGGGATAAAAGACGTCATGAAGTAAGCTTCACTGATGCCACAACCATTCTTGACCAACTCCGTGACTTAATCAATCCAAAAGCGGTAAATGCCCTCTACTGCAACCTGCACACACTAGCCCAAGTTCAAGATGGCTTAGTGCGTATGTTTCCAGGTACGAAGTTTTGGCACTGTAAATCTCGTGTTGCAGATGTATTTAATATCGATGAGAGGAGGGAAATTCTCATTGCGGAACATAATAGAGCGCACAGATCAGCTCAAGAAAATGTCAAGCAAGTCCTTTCAGAATATTATTTTCCAAAATGGCAAAAATAGCCAAAGAAATTGCAGAGAACTGTAGAATCTGTTCAACGGCCAAGTACGACAGACATCCAAGAAAACTAGACCCCAATTCCTGAGACTTCTGGCGAATTTCTGCATATTGACTTTTTTTCCACAGACAAAAAGCTTTTTTTTGACCTGTGTCGATAAGTTTTCTAAATTTGCAGCCGTACAACCAATTCAATCGCGCACTATTTAGGACTTAAGAATCCCTTTGCTGCAGCTCATGAGTTTCTTTCCGCGAGTCAAAACAATATATTGCGACATCGAACCTTCGCTGAATTCGCTGACAATCAATTGAACAACTACGGAGTCCATATTGTTAATGCGCCTCCGCTGCATAGCACCTCCAATGGCCAAGTGGAGCGCTTTCATAGCACTCTAGCCGAGCTTGCGCGCTGCCTCAAGTTAGAGAAAAACATTAGTGACTCTGTTGAAATCATAATGCTGGCCACGGTATAATAAAACAAGACAATCCATTCCGTTATCAACAAGAGACCTGTTGATGCCATCCTTATACCTACAGGTGAACCTCAGGGAGAAATAACAGCAAAACTAAAGAATGCGCAAGACATGCTCCGAGCTAGGCTGAACACCCAGCGTCAGAATAGGATTTTTGGAGTAGGAGAAAAGGTCTTGGTAAAAAGAAACCGCAGGCTTGGCAACATGCTCACGCCCTTGTGTGAAGAACGTGTCGTAGAGGCAGACCTCGGCACGACCGTTCTCATTGGGGGAGGGTGGTCCATAAGGACAACCTTAAGTAGGGCGAGAGCTATAACTTTTTATTTTTGCGCCACTTGGCAATAGTTTTAAAATTCAACATTTTGAGCCACTTGGCATTATCTTTAAGATTTTACGGAGCTTGGCGTTATTATTAGGAGACACTTAATAATAGTACAGTCCGTTTTGTCTGTTTTCCGCAGGTATGGGTTTCTGCTGTCTCTCTTTTTTGTGGGTACAGCGGCGCGGGTGACAGACTATTCACACGCCAAATATATCCCTATAGTTGAGGGCGAAGTCCTGGTATGGAAGGAATTCAGCTTCGTCAGGCACACCGCTAACATCTCTGAATATGACAGAATGGTAAAGGAAACAATTGGGCTATGTGAAATGTTTCCGCAGTCACACATGAAGAAGCTTCTAAGCGTGGATGCCGCCCACCTCAGAGATATACTAGAAGCGCTTGGAGTGCATCACAGGGTAGCAAGGAGTTTGGACTGTACCAATAAAATAACACAAATAAGCATAAATATTTCAGCAACACATTGTTGCATTTCACAATCAAAACCATTTCAAGTGAGCGTGTAATATGATCGCCCACTTATGAGCTAAGCCAAGTCAGCGGTCGCTGACCGCTTGTAGCACATCGTAGCACATGTAGCACATGTACATAAGACTCTCTCTCTCCCGATTATGCATAAGACAAAATATGTATGAAGCGGCTCCGCTGCTGGCGTAACCGACAGCGTAGCTATGCCGCCTTAGCTATAAGAATATATTCAATTAAGAAACATTCTTAAAACTAAAGACAAACGGCACAGACGTGCCCGCTTATCGCTGGGACACTATCTTCAACATTACATGGCGACTGGGATACTATCTTCGACATAACATGGCGACCGTGACATCGAGGGATTCGAAGTCTAAATAAAAAAGTCTGAGTGAGTAAAAGAGCGGTATGGGAAGACGCAGAGGTGTTAAACAAAAAATTAACAAAAGAATAGCACGCCTTAAATAGTTGCTATACAAAAACTCACCACCTCCCGCGTGGACAACAACGCAAAAGCTGCAAGCCGAGCTTGATTACTTAAAATCAATGCTCGAAGCTAAATCCCCAAACACCGCAACTCACTCAGCAACTATTAAAATAATAAATTCACCGATAATAATACCTCCATCCCCGAAGCTACTGCCGAGATGACCAGAAGCCTGCCCGTCGGACTGCCGTGGACCCCTGATCAGCATATTCTGCAAGTACACATGTACTTGTACAAAGACCGGGACCGGTTCTTCCTGAGCCCATAAGCACAGGACATCAGCAGCAGCCAACAATTGCGAAAGGCACACCGCCCTTTGCGCATTCGAGGGAGCATCAGCGTGCCGGCGACGCCCAGCTGATGCGTCATCAGAGCAGCATCAATTAAATATAATTACTATTATTAATACTATACTTGTACAATTGAGCGGAACCATTTCCACCCGATTAGCAGCATAGACTGTAAATCTATGCGTCACATTAGGTAGAATATGTACACCGTAAGTACGGTTAAATAAAACAAAAAATTTAAAAGTAAAAAAAAAAATTTGTATATGTCAATAGAAACGAATAAATTAAGTAAATCTGAGGAAATATTTAAAAATCTGTACGAAATGGGTCGAAAAGTCGAAGTCAATATAAAGATAATAACAATACTTATTGCTATCATTTTTATAATAATTATAGGACATCTATTGTATAAGTTGTATTAACTACACAATAGATGCATTAAGAAACGTTATCAAAGTCAGGCAAATGACCTAGACAAAATCTAAAAAAAAAAATTTTTAAGTCCAAAATATATAATTAATTGATTGAAATTTATATATTTTTTGCAAATTTTAATAATTTATTTTAAAATGAAATGGAATGGCAAAATATTAATGCCGCATTAATTAAAATTAAGGAAAATTTTGATAAATCTTACAAATGTCTAGCACAAAAAAGAACTATTTCAAACGAGACTATAAGAAGACACGCAACACAGAAGAAGAAGAACCAAACACAGATTTAGAAACAGTAAGCGAATCTGAAATCGCAAGCGGTTCAGATTCATATATATAAAAGAAGAAGACGTAGGCGATCTTACGATACCAGCAGTAATCAGACTAGCTGAACTATCTGAGTCTGAATCAGAGTCTATTACTGAAGTAAAAACTCTAAATATGGCCATGTCACAAGTCGAATTGCTTAAACTAGCCTCTTCACTCATACATGAGTTTAGTGGAAAGTCTGAGAATCTACAGAGTTTCATTGATGCTCTTAGTTTAGTGGATTCACTAAAAGAAAAACATGAAACCACAGCAGTCAGTCTAACAAAGACTAAACTCAAGGTCCATGTTCGAAACCTAATTAATAATGAACGAACAGTAGAGTCTATAATAGACAAACTAAAAAGCGGTATAAAAGGCGAATCAGACAAAGCATTATCCGCTAAATTGCTTAATCTGCAGCAAAAGCAAAAGACAGCAAGTCAATATATTCAAGAAGTTGAACAGTTGACAAGGGCTTTGCAATCTGCACACATGATTAACGATGTATCGTAAGAATATGCCGAAGAATTGAGCCTACAAGTTGCTGTAAAATCAATAATAACAAACAGCACAATTGACGAAGTTAGGTCAGTAATGAAATCACGAAATTTCAACACAATGAGTGAGATCACAACTGTGTTCGTCGATAGCTGCACAGACGCAGTACCAAATACAGTCCTATATGCTGCGCAGCAAAACCTAACCGCGGGTATTATCGCGGAAACTACCATGGAAATTACCATAACAATGGTAATGGCCATAACAACAATAATTATGGCAACAATAGAAATAGAGGCCAATATAGAGGAAACTCTAGAGGCCACGGTATTTCAAACAGAGGCCACAACAACAATAATAATGGCAATAACAATAATGTGAGAACTGCCCAGAACGCCTCGGGAAACTTACAATAGCCTGAAGGTACACAGTAATAGACAGTAAAAATGTTCATTCGATTAATCTTAGTGAAAATGTATTCGTAACATTCGAAAACGTAGCTACAGGCAAGATTAATATTTTTAATAGATACTGGTGCAGACATATCTCTGCTAAAAGACAATTCAGACACTTTTAATAATGTAAACACGGACAACAAAATAAATATTATATATATATTCAGGGAATCAATCAAGGATTAATTCAATCTAAAGGACTTGCATCCTTAGAAATACAAAAAACTAAATATATAATTCCACACAACTTCCATATTGTCGACCCAACTTTTTCAATACCGTGTGATGGAATTTTAGGAATAGATAGGAATAGACACCTTTGAAAGATCAACTCATAATAAGACCAGACAATCTTAACTATCCTATATATGTTCCAATAAATTACAGCTCTGGTAACAATACAATAGTGTTACCAGCAAGATCCGAAGTTGGCCGGAAAATTGAGTTAACTTCAAATGAAGATAGCATTTTAATTCCGAACCAGGAAATACAACATGGTATATATGCAGCAAACACAGTCGTAACAACTGCAAATGCATTCGTCCGTTTACTTAATACAACTAGTACCGATCAAATAATTAGTATGAATAAATTGAATTATGAACCATTATCAAGTTACGATATATCCAAAATAAATAATGAAACTAGAACGAACGATGTTATGACAAAGTTACTTAAAAATTTTCCAAAACGATTTAATAAACAATTAAAAGAACTTTGTTGTAAATACACAGACATATTCGGACTTGATACCGAATCAATAACAACCAATAATTTTTATAAGCAGAAACGAAGATTAAAAGATGATGAACCTGTCTATATAAAAAATTATATAAATCCTCATACGAACCCTCAGCCTCAGAATACAACAGTCCACTATTACTAGTACCAAAGAAATCCATAGATAACGAAAAGAAAAAATGGCGATTAGTAATTGACTATCGTCAAATTAATAAAAAACTACTATCCGATAAATTTTCACTTCCTAGGATCGATGATATCTTAGATCAACTAGGAAGAGCAAAATATTTCTCTTGCCTTGACTTAATGTCAGGATTCCATCAGATTGAACTAGACAAAAATTCTAGATATAAAATCCTTTTCAACGACCAACGGCTCTTATCGCTTCACGCGATTGCCGTTTGGTTTGAAAATAGCGCCAAATTCATTCCAAAGAATGATGACTATTGCATTCTCTGGACTTGAACCATCACAAGCATTCCTTTATATGGATGACTTAATAGTAATAGGTTGTTCCGAAAAACACATGCTTAACAATTTAATTAGTGTTTTTGACATGTGTAATAAACACAACTTGAAGCTACATCCTGAAAAATGTTCATTTTTCATGCATGAAGTCACATTTTTGGGACACAAATGCACAAATAAGGGAATCTTGCCAGATGACAATAAGTTTAATGTGATATTAAATTATCCAGTTCCACATGATTCTGATAGCGCTAGACGTTTTTGTAATTACTACAGACGATTCATCAAAAATTTCGCCGAATATTCTAGGCATATAACAAGATTAATAAAAGGAATGTTCCATTTGAATGTCAAAATGCATTTGAATATCTCAAAGCTTAATTAATAAAGCCTACTCTGTTACAATATCCAGATTTCACAAAAGAATTTTGTATAATCACAGATGCAAGTAAGCAAGCCTGTGGTGCAGTGCTAACACAAGACCACAATGGAACTCAACTTCCAATAGCTTACGCATCAAGAGCATTTACCAAAGGAGAAAGTAACAAGAGTACGACGGAACAAGAGTTAACAGCTATTTATTGGGCAATCACCAAATTTACACCCTATATTTACGGAACTCATTTCATAGTAAAAACAGAACATAGGCCACTAACATTTTTGTTTTCAATGACAAACCCTAGTTCTAAATTAAAGCGTTTGAGACTTGAATTAGAGAAGTATAATTTTACAGTAGAGTACCAAAAAGGCAAAAATAATTTTGTAGCCGATGCATTGTCACGGATAACAATATCTGTACTAAACAAGTAAGAACGTTGCAGTCGGGCGTTACCGACTGCGTTATACTCGTTCACGTTCGTAAATATTGCTATTTTAAAAAATCTCGGTATTTTGCAATTTGTGTGTTGCTGGGGGTGGGGGAGAGTGGGGAGTGCGGGATGGTCGTCGGCAAAATTTTTTTCCGCTCTTTAAAGGAGGTGACCAGCTGTCTACCCACCAAATGTGGTAACTCTAGCTTAAAAACTGTGGGAGATATAGGCATTTCCGGCGGAGCGGGGGCGTTTATGGCGTTATAGTGGGCGTGGCCGGGATGTCAAGTGTGCAATCTTTGGGGGAGGTCAGCAGCTATCTACATATTAAATTTGGTGCCTCTGGCTTTAAAACTGTACGAGATATAGATTTTCGCGGGTTGTGGGGGCGGAAGGGGAGGGGGGGGGGGGGTACTGCCCGCAAATATTTTTCTGTAACTTCTGGGGAGCTTCACACTAATATATATCCCGAATTAAGTGATTGTAGTTTAAAAACTCTGAGAGATATTGGCATTTTCGATTTTTTAGGGAGGGGGCGTTGGGCGTTCTAGTGGGCGTGGGCGGTATATCAAGGGCGCAATTTGTGGGGCAGGACACCAGCTATCTACATACCAAATTTGGTGGCTCTATCGCTTAAATTGTGGGATATATACACGTGTTATCGATTGGAACTGCCATATATAACGTGTTTTGCGATTACGGGGGCGGGAGAGGGCGTGGCCAAAAAACTTTTTTTTAATATTTGGGGGAGCATTCCTGCAATGTATATGCAAAATTTTGTGAGTCTAGCTCAAAAACTGTGGGAGAGCGGGGGCGCTGGGGGGCGTTATAGTGGGCGTAGCCGGGATATCAAGGTCGCAATCTTTTTGGGAGGTCACCAGCTATATACTTACCAAGTTTGGTGACTCTAGCTTTAAAATTGTGGACTTTAGCAATATGCGATTTTAGGTGTTATCGGTTTGCCACGCCCCCAGTGGGCGGAGCTCAAAATCCTTAACACTTTATCTGACGCGGGTACACACGAGTATATATCCAAAATTTCAAGTCTCTAACTTCAATAGCGGCGAAAATAATTGCGTTCATACGGACAGACGGACAGCAGTACGGACATTGCACAAAACTAATATACTCTTTTCACTTCGTGAACGAGTATAAAAACATACACAATAAAGTCCTGAAAGTCACTACCAGGTATCAAAGTAGACGAAAATTCTGCGCAGAAAACAATAAAGTAGAGATGCCAAGGCAATTTTACAGAAACAGCTTCTCAGCCCAACGTATACGAAGTCATTAATATTGATGAAGTACGTACAGTTGACCTTGCATATAAAAGATATGCTATTTTTCTTTAAACATGGTAAAAAAAATTATAGCAAGAAATGATATTGGAGATTTATATACTAATAATGGAAATATTGACTTAGGACAACTATTTCCAAGGCTTGAAAAGAAGCCGGTATATTAAAAATCAGCCAATTGAAAATGGCACCGTGGGAAAATATCTTTAAAAAAGTTTCAATAGATAATTTCAAAATTATGGGCAATAAAATATTGAATACATTGGGAGTAGCGCTACTCAACCCGGTGACCACATTAACAAATGTTAAAGAGAAAGAAGCTATATTGTCTACACTACATGATGATCCAGTACAAGGAGGTCACACACGCATTGCAAAAACCTTAGCCAAGGTCAAAAGACATTATTACTGGAAAGGTATGACTCGTGATATAACAGAGGACTTCCAGATCTGTCAGAAATGCCAAAAAGCAAAAAACAACAACAAATATTAAGACCCCTCTTACAATTACTGAAACCCCAATGAAGGCTTTTGACAGAGTAATAGTGGATACAATTGGTCCACTACCCAAGTCAGAAAAAGGCAATGAATATGCAGTCACGCTCATATGTGACTTGACTAAATATCTAGTTGCTATACCTGCCGCAAATAAAAACGCAGCAACAGGTGCAAAAGCAATATTCGAATCATTTATTCTCAAGTACGGTCCAATGAAGACGTTCATTTCGGACATGGGAACGGAATATAAAAATTTAATTATAAATGATTTGTGCAAATACTTAAAAATAAAGAATATAACATCAACTGCACATCATCATCAAACTGTTGGAACAATAGAAAGAAGCCACAGAACATTTAACGAATATAAGTTAACACATCCGACCAGCAATAAGTCATTGACCCAAAAATATATCTCATATATCGTTTACTGAATACCAACTTTCGTACTTGCTCAATACAACAACAATGATGCAGTCAGCATATTCTACAACAAAGTTGCAGCCAGCTTATTCTGAGAGCCATTGCGCAGTTGTCAACATACCATACGCCGTTCACATGATCCGTTGGCCAAACCGCTGCGTCAGCAAATATAGGTGAGGGCTAGCTTCGCTTAAGAACCTTTTTGTACTTTAGATTTTAGTCTGATTTGAATAATAAAGCTGAACATTCGAGGAAGTCATATGTTTTACTTTCGTGACATCGCACAAAGAAAACACCAATATTACTAACTGGCGCCCAACAGTGGTTCAATCTACTCATCCCACACTTAGGAAGTCTAGAAGCAGTAACTCAACATCGTTGGATCGACATCGTTGGACCTGCAGAAACATAAGCACTAAACAACATTAAACATAAAAAATAGCATGTAAGTGGAGTGCTTATCTAAAATTAAATAAAAAATATTACCAAAGTAAATTCATTACGAGTGGTCAAAATTTGAATCTTTGAGTGAAAATCAAATAAATGAATAATAGAAATACAATTATTAATTAAAATAATTAGAATTAAAACCTTATGAGTGAATGTGAAGTTAAGGAAATTGATAGTGAGCTAGAAGATCTTATATCAGATTTAAAAGATAAATTGGTACCAAACCAAATAAACGCCAAGATGTCTCTTAACGAAGCAAGCATTAAATCTCTACTTGAGTATGCAGTTAACTCTGAACTTCAAGCTCAATTTAAAAAGAGATAGAAGATTTAAAGAACGAATTTAAAAAAACATCAGTGTCCGTACCCGAGGTGGACGTTTTTGAAGATGCCATAATAGATCGTAGTGTAACATGTGACGAAACTTTAGATATGGTGAAATCTGTGACCGAGTTTGAGGGAAAAATCGAAACGTATGTTTCATGGCGCACAGCCGCACATGCGGCGTATAAAGTTTTTGAAGACTATGTAGGAAGTTCAAGACACTACCAGGCATTAGGCATAATTAGGAACAAAATAAAAGGCCCCGCCAATACAGTGTTAGCTTCGTACGGCACGCCATTAAATTTCAAGGCGATCATAAACAGACTTGACTTTACATATGCCGATAAGCGGCCTATTTATTTAATAGAACAAGAGTTGTCTGTTCTACGTCAAAGAAACCTTACTATAACCCAATATTATGAGGAAATAGAGAAAAAACTGACACTTCTTACTAATAAAACGATTATGACTTGTGACCCAGCTGTAGCTAGTTCAATGAACGAAAAATATAGATCGGACGCATTGCGAGTATTTATTTCAGGAGCAAAAAAATCCTTGAGTGATATTCTTTTTTCGGCAAGACCAAAAGACTTACCGTCAGCCTTGGCCTTGGCTCAAGAAGTTGAATCGAACCATGAACGTTTCCAATTCGCAAACAGTTTTGCAAGGCACAATGAGGAAAAAGTTCAACGCCAAGAACAAAGGCAGCAAAAGAATTTCACTCCAGAAAATAATACCTCGCAGCAAGAAAAAAATCCTTTTTTTAAACAGAAGCCACAATCTAGTAATCAAGGCCCCAAACAAGAACCGCCACAACCAATAGAAGTCGATACTTCCTCTCGATTTAGACAACCGACCCAATCAAATTCTAATCAAGTTTCGAAAAGAGCAAACAGTGGAACAGCTAGATACACAGGCTCAAAGCAACAGAGAGTAAATCACATTTCACAAGAAGAAAATTCTGAAAAAACAGATCAAGAATATCAAGAAATTGCAGAATGTGAAGCATCAGACATTGATGATGAAGAGGAACTTCAAGAACTAAATTTTTTTGAAATAGCTCCCTGTTACCGTTTGTAGAGCGAACGATAGCAGGTAAGACAATAAAATTACTCATTGATACAGGCGCTTCAAAAAACTATATTAGACATATTCCGGAATTAAAAGTTGTAATCAAAGTTAAAAACATGTTTCAGGTTAAGTCACTTCATGGCTTCACCTCAGTTAAAGATAAATGTTGTATGTATCTTTTCAATACTGCAACCACATTTTTTTTGCTTCCAAATCTAACAAGCTTTGATGGTATAATAGGGCTTGATATTCTTAATAAAGTAAATACCACATTAGACTTTAAAAAAAAAATGTCCGAATGTAAACTTCACAGAAGTAGAAAAAATAGTAGTTCCTCAAGAAATTGAAAAGAAATTCAAAAAAATAATAAGAGAAAAAGTAGGTGTTTTTGCTGATCCTAACGAAGCTCTTCCATACAATACCAACGTTATTGCTACAATTCGAACGATAGACGAGGATCCAATCTATTCCAAACTTTATCCGTACCCATTGGGAGTAACTTAGTTTGTTAACAATGAAACGAACGACATGTTAAGGGATAACATTATTAGACCATCCAGATCACCGTACAACAATCCGGTGTGGGTAGTCGACAAAAAAGGAGTAGATGAGCAGGGAAACAAGAAAAAACGACTTGTCATCGATTTTAGGAAACTAAATTCAAAAACAGTCGATGATAAAAAGCAAAACATTTTACAACACTTGATTTAAAATCGGGATTTCATCAAATTCTTCTTGCGGAAAAAGATAGAGAAAAAACCGCATTTTCAATAGGAAACGGGAAGTATGAATTTTGCAGACTTCCCTTTGGCTTAAAAAATGCCCCTGGAATATTTCAAGAGCAATTGATGATTGCTTCGGGAACAGATAGGCAAGTCATGCTACGTCTACATAGATGACGTAATCATCTTCTCAGAAGACATGGAAAACCATGTTCATCACATTGCCTGGGTATTAGATAAGTTGTATAATGCTAATATGAGGGTATCGCGAGAAAAGTCTCAGTTTTTCAAAGAAAAAGTAGAGTATCTTGGCTTTGTAGTATCTCGTGGCGGCATTACAACAAATCCCAGCAAGGTAGAAGCAATTGGCAAATTTGAACAGCCAACTACCTTGTTCCATCTCAGATCTTTCCTTGGCTTAGCAAGCTATTACAGATGCTTTATAAAAGATTTTGCATCTATAGCTAGGCCACTAACAGACATACTAAAGGGTGACAACGGCAAAGTAAGTGCCTGACAGTCAAAGCAAATACCTGTGAGCCTCAACGAAGAACAAAAGTTGGCCTTTGAAAAACTAAAGAACATACTAGTTTCTGAAGATGTAATGCTTCTTTACACCGAATATCAAAAACCCTTTGACTTGACGACAGACGCTTCATCGTCTGGCCTGGGCGCAGTCTTATCACAAGATAAGAAGCCAATTACCATGGTTTCTAGGACTTTAAGGGACAATGAATTGAATTTCGCAACAAATGAACGTGAGCAACTCGTGTAGCATATCTACCCTACCAGTACATTAAATCAAAGGGTATAACAATTATTATACATTGTGACACTTTGTCATAATAAATACAGTTACCCAAAACACATACAAAGACCACATAGAAATATATAAACATCCCAGCGCACATGTAATACGATCCTGCGCTTATACATAAACCGATCGCGGCGCGTGGGAATGCTGAGCATGCACTTTGCAGCTCAAGTGGTCAATTCATACACAACATACAAGTTAACAACTAAGCATAATCATGTACAATGTATTGCCGTAGCAACTAAGTAGCTTCATGTAAACAATGCTGACGCGCCAGAACTGAGTTCAGCGCTCTACGCTAAGAACGGCCAGCAGTGGTAAGCTGACACTTCATATTCGAAGTGCCGCGCTGCACTGCATGGAATGCTGAGTCGGCTTGCCGACCATGCTTTGATGGCGTGATGCATTGAGGCTTAGGGTACTTGTATAATTTGTTGGTCCCCTGTATTTAGTTTTATATGGTCTCTTGAAGCAAGCGAATGCTAAAAATATAATTACTCCGGCACTTGGCCGTAACACAATAACTTATCTTTGTACTATCGAGCCACAAGGCCGATAACTAAAGGAAGGGTAAAAACTTCCCAACATAAACCTTCCCAACACCGGGACACCACCACCAGGAGATCTGGTGCACATCATCATAAGGAACCACATAATACATAATCTCGGGCAGCAGCATTGAGATACCACCACCAGGGGATCTGGTGCACATCATCATAAGGAACCACCTAAGACATAATTGGCGCCCAACCTCTACAGAACCTAACTAGCGAGTTAATGTCATGTAAGTTCACAAGTGAAAAACAACGACATGACCCAAGTGTGTTAAAGTAAACTTACATCAGTCGCCACGTATAAGTGAATTACCTTTTTGTCATTGCATACTTTCGGCAGAATAAATTTTCTGTTGCATACCCAAACAATAAAAAAATTTTCGTTGCATACTTTCGGCGGATAAAAAATTTTCTGTTGCATACCTAAACAATAATAAATATTGCATACTTTCGCTATAAATAAAATTTTAGTGCATATCCTAAGGTTCTGCTTTACATTTCCATTCCATCTCTTGCGCGTCAAGTTCATAATTCTGCCGATCATTTGTGTTCGGCAAAAGAATACTTGTGTAGTGTCAACCAACAGCCAATGAGTTGGACAGGTGCGTACAGGGACGTGAAACGTGAATACGATAGCGAGGATAGTTGGGAATCGGAACAAGTTGGTCAGGGAATAGATCAGCCATTAACAAGTACTCTGGTAGATAACACCATGGACCCCGCACAGATCCAAGCACTCATTGACAATGCCGTCAGACAGGCATTGGCGCAGCAGCAATCTCAGTTACAGTCCCAGATAAATGCGTTAGTTACTCAAGTGCAGAGTTTGCAGGTGGAAGCACCTCAGATCACCACTTATGAGAAAGTATCTGTTAGGCCTGATGTCAGGTGTGATATTCCACTTGACGTTATCAAGTCTGTGCCAGAGTTCACTGGCTCCCAAAATGACTACGTAGAATGGAGGCAATTAGCCCTATCTGCGTACGAACTGTTTAAACCCTACAACGGCAGCGCTGCACATTACCAGGCTGTTGCTATCCTGAGAAACAAAATCAGAGGCTCAGCTGGAGCCCTCCTTGTGTCATACAATACTGTGCTGAATTTTGATGCCATTTTGGCCAGGCTGGATTGCACATACTCCGATAAAACATCGTTGCGCTTGCTCAGGCAAGGCCTAGAAATGGTCAGACAGGGCGATATGCCCCTCATGCAGTATTACGACGAAGTCGAAAGAAAACTGAAACTGGTGACCAATAAAATTGTTATGTCACACGAGCAAGAAGGCGCCGATTTACTCAACGCAGAAGTTAGAGCAGACGCCCTGCCTTCATTTCGGGTCTTAAAAAATCGCTCAGAGCCGTGGTTTTCCCTGCACAGCCCAAAGACCTACCTTCTGCTTTGGCTCTGGCCAGAGAGGCAAAGTCAAGTATTGAGAGGAGCATGTTCGCGAATTCGTACGCCAAGGCTGTGGAGGAGCGGGCTCAAGGGGCCGAATACAGCAAGGGTCGTTCCCAGAATAAGCAAGGCAGGTATACCAAGGAAGAGCATAACCAAGATAGGAACCCACACTGTTTTAAGCGCCAAAAGGGCAACGCCCAGGAACAGGTTAACAAAGACAATCAAGAGCAGGCCCCACAGCCAATGGAAGTTGACTCATCCTCCAAGTCCAGACAACGTACCGATTATAGCAAACGTCAGGCCAATGATTTCAACGCCGCTAAGCGGCGTAATTCCTCAGACCGTTCAACAGGCCAGAGACGGCAACGGGTTAATAACGTTTTCCAAGAGGAGCCCAAACAACTTAAGGCAGAGGCCGAAAGGGCGGCGAAAGAGGCGGTTGAAAAAATTGATAGTGATAATGAGTACTGTAGCATATCTACCCTTCTATCAATATAAAGTAAAGGGTATATAAGTAAATGATTACATTGTGACACTTTGTCATAATGCATAACAAACACATAAATAACCAAAGACCACATAAACTCACAAGCGCATATGTCATACGATCCGCACTTATATACATGCCGATCGTAGCGCGTGAGAACGCTGAGCTTGCACTTTGCAGCTCAAGTGGTCAACTTATATACAACATATGTATGCCTTCCGCATACATATGAATACACTTATATATACATATATATGTTAGACTTAGATATAAGCAATGCATGTTTCGGGTTAGCTGTACCCAACATGCAAAACCAGAAATTATTATTAATAAAGAAACCACGCTGAGCAGACGCTCAGCTCTTCAAGCTGAATTCTGGACATCAACTAAATGGGAGAATTTCATCTAATTACATGGCGACCGTGAACAAGGATTGCAGGACTTGCAACTCACAAGGAGAAGTTGTCCCGTGCGTGTGTGAGAATATACTATTTTCACAACAGCCATCTTTTAAATAGTTTTAAATTTATTAAAAAGACGACGGATAAAAACAATTAGAAAAGTGAAATAAATTTAATAGCGCAGCAGAGCATCAATAGCTTTCGCACCCGTTAAAGTCAACGGCAATTCACAACAACAACAACTACATCAGTCGCGTCCGTCGTATTTGAACAACGACAACAAAAAAAAAAAAAAATGCAAAATTAAAAAGGAAGAAAGTAAACAAATGGAAAACAGCAACTACCAACAAAAACTGTCCTCAAACAACTACAACACTCACCGAAAACTCACCGACGGCAATTCAGCAGAGCAGCAGCAGCATCAAAAGTGAAGAACATAAAATTAAATTTATGAGCGACGACAACGCAGACTCTGCTCCTATCGAGCAAAGGGACACACCATCCATTCAGGAGTACCTGGAGGTGTATCCCAACGATGGACCACGCCCACTCACAATAGCTGAGTACCGGGCACGTCAAGGGAAGACAACACAAAAAGAAAAGACCAAGAGAGGAGGAGCTGTCAAAAAACTACTCCAGCAGAAGCGACTGGAGCAGGAACTACTGGCGGCGGCAAAAACAGAGGAAGACCGACAGCGCTGCATAGAGCGCATCAACGCATTAAAATATAAACTTAAACTTCGCCACCGAGCGAAGCCACGCAAGGGGGCCGCAGTGATGCGCAAGCCTTAACTTGCCTCTAGTTTTAACTTCTACCAGCGAATTGATGCACATTAGTGCAATTCGCAAACTACTAAACACTGTTAGGCTTTTACTAAAAAATGTGGTTGGAGAATTTTTTTTTAATTAATATTGAAATGTATATTGAATTGTGAGCCAACCACATAAAACATAACTAATTTTTCCACGTCTCTGGCGCTGAGTATTTATACTCAGCTGCAACTTTTAAATATTTGTGAGTAAATTTTTTTTTCTGATATATTGCAATAATTTCATTGCAATGAAAATATCACTCCGAAGTCAGTTTTTTTTATTTTCTTTCAATTTCCCAATAAATTACAAAAAACAAATTTGAAAAAAAAAACAATAAACAGTTCATTGAATATATATAATTAGCAAAGAAAACAAATTTTTATTATTAATAAAATTCAAATAAACAAGTAATGGGTTGGTTTAGCGACTCCAGTGAGGCAAAAGACAACACTGCCAACGTTGTCAATAACCTGAAGATAATCGATCACACAGACGACATAAATTCGTTGTGGATCCTATTGCTAATCATAACCATAGTACTAGTTCTCCAGTTTCTGCTTACACTATATGTGAAGCACAATAAAATAATCAAGAAAAGATACATGAGTAGAGCTAATAATTTAGATAGAGTTTAAAAAAAAAATAATATAGATATGAACAAAGAAATAATAGATAAGGTTTATGAAAGCTCTCCGAATTTTCGCTTAAATGCAATTCGAATTTTACATTCGAACAAAGAATATATATCAGTATACAAATTTGAAACTGATTATATGGAAGCTTTCAACCTTAATAGTAGCCCACTCATACACTGCAACAAAGCAGAAAAGGCAATGGTACTTTCAACACTACCATATGTCAGAGTAAAGCTACTAGAAATAGATAATCAATATCTAGGTATAGAAACAATATACTTAGTACGCTTACAAAAGTAAGATGATTCCATTAAAATAATGGAATGGAACGAAATAGCGAGACATATAGACGCATTTCGTTTCAAATTTGATAGGTCTTACAAGTGCATTAATAAAGATGCCGTCATTAAAGCTGAAACTTTGAAAAACCACATTGAAATTCTGGTATGGGAATACAATAGTATAGTTACCCTAATAAATCGTTTCGAAAAAAGATTAACAACTGAGCACAGAAACAAATGTTTAAGGGTAATAAAATCCCTAAACACAAGATTAATCACTGTTACCAAAAGGCGACACATTCAAATAAAAGTGCCAGAAAGTCTAAATCAATTGGCGGAATTTGATCCCGACCAATTAAATAAATTAGACGAATCAATCCAGTCAAGCGACGCTGATTCTGATAGTGACATTGAAACACTAGAAGAAAGCGAGCAAATAGAAACGAAACCAGAATTAGTAAAAACCCCAGAAATGGCTCAGTCAGTTGTAGATTTTATAAAGCTAGCCACATCTCTATTACCCGAGTTTGATGGCAAGCCTGAAAATCTACAGAGTTTTTTAGATTCTTTGAATCTATTAGAAACCTTAAAAGGCACACACGAGCTAACGGCCGTAAGCCTGATAAAGACAAAACTCAAGGGACATGCCAGAAATTTGATAAGTAATGAGCAGACAATTTCCGCTATCATTACACAATTATCAAACGCAGTAAAAGGAGAATCAGTAGAAGTTGTTTCTGCTAAGCTCCTTAACCTGCAACAAAAAAATAAAACGGCTAACCAATATACACAAGAGGTGGAAAAGCTGACAAAGGCCCTTGAAGGCGCCTATATCAGCGAAGGTTTAAGCCAATCGCTTGCAAACAAATACAGCACTACAACAGCTGTAAAGGCAATGACACAAAATTGCTCCATTGATAAGGTAAAACTTATCATGCAGGCAGGCACATTCACTAACATGAATGATGCCATTTCGAAATTCGTCAATAGTTGCACGGAGGTAACAGGTCAGAGTAACACTGTCCTGTATTACCGAAGAGGTGCAAATAACAATACCAGAGGAAGCCGAGGTTACAGTCGTGGCAGAAATTTCAACCACAACAGCTATAACCGAGGCGGTAACAACAATAATAGTTACAACAACCATGGAGGAAGACGAGGCCAATTCCGAGGAAGAGGCCGAGGAAACTCCAATCAAGGTTTTAGTACTAACAATGTCAGAGTGGCGCAAAATACGCCGGAAAACCCACAAAACCCTTTAGGAAGCAACCAATAAATGCTAAGGTTCATTCCATCAACTATAGTCTTAATATATTTGTCTCTTTTAATAACCATTTAACTCAAAACAAATTAACATTCCTAATAGACACTGGTGCAGATATTTCACTTCTAAAAGTAAATTCAGACAATTTCCAAATTCAAAATGAAAACATTATAAATATACAAGGCATAGGCCAAGGTATAATAAAATCTCAAGGAACAACATTAATAGAAATTCAAACTAAGCAATATATTATTCCACACGAATTTCATTTAGTAGATTCAGATTTTTCAATACCGTGTGATGGAATAATAGGCATTGATTTTATCAAAAAATTCAATTGTCAACTAGATTTCAAACCAAGTGAAGACTGGTTTATAATTAGACCCCAAAATTTAAATTATCCCATTTATGTTCCGATAACATACAGTGCTGGCAATAACACAGTCCTTCTGCCAGCCAGATCCCAAGTAGTCCGAAAAATAGATATCAATACGGTAAATAACCATATATTTGTTCCTAACCAAGAAATACATAATGGAATATTTGTTGCAAATACAATAGCAGCATCCAAAAATGTATACGTTCGCCTTCTAAACACAACCAATTTCGACCAATTGGTCACAGTAGACAAAATTCAATACGAAAATTTAATAGATTACGAAATTCATAGTACAAATCCCAAAAATAGAAGCGAACAAGTACTTTCAAAGCTAAAGAAAAATTTTCCAGAACAATTTAAAAAACAGCTTACAGAATTATGCACCAGGTATAGTGATGTGTTCGGACTGGAAACCGAACCAATAGAGACAAATAATTTTTATAAACAAACTTTAAGACTAAAAGATGATGAACCTATTTACATTAAAAACTACAGAAGCCCGCATAGCCATGTCGAGGAAATCCAAAGACAGGTAGGAAAGTTAATAAACGATAAAATTGTAGAACCATCTGTATCCGAATACAACAGCCCACTCTTGCTAGTTCCGAAGAAGTCTTTACCAAATTCGGAGGAAAAGAAATGGCGATTAGTAATTGACTATCGCCAAATCAATAAAAAACTTCTTTCAGATAAATTCCCACTCCCAAGAATAGACGATATTCTAGACCAATTGGGCAGAGCTAAATACTTTTCATGCCTTGACTTAATGTCAGGATTTCACCAAATAGAACTTGAAGAAAATTCAAGAAACATAACATCTTTTTCAACGAGCAATGGCTCATATCGCTTCACGCGATTACCATTTGGATTAAAAATAGCACCCAATTCATTTCAGAGAATGATGACTATAGCATTCTCAGGTCTAGAACCCTCCCAGGCATTCCTTTATATGGATGACCTAATGGTGATAGGATGTTCCGAAAAACATATGATTAAAAACCTAACTGATGTTTTTAACGTATGTAGGAAATACAACCTAAAGTTGCATCCAGAAAAATGTTCATTTTTCATGCATGAAGTGACATTTTTAGGTCACAAATGCACAGACAAAGGAGTAATGCCAGATGACAAGAAATTTGACGTCATCAAAAATTATCCTGTCCCTCATGATGCGGACAGCGCGAGACGATTTGTAGCATTCTGCAACTACTATCGTCGATTTATAAAAAACTTCGCCGATTATTCACGGCACATAACTAGATTATGTAAAAAGAATGTTCCTTTTGAATGGTCAAGTGAATGCCAATACGCATTCCAATACCTTAAAGAAAAGCTTATGCACCCCACAGTACTACAATATCCCAATTTTAGCAAAGAATTTTGCATTATAACAGATGCTAGTAAACAAGCTTGCGGAGCGGTTCTCACACAGAACCATGACGGAATTCAACTCCCAATAGCTTATGCATCTCGTTCATTTACAAAAGGGGAAAGCAATAAAAGCACAACAGAACAAGAGTTAGCGGCAATTCATTGGGCAATTACCCATTTTCGACCATATATTTATGGCAAACATTTTACAATTAAAACGGATCACAGACCCTTAACATACTTATTCTCAATGACTAATCCTAGTTCAAAGTTAACTCGCATGCGGCTAGAGCTTGAAGAATACGACTTCACTGTAGAATACCTAAAGGGAAAAGACAATTTCGTAGCAGATGCACTTTCGCGCATCAACATAAATGAATTAAAAGACATGCAAAACAAAGTCCTGAAAGTCACTACCAGGCAACAAAGTAGACAGAATAAAAACTGTACAGTAAAGAATAATGAACTTTTGCCAAGGCAAGGTCATAAAAATGTATCCAAGCCCAACGTACATGAAGTCATTACAAATGATGAAGTACGCAAAGTAGTGACCTTGCGAATAACAGAATTTAAATGTTTATTTAAACATGGAAATAAAGCTATCGCAAGAATTGAGATTAGCGATTTATATACTAATGGAATTCTCGACTTAGGTCAGTTCTTCCAAAGGCTCGAAAAAGAAGCCGGTATATTAAAAATCAGCCAACTCAAAGTGGCACCGAGCGAAAAGATCTTTGAATCAGTTTCAATAGATTCTTTTAAAAACATGGGCAACTCCAGCCGGTGACCCAAATAAAAAATGAAAAAGAGATACAAAAAATACTGTCTACATACCATGACGATCCAATACAAGGAGGACATTGTGGCATAACAAGAACGCTAGCAAAAATAAAAAGACACTACTACTGGAAAAATATGGCACATCATATAAAAGAGTACGTACGTAGATGTCATAAATGCCAAATGTCAAAAACAAAAACACATACAAAAACTCCCTTGACTCTCACAGAAACACCTGTGAATGCATTCGATATAGTGATAGTGGATACAGTTGGTCCGCTACCTAAATCGGAAAATGGAAATGAATATATAGTCACATTAATTTGTGACCTTACAAAATATTTAGTAACCATTCCAATAAAAAGCAAAAGCGCAAATAATGTCGCTAAAGCTATTTTCGAAAATTTCATACTCAAGTTCGGTCCAATGAAGACGTTCATTTCGGACATGGGAACAGAGTATAAAAACCAGATTTTAAACGATTTATGCAAGTATATGAAGATCAAGAAT